>BLKR01002210.1:0-213847 GCA_011170035.1 Teleogryllus occipitalis
GAGTGCCAAGTCACGATTGTGGCATGTCTTACAATTAAAACAATGTCTTAAGATTGTTGCATGTCTTAATCCTTGGCTACATTCCCCACAAAAGTTAATTTCACCGACATTTTCCGTCCTAATCAGATCCCCAGTTTGCTCAGACCGAGAACGAATCAAGTAGCGGATGCACTACGATAACTGAGACCACTGTGGTGACGATCTCTGGCAGCGTACTGGGGAGCAAAAAATTGTAGCATTGGCTGTACATGTGGTACCAGATTCGACGATGCGCCGCTGTCAATCCATGTCGGGGTGGGTTAATTAATGATTCCAGAGACCGGAAATCAAACAACACCAGCTTATAAGAACGCATGATAAAATAAAAATTAGAAGATAATTTAGAAAAGTATTTAATATGTTAAAATTTATCGCAGGCAAGTTTATCTGTGATATACAACTAATATTAACAAAATGGGGTTTCACTGTTCAGAGTTCTGAATAAGTAATATTTAAAATAGAGAATTCGAATTCGTTTTTAAGTGTTATATAAGTAAGAATGAGAATCCAGGTTGGTTCGTTCTGAAAAGAGACAGTCGGCAACCGTTGCTATTGACAGAGAAAAGAATTATTGTGAAAGAAACGGAGAATAAAATTTACAGAAAGAAATGAACGCCAACCACAAAATAACACGTAAAATCTTAAGGAAGTTATGCGGAAATTCGCATCTTATTTAATCAAGAAATGCACTATTGGTATGAATATGGAACATGATCGATAAAGTTGGCAATGCTGTTGAATTAGAGAGAAAAATTCAAGAGTTAGTTTCCAACTATTGTTGACATATGAATATGTGTTGGTATCTGAGTACATTTTGTATTAATTCATTAAGAGGGAAAGTAAAACCCAGCACTATGCATTAGAATGTACAGATACAGTGATATGTAGAAACCAAGGTGGCAGTTGAAGGAGGCACCGCTTTCGAATACATTCGCAGGAGCTGCAGGTGCCATCGCGATTGCTATCACTTGCGACAACGCAAGGCTGGCGGATGGCGAGAGAGAGAGATAGAAGCGAGAACGAAGGCGAGGAAGTCTTCGAAATTGTTGGCATTACTGTTGAAATAGAGAGACAAGTCGTGGCTAGAGTTCGTTCCCAACATACGTCAACCTGTGCACGTGCGCTGCGATCTGTCGTCAGACGCCTAGAACCAGAGCGTGCACTTGATTCAATCGCCCCCGGAGGAGCTGCAGGTGCCATCGCGGTTGCGAACGCGAGCGGCAGCGCGAGGCAGGCGGGTGACGAGGGCGGGGGCGAGGGCGAGGGCGAGGGCGCGCGCCCTTCCGAGCGGCAATGATGACGGTGCTCGGCAGCTACGCGCAATGGGGCAGGACGCTGCGCGGCGCGGCGTGGCCCGGAGGGCGGCCGAGGGCGGGGTGCCGTGATTGCTCGAGTGCTGCACTTGACATCACAAGAAAACAAATGGACTGTGCGCGGGCGCGCTGCCCCGCGCTGCGCCGCCGCCAAGCGAGAGAGCGAGGGGGCGCGGGCGCCTGCGCGGGACGGCGCGGGGCGGGGAGGGCGTGGCGGGGCGGGGGCGGGGGCGGAGCGGACGCGAGGGAACGGACGGTCGCCCCGCAGCGGGGCGGGGCGGGCCGTGGCGGGGCGGGGGCGGAGCGGCCGCGAGGGGACGGACGGCCGCCCGGCGGCGGGGCGGGGCGGGGCGCGGCCCGACCCGGCCGCAGCGACATTATTGTGTGGTGTCGCAGTGGTGTCCAAAGTGCGCGCGAGGCGAGCGGCGGGGCTGCAGCCGACCTCTCCGGCGCTGGAGGCAACGTCTCGCGTGGGAACATGGCGCGCGGGGTGAGCGGCCCCCGGAACGCGCTAGGCGAAATCAATAGCAACCGAAGAACCGGACGTGGATTCCAAGATGTGCGAAATTCAGTACGCTTCATTTTTGTAGAACAATCTCGCATTTCATGAATGCAGTAATCTCGGAAACAATTTTTGATGCGGAATATATCCTTAGTTGTCGACGAAACTGCATACTGGCCGTTTTTGTACTTCACATGAAACGTAACTTTTAAGAAAGGTTCTAATCAAGAAAATGGTCAGAAATAATATTTTAAAATTGAAATTAAAAAAAGTAAATGTAATATATTAGATACTACGTTTTGGTACAATTATTCTTCGAAAGAACAACATTATAAAAATGTATATGAACGCTAAGAGATAGCTAATAACAGTCTCCTCAACTTTCGGAATCACTCTTAGCTAGTTGCATGTGCAGTTGTTTAGGTCTCAAAACTTTTCACTAATTTCAGCTTTAGACTTACGGAATTCAATTACATGGCACAGCATGCATCACAACATTGAAATTCTGTATAGATTGGAGTTTAATATATATATATATATATATATATATATATATATATATATATATATATATGTGGACCTCCCGAATCTCCATGGACATATAAAAACAGCAACAATAAAAGAATGAAATATCTCCTTTAGTAAAAGATATCAGGAGAGACTCAACATCCGCCCTAACCACCTGGCAATGAACCTACTGGACAACAGCAAACAAGTGAGACTATCACCTGAATCTATCGTTTATACTGCGGTTTTTACAGAGCAGCGTTTGAAGTAAATCAGCTGTTTCGGTGTCATCAAATCGGAAGGCTGAACGCCACCATTATGACGACATTAGTGACGTGTAAGGTCCCGATTGGGCGGTAACAGCTGATCAAATGTCAAACGCGGCTCTATAAAAACCACAGTATCCCGAGGTAAGTCCCCTTAAGATCCCGAAGTTTGTACTCACTCATTGAAGTCATTGCTGCGTTACTCTTCGCCCATGTCAATAGCATAGCTGCTGTAATCACTTTTGGCTAATGTTCACCCGCATGAGGAAATTGCAAATAAAAAAAAAAGAACCGATTTGCTGTTTCCGAGGATTTTCCTTTGATGTCCATTCTCTTATCTCTTCCAAATCATTCGGGTTCTGCGGTGGAGAGCAGCAGTGTTTGTGTTCTTTCAGTCTCTCTTCGCGGTTGCGGTCGGAATTGAATGTAGCTTGAAAACAATTAAGAGCTTCGAACAGCGAAGCGAAAACAAACGAACCGGCTTTAAACATAAGAATTCTAAGTCAATTTAACTCTTTATTAAATGTAACAAAACAAGGTATTTATTATTAAAATATGACTCTGTTCTAATTAATCATACACTTCTCTGAAAAAAATATCTAATACACTTCAGAAAAAAAAATTCTCTACTTAGAAACAATAATTCCCAAAAAAATTCTCTTTACAATTTTTTTGGAAAAACATTAGTTCATTAGTGTATTGATTTTTCTGTTTACTGTCCGGGAATTTGGTGTACCATTTTTGTAATAAATTTCTAATGATGGATTATTAAATTTCGACATGTCTCTTGATAGCAGCATTATTATATTCGTAGTGTCAAAACAATTACCATGGATATCTTTGAAGGAAGCATTACCATGGATTACGTGGATAAACTTGCAGTTTTTAATATCTCAACTTATTTTAAATTATTATTTTAAAAGGCCTATTAGACGGACTCACACATCAATGTATGTATACAAAGTACTATTTTAAAGTTTTCTTACACATCTACACAGAAATTTCTTACATCCACATTTTTGCAAGCTTACTTCCTTCTGTTCCCAACACAGTGTCGCTAGAATCTCGTTTACAGATCTCGGAGTTCTTTGTAGCTCTTGGACTGTTATCAATGATGAAAATGGGAAGTATCTCAGCCACACGCAGTCGGAGCGGGAGATTCCACTTTTTGCGGAGGCGCTGACATCGCGAGTTCTGCGAAGCGGCGGGGCCGGCCCGCCCGCCGCCTGGGCCTGTGCGAAACAGTCTGGTGCGACGGGCAGAGGAATTCCGTGCACCTCGTCTCACGATTTTATGCTCTCGATAAGTTATTGTTTCCGAAGCTATTCGAGCTAAAAACGAAATAGCATTTTTTTTCACGGTCGGAATACGATCGTGCATCAAATTCGCAGAATTGAGTGCGGCAGTCCATTCGAACGGTCAATAATGTGGCATCTATTACTTTTTAAATAGTCATTTTTTGCCCAAACATTTCCTCAGAGTCCTTTAGGAATAATTTTTCAACAGATTCTTTGCATTTTTCTGATTCATTTTTACATTTAAACTATAAATTTAATAGACTTATGTCATTTACACATATCAAATCATCTTCTATTAGAAACGAAAGTGAAAATGTTGAGATTTGTGACTGCGTACAGCCTGAACTAAAACCTAATGTATCAATGTCCTTTATCAGATTATATTGTGTGCTAGATGGCGAAATGGTCCATTTTAAATGGTTATTAGGTTCGTTGTGGAAATGAACATCTTCAATGATTTTATTACTTATACACATTGTGCCAGATATGATATTGCCAAAAGGGAAGACAACATTCACGAAGATTACTTATTGCATAAGAAGTAGTACAATAACAATGTAAATATTTAATTTATTTCTGCCTTATAGGAATATGTTAGATTTTACATAAAATAAAAATATATGTCATGTCCATTCAGTATTTTATCGAAATAATAGAATATACATGATCGTAACAAATAAATGAAGATACGTGGCTTGTACACATAAGCACAAAAAACTGATTCAATTTGATTCTGAACAATGAAAAATGTTTCATCGAAATTTACTTATGTTAAAGACTACGCTGCTCTTCTAATGAATATGTTATTAAAGCCGCATCACGTTAAAAAAACATGCTGTGCCACAATGTCGGATAAACTACAAATTTCAAAAAGATACATTTCGCTCCACTTAAGTAACTGAAAGATAAATCAAACAATAATTTTAATATTAAAGCATGGAAATATTAAATAAATATCAAGTCAAGTATATTCTAAATTAAACTGTATCTGACAAACCGAGCAGCAGTGTTGTGTTCAAAAGCCAAGGATGTCCAAACCTATCAGTGAAAATTCTTTGTAATCAAGCCCTTGAGAGGTCGCACGGCGGAACAAGAAGGAAATAAATGGAAAAAGTTTAAAAACATCATTTACGTATTTACGTCCGGTCGCTCCGTCGCCCACCCTTCCGCGTCCCCACGTCGCGTCGCCAGCACCGCACAGCCAGAAGAGCCCTTCGGCCCTCAAGTGGAGGGAGGGTCCCACAGAGGGGAGGGGTCCAGGTGGAGGGAGGGCGCCAGGTGTCGCCAAGAGACCTCTCAAACGCCCAGCCTTGTAAGGAACCACTCCGCGCGGAAACTCCACCAATGGAATGTTATTTCAGGGACCGGTAGCACTGATCGAGGAATTTTAATTTGTCGACATTCATGAGGGATGAAGTGTGAGATACTTACAGGAAGAGTGCTCAAACTCCTACAATAATAGAGGTCGATTGAGGGAAGAAAATATTTACAGCATAAGTACACAACCAATATTAGCAGTGTTGTAATAATAAGAACTGTGCAATATTATAATTCGCTGAAATAATGGCACAGGTAACTAAGAGAGCGCGGAGATTGAGCGCTACCATTTGAAGGGTCATTGGCTCGTCAGGTGTAAAGATGTTTTCCTGTTTTCACATTGTATCGGAGAAGGTCTCGCGGTTTGTTGACATCACAGTTGAAGAGGTCACATGAGTGACAGAACTAGTTCCAGCAAATTGAGGGTTCATTAAAGCCCCTAATAGCAAAATATTATATTTCTATTGTATCTACTTAGCGTATGTTGTATTACGGGCCGGTTTCCCAGGCCATTCTGGTTTCTGATGACCAACATGTGAAAGACGTCGCGGGAGGACCCGTTGTTGCGGCGGGAGGGGAAGGAGCGGGGAAAGTAGGGACAAGGCGCGAAATGAGACGAGGCGGGGAGGGGCGGGACGCGACGAAGTGAAGGCAGGGCGAGGCGTGGAGTGGCGGGGCATGGCGAGGCAGGGAGAGGTGGAACAGGGTTTGATTGATTGATTTTGATTGATTTTTTCGTGTTTCCGGGCGCGTCAAGTGCTTTGGTCATTAGTTCCGTTAGTGTAGCGCATGTTCTTCTCTCGGGAGATGGCGGTGATCTTCCCCCGCCAGATGGCGAAATCCGGCGCCGACCTACCGTCGACTAGTGGGGTTTCCCCCTAACCAGGACTCTCCCACCAGCAGGGCACCGCCCAAGTCGGGACAAGCTCTAAGCTCCAGACCGGTCTCCCGGGATATGTGGTAGTGTAGTGCATGTTAGTGTAAGTGTGTGTGTAAGGGGAGAGGACAGGTCACGGAAGTGGAACGAAAGATCGCGCGCTGTCCGTGGCCCGTTTGATAGGGTACTGCTCCGGCATTCGCCTGGTATTGATCGGAGAAACCACGGAAAACTACCGATCAGAGCAGCCGGCCTCTAGAATTCTCCTCCAGACAGCAACTGAATTCGAAATGTGTCTAATGTCGAAAATCCCACCGCCGTCAGGACTCGAACCTAGGACCTCCCGGTCAGAGGCGCTGCAGTGACATCAGTTGATGCACTGAGCTACCGCTCCCGGTGGGGCGGGGAAAGGCAAGGGATGCGTGGCGAAGAGAGGTGGGGAGGCAAGGCAAGGCGGGCCTAGGCGGGTGGCAGGGCAGCCAGGTGTCGCCGAGAGCTCTCACCCGCGCTTCGCCTCGCGTCGCGTCGCGTCGCGTCGCGTCGCGTCGCGTCGTGTCGCGTCGTGTCGCGCCTCCGGTGCCGCAGCCAGAGGGTCGCCGCGGAAAACCAACAAACAGAGGACGCGGGCGGCGCGGGGGGCTTTGTGGCAACGACGCCCCGTGCCCCCGCCCCTCCCTCCTACGCCGACGCTTTGTGCAGGCGCGGCGCGGGCGCGGCGCGGACGCCGCGCGACACTGCGCGCAGGTAGAGGCCACCGCCGCCGCAGCCCCCGGCAGAGAGCGGTCACTGGCGGCCGCCCGCCCTCTCGCCCCCGACGCCCCGCTGGAGATCCTCATCTAAGTGGTCTGGGAAAACACTCCCGCTCCAAATCCACTCCTTACGGACACACCCACTTCTTTTCAAAGCTCTTCCTTGTGGGCGATCCAGGAGATGTCACGGAGGTCATGACCCCTGCTCTCCAAAATCAGGTTGAGAAAAGTCGATGTTATGTAAGATGAAAAGCAAAATATTGCATAGAAAAAAAGAAACACTACTCTGCATTAAATGAAGATGTTAAACATGTCTGTTGTTTACGAAATCACCTACACACGTGGAAATGTACTAAGTACTCATTACACTAATCCGTAACTACTCGACCGCAACAATTCCCGTCCCAATTGAATGTCTAAATTCATTCCCTGGCTTTTCCTTGGCTAAAATTCTATTTTCATGAATTTCTTTTGGGATGTGCCATTTTTTAGAATTAGTTTGACATTTTTTCATATAGATCCACATGTCAACTTAATGATGTTACTACAGCATTTTTTCCTCAAAACCTTACCGGAGGAGTAATCTCAGGGAGTTTCTGGGATTACCACACCGATGTATTCTAAATTCGTGAATTTTTAAGTGAAGATATGTTAACAATAGTCTATGTAAAGTGTTTAGTCACATTTAGAAAGGAGGGTTATTCGCAAGTAGCCGGGAGAAAAATATGTACTTTCCTTACACCATATGTGACGTACGTTTCCTCTAATCACTGTGTCAACTCTAACTTTTTATTTACATTAACGCACCCAACTATAAGTTGCATGAAAAAGATTGAGCTTTTTTTGATTAGGTATAATTTACGCTTATACAATTGTTGGCTTCGATTGATCAATATGAATATCGATGTAAAAATAAATTTGATTACATGTAATGCGTGTCTACAAACGTAATATGGATTATGTATTACTAATAACAAAGTTTTTTCGAGTTTTAAGTTTGTCATACAACATCCCTCTTTTCTGAGAATTAGTATATTTTAAGTCAAACTGCGCCAAATGGAAAATTTCGCGTCACCTGGCAACACTGACCCAGCTGGTGGGGAGGGCCGGCGAGGTAGTGGCGAGGCGGCCGGGCGCCGTCAGCCGGGAAGGTCCCGCTGGGCCCCGCTGGGCCCTCGGCCCCCGCGGCGCGCTGGCGGAGCCGCTCCAGTTGCCCCCTCAGCCCCCCCCCCCGCCACCACCCACCCGAAATAAACCCAGCAATCAGGTCGCTGAGGAGCTCCAAATAAAGCAGTACAGACTAGTACTAACATACTCTCTTTAGACCGAGATGCAGTATACTTGGGGTTCTGTAACCTGGCTGATGACAACTGATCACCTGTTACTGTTTTGTTCAATCGGGTGCTTCAGCGTCACCACAATGACGTCACTGTGAAGATGTTTTAGCTCTCGATTGGGTGACACCGTAACAGCTGATTAAGTCATCCACCAGGTTAGAAAAGAACAAGTATAGTACACAAGATTTATAGTCTCTGATTAGTATATAGTAGTAAAGGCCGGACTTCAAGACGTAGAGCTCTTAGGGTATCAAAAAATTGGGCCCCTCCTTTCCGGTAATTGAACAAAAGAAAATAATTCCCGGGGAGCGGCGTTGCATTGAATTGAATGATGACCTCTTTGAAGAGGCGAGGCTCAGGCCGTCAGGTCCGCTCTTGCGCCTGACCTTGCAAATTTTACTGCGATCCTTTCGCCATTTAGCAGCGAAAGAAGGCATCACTTGTAAATACTGTATTTTTGTAACTGTGGTCGCCAATGACCTAGCTGTTTATAAGGCGACCTTAAATAAATAATTAATTTAAAAAAAGGCATTACTTGGGCGACGAAACCGCTTTGACTTTAGTTTAGACACTTCTTTTAGGTTTGAAGATCTTTTACACGCAGTAAATCTACAACATGAGACAGTCAGCTCTCCGACGGAAGGTGTACGAAGGATTTTTCGCTCGTCAAAACCATGGCTTCGATCGGATTTGAATCCACAAATGTGGGTATACAGTCCATTACGTCAACCGCTACGTAACATCTGCATGCGTTCACACATCCTGGGAGATAACGCCGCGTCAAGATCGAATTTTTCTGTCGATACGCTGGTGTGTTTGTGCAAGAGACGAACTCTCTCCGCACACTGCGCTGCCGGTCTGACGCATGCAATATTATTGCTACATAATTCCACATAATTCTGATTTATAATTTCAACCTATTTATAATTTACATTCCAATGGATCAAATATTTTAAAATCTGAAGTAAATAAATATATTTAAAATGATGTAGAACTAGTAAATTAGTTAAAAATTACATTTCATATATGTGAACTAAAATTGTATATTATGTAATTAGTTAATGTTAAGCTTTACTACACGACTACATTTTTGAAATCGAACGTTAGAAGTGAGTTTTCAAATTTGTACGAATGCTAAAAAGCAAGGTTATAAACGTGTTGTATTCATTTTTTGTATAGCAGCATTAAAAATTTCTAAGAGAATCAAATTTAATTTTTGAGGAAAAACTTTATTGTAATATTACGGGCATTTGACATCAGTGAGAAAAAACAGTAATTGGTCGTTCAATTTCTTTCTACCTCCCCACGATTCTCTTGCTGAGATTGTCTGAATGAGTAATGAAGCAATTTTACGTGCCGTAAACGTCTAATACCTCATAATTTGTGCCGTAAGATGTTATTTTATGAACTATTTCTTGTAACAAAAGAGGTTATAATGCTGGAGTGCAAAAAACTTTTTAAAAATTTATTGTGGCGTCAATTGTATATTATTCCTATCATCAGGAGCGCTCTCTGAGGTTTCACCTCAGGACAGCTGCCAACTTTGTCGACCTTGTACTGTAGAAGGAGAAGGTAGAATTGTTAGATCAAGGGACTGAAAACAATAGCTTTCATACTTACGAATTCTTTAGGCAGTGAAGACTCTATAATGAAGCTCAAGAAACCAAGAACTTTGCTTTGTTATGGAGAGAGAGTATTAATACATGTGTTATTAAACAAATTAACTGACTCAATTAATTTCTACATTATATAGAGTTTTTCGATGCAAAGACGTTCGTTATAGAGAGTTTACACACTTTCTTGGCGCAAGTTCAGAAGATCCCCATGTCATCTTCCGTGTCTCCAGACGGTTGAATGAATAAAAGAACAGCAAGATCGATGGGAAAAACTGACGATGGGAAAATTGAAAGGATACTCAAAGTCTGTTTTTAACAGGTACATCTTAGACGTACAATATGATTCGATCCTTAACCTCATTTGATTGTTGCTGGAGATACATCTTATGACGGCAAAAGCACTATTTCTCATCATTCTGAGATCTCAAGGTTGAAATAACCCAATAAATAGGCACGCAAAGATCCTGTCTACTAAATATCTATACTTATCTCGTCCTTATAATTGGACTTGGCCTCACTTCTAGAATATAGGTCAGGATGCAATAACCGTTGTCTAAAGGTAGAATGTCTAAAAGTAGAATAGATTATAACCAATGAGTCTTGTATTTTATATATTTTTTGTATATTAAATAGAATTCATTGTAGGTGGTAAATACGAAAATGGAATGTGACATCAGTAGTTCACTGAAGTTAACATCGATTCCTGGTTCCTTGTTTATACATGAATTAATGGTTTTGTGGCTACCTTCGGAGGAGAAGTAAAGCCGGCTGTTCTGTTGTAAATATGCTGCTTGTAAAAGATGCTCAAGTCAAAAAGAGACCTCTGAGCTAATTCTAATCGCATGTTTCCTCGCCCGAGTAATAATTGTTTCGCTGCTATATGGCGAAATTTGCGAGAACAGGCGGAAGATCAGCCCTGGTGCTCAGTGTCTGGGCAGGTAAAAAACTAATAATTTAAAAAAATGAATTATCTATAGTTTTAGATGATTTATTATGCTCGAGGGGTGAATACGTGCTGAAAAGAGATATACTGCCGATATCATGTCATCGTTGTGTTAACCTTCACGTCGTTCTAGTATTATTGTAAAAATTGTGATTAAGAACAATTGATTGCAATGGAAGATAACTTGCCAAATTGCAATGCTCTCATCAAAATTCACCAATTACCTTAACCTGTGATAAGTCTCTTCGGTAGATTCTTTGGAATGTCCTATCGTTCCTCGTGGCATTACGTCATCCGGTGACGCAAGCAAGATTCGCAGTTTCATTAAACAATCGAACAAGAGAAAAAAATCACGCAGCTCAATGCAACAGCGTTTCCTCTCGCACTAGTTCCGGATGCATCACGCCGAAGAGTAATTTTCGATGAGTTATGTCTTCCCGCGGAGAATAGCCCCGCGCGCCCGTCTTCCTTCCATCCACGCGCGCGTCATAATTCAGCCTCATAACGCAGCGCGCGTCTCTCAAATGCAGCGCTTGTTCTGCGGTTGACAAAGCGCAGGGCCCCAGAGCGGCGCCCGTGCACACGGGGGTGGGGCATGACTCAGGGCGGCCGCAGCCCGCTGCACTCTGCCATATTTTTACCCGGTCTATTATTGCAGCGCTGCAGAATCGCCACGCGCCGAGGCGGAGGTCGGCGGCGGGGGCGGGGGCGGGGGCGGCGCCGCTGGGGGTGGCGAGGGCGCGGAGGGCGGGGGCGGCGGAGGGTGGAGGGTGCCGGAAACCGCGCACGCGTCGCCGCCACCGCCGCCGCCGACGCCTGAGCAAATATTTGGGCGCGAGCGAGGAGCGAGGGAGCAAGTGAGCGGCAAGGGGCGGGCGGGGGCGGGGGCGGAGCGGGGTAGGGCGGGGCGGGGCGCGTGGCGCGAGGCCCCGGAAGCAGCGGGGCGCCTCTCGTGCCGCGACCCCATCCCCTCCCCACTCCCTCCCCCTCCCCCTCCCCCGCCGCCGCTGCCCGGCGCCGTCGAGAGCAAATATTTTGAACTTGATCAGGTTCCAACTCCGCACTGCTGAGATCGTTGCGCATTTTCTTTCTACCTGGCGCCCGGCGTTGCTTTCTAAAACCCCATAAATCAACCTTTCCCCCCCTTCCCAACTGTGAGCACTTTGCAAACAGAGGCACGAAAATAGCTTCGAAATCAAATTGCAACTAATTAGAAACGACAGTGTTTTAATATTACATGTTGACTTTAGAAGAAATGATAGCACGACGAGATGGCATATAAGATAAGAGATGGCATATAAGATAAACGTTACCTTACTGATTTTTCTCATCAGAAATTCTTCATGCATGATTGAAAATTTTAATACTAAAAGCAGATGTACACGGATACTCTAATCCATCTCGATCGTGATCGAGATGAGCCCTCTCTCTCTTAAATATTTCCATTCTATTAAACTCGTAGTTGCACACTATTATTAAAACAAGGTGAGCTATTTTATTACGCACAACTTTCAATACAACTTTAACAATATTAAAACTGCCGTACTTTATATCGTTGTAAAGGGATTACATGAAAATGACGAATATTTTCTGAACTCAACTTCATTGCTGGAGCACCTGATCGCTCAGATCGCTGATCGAGTTCACGATATTCTTTAGTTGTTTGCTACTCTGAAAACGTCAGAAGATGTCACATGTGATTAGTCTGCACTTCATGTTGAATGTTCGTTAAAAGCGCTAATTATAATGATTTAATTCGTTGACTACTATCCAAATATCATCGTGTACATACTGTTTAAGTTTCTATAAATAGTTTTCATTTAAAGAGTGAAGGGAGAAGATAAGAGATAGTGACCTTACTGACGAATTTAATTTCTAGAACAATCCTTTTTAAATCCTTTACATCATCTTATAGGCTATAATTCCAAAAAGTCAAATGTTTTAAGCAGAGAGAATATTGAATTCTTTTGACGAACGCAGATGAAGATGAATATTTGATGATGAAGGTAAATGTAAAAATAATATTCTAAATTATTAGAAAATATATCAATTAATTTTTACTATAATTTTATTCAACAAGCAACCTGTCCATATCAAACACCATCGCCCTTCTATATATTATAAATTTGGAAAATATAGCACGCAACCAGTTGAAAAAAATCACCAAAAATTCTCAAAGTAGTTGCTTTATTTTTAAAGTTGACGAATCCTGCTTCCTACACTGCTGTCTTCGGAGGACGTCAACAATTGTGTTGGTTGATGCAGGGGTCAATGTTACAAGTATAAGACGAAATGGAGGCTGGATGTCGTCGACAGTAGCCGACAGCTACGTAGAATACTTTATTCCAAATAAAACAAATACTGCCAATACGATTGTGCAGGGTTCAAGCACGTGAACTGATGTTGATATAAGTAAAAATAATTTACAATATCTCCAAAGTCTCAGCCAAGTGTTAATTTAAAAAATGTAAACCTATTACTATTACTGTTAATGTCAATAAGTAAGTTAAAGTAAACTTTTATAATATTTCAGTTCCTTTTATATTTTTTGTTCATATTCTGTGTAAATTCATAAGTAGTTACTGATGTGTGTCATTTGTTTTTAGTGTTGTAATGTAAATAAGGGAAACGATATTCTTTTCCTAGGAACATAATATTATCTCCCTAGATACAAAATGTTTCACTTCTGGCTCGCATTTGATAAGATAGAAACAGACTTCTACTCCTGGTCGTGGAAAAAGAATATATCACATTGTGACATCCCAGCGAAGTTTCAAGAAGCAATCCTATCGTTTAGAGAATCGTGTAAATTTTTTCCACCTAAGAACACCTACTGGGATTAACTGATTGTTTTTCTTAGATGTAGAAGGCTTATTATACGATTTTATTAGTATTAGTCATACTCAAAACGTTTAATTAATTTTGAATATTAAAATTGTCAAACTTTATTATACACAAGAAATCATAAATTGACAGTGACATTTGAAAATTAAATCGATTAATGGCAGAAGCATGACCGAAATATGAATCCTTTTATCAAATTCCTCGATCTGGAAGGTCGAGATAAATGGCACTCCCACGCATACTTTCAATTGGCCGGCCGCGGACCGAGGGGCGCGGAGCAAGGAGGAGCTAATAGGGCTGCTGGCTTGGGCGCCCTCGCTTCAACCGTTCGTTTCCGCCATTCCTCAACTTGGTGCGATGCCTCACGGGTGGGTGGGTGGCTCACCGCGACCTCTCCAACTCGCAGCCCGCATGCGCCCGGCGATCACCCAGAACTATCATCCCTCTTGTTCTCTCGGTAACATTATAATGATCTTTTCTCTTTGTGGAATCCTTAGCCAGCAGAGAGGGCCTTCTCGAGCCACCGGTCGCGAACAACAGGCCGCCTGCCACATCCATTTCAGCCGAGGTCCTCCTCCCCCCTGCCTTCGCGTCGTCGGGTAAACGATTTCCACGGGCGGCAGGTCCGCTATCATTCTCCGGCGGCGAGGTGGCCGGATGGCGGACTACCTGTGGCGGGCGCGACACATCGCGATGAAGCGCGCGGCGGCGACCGCCCGCAGGGAGACTCCGTGAAGTCGCGCGCGAAACCAGGGCTCGCCCGCGCTCGAGCATGTTGGCCCGGTTGGCAACCCTGATACGCGTGCCCTCGTAATTCTGATGCGATCTGAAACAGACCGAGTTCCTTCCTGTGTGTGAATACTTTGTGTTTTCGAAAAGGGAATGACAAAGAAAATATTATAGCGCATAGGATTTGTTTACCTGCGTCATGTTTATATCGGGATGTCGGCGAGGAAGTGCGTGGAAACTGATTCTCGGGTTCAACAGACGATTATGGAAAGATGAACGATTTAGATGATAGTATGTGATTTGCGCGTGGTAACTCCGTGCCGCCTTTACCTGTCGTGACAAAATCACCAGGTGAGAACGTCCGTGCCGTATGAAGATTGGAATCCACAACCCGAGTGTGGTGTTTTGGACCGATTAGTTAACATTATTGACTGTGAGATTCAGATTAGATTGGATTCCGATCCCAGTGGAGACACTTGTACGCCGTAAAAATCTTCAAATCCTTCTTTTTCTTCCCGTAGGATAGGAGAGATGATAATGTACTACCAGCTGGAAGGAAACTATCGTAGAATGAATTTTCGGAATTATTTCGTTCCCTGAGTTGTATGAAGTAATGTTTTGGTCTTGAATCCGTTCAACAATTCAATATATTCGACATTGTTTTAAATTCAAATTTTGTATAAAAATAATTTTCTTCAAACGCCTTCGTTTTGACTACTATTTCGTAAATTGTATTCTATTAATTCGCGTAGAAATTTCATTTCGAGAAACTGAATATGTTGACGGTATGCATTACTAGGGACTCTTGACCATCAATTATAGCATGGTAAAAATAACACGAGGCTTTCTGTAACATATCAGAAGATAATTGAGACTCTTCTTAAATATTATTAGGAAATAATGTTTCATTTGAGTTTATAAAATATGAAATTTAGTCCTTAAATTGTCAATTTAAGTTCAAATTGTGTCATAAAAGTTTAAAATGTTCTTCATATCTTACTTAATAAAACATTAAAATTTGTATTGATATTACGAAACGTTATCAATTAGAACTCTATTTAGCAAATCCTTGTTTTCTAGGACGATTAGTCAGCAATGTAGATTATGTGTTCTGAAAATATGGTACGAGGGAGAATACAAAAGATGAAAATATACGAGAGAAAATACACAAGATGAAAAGGTAGATGAACAGGAAAACAGAGACCAGTACCAACAAGAGTTAGGACAAACGGCGCGCGGCGAGATGGAAATGCAGCGAGATATATTAAGGGATGGCTAGGAGGGCTGCGCCGGGCGGAGCGCGGCCGAGCGCCGGCGCGGCGCGGCGCGGCGGCCGAGAGAGAGTGAGTTAGTCCCGCCGAGGAATGCGGTCGCAGTGACAGCGCGGGGAGCCAGGTACCCTCCCGGCGCGCGCGCGCGGACACTTCGTCAGGGCCGCCTGGACGGGGCCCGCCCGCCCGCCCATCGGCCCGGCCCGGCCCGCGCGCCCGCGCTCACACGCTCACAATATGGGCCGGCGGCGCAGGAATGCGGCGGGGGCGGCGCGCGGGGATTCCATTTCCCGGCGGGGCTGTTTTACGCGCGCTGTCGCAGCCCCATTGTCTGCTGATTGGCCGGCGGTCGCCGCCCGCGACCCGCAGGTAGCGGCGCCGCCCCCGCCCCGCCCCGCCCCGCCCCCTCGCCCGCCCGCGCGTGGCCGCCCCTCCGGCCCTGCCCAGGCAGCGCTAGTACACGCGTCGCCCTCTCCGAGGAACGGGGCTTGCCTCCCGGGCCACGCAACAGAGGGAGGCTTCCCACCTTCCAGCGTTCTCACCTGATCTCCCGTACAACGTCGTAGTACTGTTTTATCGACTTTACGCTATGACAAACGCTAAAGTTATCTTTGCAGGGCGTTGCGATTGAGAATGAAGTGGAATGGATTTTCAGCGAATAGCAAGGGATATTAGAAAAAAAGGAGCACCTCCTCTCGCCTTATTTTGGATAGTAATTTGATATGATAATATCTGCCTTTTAAGAAGTCGTCTATTTCTAATGAAAATTAACCATGTCATTTCGCAATTTATTTTCCAATTCACTGTCAAATGTCTAGTTGCTTCATTTTGTTTTTATGTACGAAATGCTAAGTCACAGAACGTACTTTCATGACCTGCCCCTCCTGGTAACTAGCCACGAAGACCTCACTTTACCTCCTAATTCTGAAGGATGTTTGCTGTGGTGACGGATTCTTGGACTCTTCCTTCGTGGTTCAATTTACAACCTACTCTCTTTTCTGGATGGTGAAATGTTTGATAGAAAGAAAAAACTTCAAAGCACTCTTAGAAAATATCTCTATGCAGTAACTTGTTAACTGTTATAATTACAGTTCTTTTCTTTTAACATTACAATGAACATTTTAATGATTTTAAATCCACCAACGAATTCAAAGTTCCATAAAGTGCTGGACTGAAAACTTTTAAAGTTTGGCGACTTGCCTACTTTTCACATGTTCATTACTTTTTACGTTGAATATTATTAAGCAATAGAAAAAAAATCAAGTAGAAGACCTTAGCATCACAAATAGCAAGAATACCATTCAAACCATGGCGAAATAATTCAGAAATGATGTCATGAAAGTATCAATATTATAGAATGAAACTAATGCAATTGTTGGGGTCTCTCATTAGCATATTAAATTTTAGCTTACACATTCTTGAGTGATGTCGACAGGAATACTAGAAAGAATAATTTTGTAAAACAATATGAAAACATTATTAAATAGCTATCAGATTTGTAACCTATAAGTGTACATAATGACCAAATTCGTCTAGTCCCCCCCTGCAGGACACGAAATTGCATACGACTTTGTAGCAGATCACCGCCTGTTAGACCCTCGCAACCCATAACGTCTGTATGAAGAGTAGGGAATCTGTATGAAGAATAGGAACAAATAATATTGTTTTAGTACCTTTGTTTCGAATGCACGTGCCCAAACACTTTGATAGTTCCCAAATACTGACGAATATTATTATTAATAATTAATTTCCCTTTAAACAGACTTTTTACAACGTTATTCGTTCTTTTTGTAGTGTACTGAGAGACACTGCTTCCTATTCTACGTAAGACATAGACGTGCAGCGAAGATCGAGAAGGCGGTGACCGACACGAAAACAGCAACGCTCCTAACGGCATCAGCAAACTTAAAAGTGATCACGTAGTACGGCCTAAGCGCGCAGATCGCCAGCGTGTCCTCCCCTACTCAATGTGCCGGCTGTTATTGGCTCTCCACGGGTGCCTTCAGCCCTTCAGCCCACCACCCCCGCCCGGCGACCGCCCCGCCGGCACCCGAGCGAGGCTCTTCAGCTGAAGGGCGCTCGACGGCTTGTCGCCTGCGGGGAAACGCCACTCCACAGTTTGTTCGCGAACGCGCGGCGCGTGCGGTGTCAAAGCCTGCGGGCCCCCACCCCGGCCACCGCGCCGGAGAAACAGGGAATCAAACACAGCGCCAAACACGAGAACCGGCTCTAAGCCCCCGCCGACAGGCCGACGATGGAGTCCCCAAGTTCAAATATCGACGGGAGCAATATCAGGGTCGAGTCAACTAGATTTGCGGAAGTGAAAAAGGCTACTTACTCAAAAAATTGTTTGGGGGTTTGAAAGCATTGTATCCACAACTTAAGGAATATTTTTTTAAACGAAATATATGTAAATGAAAATAAAATTCTTTCCAAAAGTCGTGGCCAGCGACATTTAAAACTTAATGCATTGTAGAAGATTAAGTAAAGAGAATGAAGGTAGCGGTTAGTAGACACCCCCAATAGTACCTCAGCGTGGGATCTCCGTACTCTACGTAGCTCTTGCGGGCGGAGCTTGTCTCTTTATTAGAGAAACAGTCCCCCCAAGCTCTTCTCCCGACTGTCTATCAAGGCGTTGGCGAGTTAAGTGTGTGGAAAACCTGGTGAGATTAAGAAACAACCGACTGAAGCCCCAAGATTGGCTCCCTATATGTGGCGCATTCGCAGTCAAATGGTACCAACTGTCACTGATACCGAACGCGTAGCAACACCACGTTCAACTAAACAGGAAAAGTTGCCCGACGGCAGAAGCACATTATAAAGAGGGAAGAGCTGTCAATGAACATGCAGATGCTTGCCAATTGGAAAGTTTCTTTCTATCTGGTTCAGCTATAGTAAGTAATTTTACCACCATTTAATCATCTGGGGTGTGTCGAACAATTCTAAAGAGTGATTTTCCCTCGAGGCTTGGTTTGTCACCAAATGGCCTTTAATACAATGTAAATAATCTGCCCCCCCCCCAATGCGATTTCTTTAGTCGAATTTCAGAACTGGCTGGAGAAGTGTGCGAAGCCAGTCCAAGTCTCGCTACCTAAGATTATGAACCAAAGCGCGCCTCTTCGTTGAAATATGTCCAGCGCGGCAGAGCTAAGGCTGGCACTGCTCAACTGAGTCTCTTCGCATAACACTGCTCAAACGAGAGTCGAGTGCTTCTCTGTATGTGTTTGGTGGTGCTTCGAGAGCATTTCAATAAACCAAAGAGATTTCTTTCTCGGAACAGCAGAAGGAACAAAACTTATGCAGCTAAATTTTATAATCGCCAATCTGTAATGAAAATATTACTTTCTATCCTTCCTCTTATAAATTTACAGTCACACATCCTATAAAATGCTTTTTACGATAACTTCTAGGATGCGTTTGTTACATCTTATGTGTCGTGTAGATTTAAACAACGCTGAAACGTACAAGATCTGTATTTGGTGACAATTAATTTTCTCTACAGAAATTGTTAAATCACTTAGAGGTTGGATTAATTGTTTCTACTCGAAACGAACGTACATTGAATTGAACCCATTGTCATTCCTGTTACTTTTTCTCTCGGAAGTACATTCCCTAGCAAAGTTCAAAAACTGCCAATCTCACGACCAACAGCACGTTTTGGAATGTTCTTCGTGTGAATGGCGCTAATCAAAAGCCAATCAAACGCCAATTTCGCAGTAATGATCTCGGCGTTTTTATAAATTCAGATCTAAAAAACGAATTAATCTACGTACAGACATACAGTAGAAAATTATCAATTATTCGAAACTATTTACATGAAAAGTAAAATGATTTTCTAACGTGAGTGGAGTGAAATTACGAAAATAATAAGTAAATTGGCCACTTTCGCCAATCTTTCAGCAGAAATCAGGAGAAAGGTACTATATAGTATTCCAGTTTCCCAAAAATTTGCGCTTGAAAGGAGATGTTGAGGTGATTTTTGGATTAGTATAGTATTCACAAAGAAGAATCGTGCGCGTCAACAGAATGAGGAAAATTTCTCACGTTCACTCACGTTCTATCGTTTCAAAAATAGACAAAGTTTCCCATTTCTACAAAAATGTGTTTATGGTGGTTATTCAATTTTTTTTCTTTTTGAGAAATAAATGACGGAATATGTGTCTGGATGCTATACCGCGAAAATTGTTAATAATCGAGAATAGTATGAATATATTCTAAAGAAAGGTTATAACAATCAATATATTTTAGTGAATATATTGAAACTTGCCAAAAATACTACTGTTTTCATCGATCATAAATGCTATACACACATTGGAATAAGGTTTTGTAATCTGTAGAATTCAACATTAGATTTTCTGGCCATAAGAAAACGTAATTCAATTTATAGGACCATTTTATTTTAACTAAAACTGCAAAGAATATTGCCACTGTGTATTCCTGTGTAGCGAAAAATAATTGATTATTCCTTACACGATCAATCGACTAAAACTCATTGATTGGCAGAATTGAGAAGATTGATTTCTTCAAATGTATCGAGCTTCCTGTTGTATCTCAGGCTCGCAGCTTCCGTTTCGCGAAAAGGCCCTCTTTGGAGCGCCGGCGTTGGGCCACGCGACGCCCCCCCCTCCTCCCCTTTGTAAACACGTGTCGCGGCGCTCGGGGCGCGCAGATAACACGCGGCGCCGGCCACCCGCGCGCAGATGGCGCGATAGTCGCCGCTACCTGCGTCGCTCCGCCCCGGCGCTCGTCGCGGCTGCCGATTTGGGCGCGATGGGCCCCAGATAAGCGGCGAGATAGCCGCCTCCTTTCCCGCGCCCGGGATACCTGAGCCGGAGGAGACGCGCTGCCGGCGGCGCCGCGTCCGACCCAGGGTATCGCCGGCGGCTTACGGAGTCAGCTCTCGGCTTCCGCGCCGCCCGCGCACTCCGCTTTCGGCTTGTTTCGCTCATGTTGGTGGGTGTTCTGCTCGAGATGAAATCTCTAAGCTGGTTGCCTTGCTGGGGCTAAAACGCGCAGAAAGAATTCTTTCACTGTAGTTTCATTGACACTCGTGCCTTTAACACACCTATCAACCGACGGTCCATTTGGTAGCGTAAGTACGCTTTGAGCACGATTGTGTCATCCGCAGAGGTGACGACTGCCTAGCGTTTGTTGACCTTTGTGCAGCTCCAAGAAGTCACGTCTGGAGAGCACGAAGAGAGGAACTCTTCTCCGCCTCAAAAGATAAAACAACGTGGTAGTGATTTTTAAACAGTATATCAATATAATGTTCGTTTTTCATACGGAAAACATTGTTCTTCCACCACATTTATACTAATTATCACCTGTGCAGTAGTCGACGATCTCTTTATTTCACGTTTATCTACACAAAATATTGAATAACAGCCTGATCTTGAGTTCTGATTCTCACACTCAACGTTTCGAATATTCGTGTAGTTGAATAAAAGCCCTTTTCTATGGTTCGTAGTAATGTAATATCGAGAGTGATATGGAACTGTGATTCTGGAGAACATGAAATGTTCCAACAAGCACTCTTCCGTTTTTACATTTTCTGCTACGAGGGAAATACATTACAGGATGTTCAGGCTCTACAAACCGAGAAAAAAGACATAGATATTTTAGATCATCATTGTGTTCCTAATATTTTCATGATAAACATATTTTACTCCAGTAAAACGTAGGAATGGCAAATACAATTGCATGTCGCCC
Source organism: Teleogryllus occipitalis (assembly GCA_011170035.1). NCBI lineage: Eukaryota > Metazoa > Arthropoda > Insecta > Orthoptera > Gryllidae > Teleogryllus > Teleogryllus occipitalis. The sequence goes on from BLKR01002210.1 coordinate 21,318, forward strand.
GAACAAGAATAGTAAATTTTATGATTTTATGCATTCCTAATTAATAAATCTATTAATTAGATTAGACAGTATTACGTCCACAACGACTCCTCATGTCTTCATATTATTGTTAATTTATGTTTTTCGACAATAATATTCGAAATAAGCAAGAGAAGCACTTGCTAGACTTCAAAAAGAGAAAAACGGAGAAGAAAACAAATATTTCTGAAGGCATGGGATTCAATGTGTAGTGCACTTTGCTCAGTACAAGAGTTTTCATGAATTATCACACGTGCCCCTGGTGTTTGATACTGTCGGCACGGGCATTTCCCCAGCGACGACTTACAGTACACTAACGAGAGGCTCGTTTAAAGTCCGCTCCGCCTCGCTACGAATGTTCCTCCGCCCTCGGCGCCGCGTTGCATAAGGGCGCGCGCGGGGCATTGTGGGGCGCGAGGAGACGGCGCAGGTGCGGCTGCGCGCGCGTCGACTCCTCGTCAGCCAGTGGCAGCTCCACCGCCGACTTCCGCGTCTCTTTCCAGGGCAGGTCGCCCTTTGTTGCGGGTTGCGTGCTTTCATCCTCTGCCACAGCGATTCTTCGGCTGTGGATCTGCAGGCGTCAGGGCTCGCGGTGGATGGGGGTGTGGCAGACCTCAGCTGCCTCACTCCACACACACACACACACACACACACACACACACACACACACACACACAAAAGCATTTAAAGGGAAGATAAGTTTGACCTAAAATCAGGTGAGCTTGACCAGAAGGGCAGGACATATCCCGATTGCATCTGATAGTCAACTTTTTCTAAGCCTTTTACATACCGTCCCAAAAACTCATATCCGATTTCATCCCTTTCGGTGTTCTTTGTGAGAGAAAGAAAAAGCTGGCCTATGTATCAATGCTTCGAAGATCGCCTATTCGCTTTCTTGTTTGAAAAACATAAAAGAGGAAAATAATAGTTATGCTCCTTTCGATGTTCACTGCTTGCAATTTGGAAAATTAAAATATTTAATATTTTTATGAGAGACCCCAAGGAGAGACCAAATACTCATGCAATTCCCTATTATAATGCAGAATTAAAATAGTTATAATTAAGTTACATTATATTCACGGTTCTGAAAATTCTACTTCGTACACCTGTGTTCGAGAACATCTGTTTTAGTTACTGTTGAATGGAAACTGAACTTTTACATTGTTTTCTTCTTCCCCTTCTAAAACATTGACCGGAATGCAACCAAGCTAGAAATCACCCAGCAATCAGGCTGTCTGCTCCGCCACACAAACGTGAAAAGGGATTAACTGGGAATTGAGCGTGAGAGAAACCTGACCGCGGGATGCAGTCGGGCGATCCCCGAACGGATCTCCATTGGAATATTTTAGCTCTTCGAATTTCTCAAGTAAGGCTGTACACCTCTGTAAAACATATTGAGGTAATTTCAATCTTCTTGTCACAATAATACATAATACTGAATGTGTGTGTGCGTGTCTCCCAGCATAACTCGCGTGAAGAAAGTTCAACAAAGAATTTGACGAATACTTTTGAAAGACTGACAAAAACGTAAAATTGTAGGCAATTCAAAACGTTAACCCCACTTTTTTATTTTCTCGTTTAAAATTTGATTTAATGCAACCTGCAATGCGTTTAGGTATTTAGGGATTGCGGTTCCGCGGTCCGTGAAGGGGCTGGGTGAGGTTTGGCGAAGCGTGAGGGGGTGGGGCGGAGCGGAGCGGGGGGACGGCGCGGGGGGGGGGACAGGAACGGGGAGCGGTTGAACGGTGGTAAATGGGGTGAGGTGCCGCGACAGAACGGAGCAGTGAGGGCGGTGGCGGTGGCAGTGGTGGTATTTGGCAGTGAGTGCGGGACTGGGCGCTGGGCATCCCGGAGCGGAGAGGGGCGTGACGGGGATGTAAAAATTATTAATTTATTTATATACTAAAGGTAGAATCCCAAGCATGGAATATTAACTAGGCTGAGGCATGGGGGACACCGGTAGCTGGCGAGCGAAGTCGGGCTACCGACCCAATAACGCCAAATACATACGTACTATAGGTAGAATTCAGTCATTTTCCTAACTACGTAAAGAGTATTTGTGCTAAATAAGTACTTAGGCAACGACAGGTTACTGCAGGTAGTGAAGAATGATGAGGCTCCTGAAAACAATCAAGAGGTAAAATAATGTGATGCTCTTTGTTGCGTTTCATACAAACGTACTAGCACGTTTTCATACTTCTAGAGGCGTTTGACTAGTTTCTAGGCTGGATGACTAGTTTCGTACTTGACTCTCAGTGTTGCATTTGAGAATGCGAAGGTTTTGGACCGGCAAGTCTTTACATCTGGCTATGATAATTTTTCACTATTACTTTTTAAATATATCGTAAGTTTAGACTGGTTTTCTTGTTCCAAAGGCGTTTTATTTCCAGCCTAAACATACGCGTATGCGCGATATTGCGAGAGTTCTAGACCATGGGGATGGCCGCATGTGAGCAAGAGGAGGGAAGAAGAATCGCGCGGAGTGTGTTGCCCGTTTTTTAGGATTTACACTCTGGCATTTGTCAGAAAATGCTCTAAGGAAGCAACAGAAATGACCTCGGAGAAATCAATAAAACGATAAGACCAATCAAATCATTTGTCGCTGCTATTTAGCTGTTGTTGAAAATCAGCCACTATTGAGATGCAAATCTTCCTTGTAATGCAGCAAATATTGTAAATGTTCAGTTTTCACAGAATATTAAATTTATGACAGGACCAAGTTAATGAGAATTTACCAGTTAATGAAAAAGCAGCATTGGTCTAATGTCCATTCCTCAGACTCATTGCTATGTACCGAAAACAAAAATCAAAGGGATTTCGTAAAAATGAATATGTTTATAAAACATGTATGCCCCTTGCATGCTCATTGGGTACATGCCTCTAAGTAGATCAAATAAGGTTTAAACTCTCAACTTTGGAGTGTGATTCATGGCGCATTTAACATCTGAATTAGTTCATGGTACCCTGTCTCAATGGAGATGTCTCCGCAATCGTCAGGGTGTTGCCCCAGGAAAGACAAGAATCAGGGGATCTCCCTGTGAATCTGCCATAATCTCTCAATCTACCGAACAATTTCCGGAGAAATCGAGAATTGTTGCAAAAGATGCTCACTACACCACAGATGATAGATTACCGAGCAAAGAGGCTAATTAAAGAACAGTTGCAAGAGTTTCCATGTGTTTTTCATTCCATCCCTCTTCTCGCGTATGCACGTCTCTCCTGCAGTAATTTATCGCAATATAGACCGCAAGTGATCTACACAAATTATCGTGTGTTGGTGTGTGGTCAATTACATTGTGTTTGGCACAATATTCTTTAAACCATGTCAGTTATTCACAGCAATCCATAACCATTGCTGAAAAACTAAGTTTCATTGTGGGCATCGAATCCTTTACGATTAATTGCTTCATTAAAAGTATTAGTTCAGTAAAATAATAAAATGAGTTCACTGTAATCTTCGTCAAAAGTATAGTGTACTCTTCAACAAACGCCCAAAGAAATCTCCTAACAAAAAAAACATGCTTCATAAAAAACACGCCAAAACGTCAACTAGTTGTTTAAGGATTTTCAAAAATTAAATTGCTGTAGGGAATGTTAATATCCATGCCTATTTTCGCAGCAATTTAAGTCCTTCTACAAGATTGCTGAGGTAGAACTTCAGTTTTTCATGTAGATGGCTATAAATAGAAAAATGCAAGTATGGAAATGAAATATTTAGCATCGTTATGACACCGCAGTGCAATATGCGGTTGGATACTGATCGCTTGCAGCTGAGGTCAGCGCGGGGCGGCGCAAGGGCGACACGAGACGGAGAGAAGCGAAGAGGGCGGTGTGGAGGCGGTGCGGGGACGGATCGGGTCCGACCACTAGTTTGTGAACAGGGATGGCGCGCGGGCGGCACGAAAAGGGGACTATCCCGGGAACGGGGTCCTGCAGCGGGGGTGCGAAAAGTGAATGTGGCGCGGTGGCGGTACGGGGCGGCGCGGGGGCAGCGCAGGGACGTGGCGCAAGGGGGTGGAGAGATGACCCCGCAGGGGGGGGCGGGGGCGGAGCGGGGCAAGGGACGCCGCGGAGGCGGGGGTGCGGGGCGGCGTGGGGCGGGGCGGGGCGGGCGGTGCAGAAGTGGCGCGGGGTCGGTACGTGGGAGGCGCGGGGTCGGGGTGGGGACGGGGCGGGTGGGAGTGGCGCGGGGTCGGCGCGAGAGCAGGGCGAGGCGGTGCGAGGGCGGCGCGGGGGTGGCGCAGAGGCGGCGCGGGGACGGCACGGGGGCGGCGGGGCGGCGCGGGCGCGGGGCGGCGCGGGGCGGCGCGGGAGCGGCGCGGAGGTGGCGTGGGGGTGGCGCTGGGGCGGCTCAGGGGCGGCGCGGGAGCGGGGAGGGGGCGGGGCGGGGGCCGGCGCGGTTCAAGGGACGGGGGTGTGATGCGTGAGGTGGGAACGGCGCACGGTTCCCACAGAGCAGCACGGAGGTAGCGCGGGGGCGGGACGGAGCTGCAAGGAGGGTGGCGGGGGCGGGAACCACAGCGCTCTGCATAGGGGCAGCGCGGGGGTAGCGCGGGGGCGGCGCTCCTTTGCAGCCCATTGCGGGCGCAGATCGATATAGTGGTGGCGGCGTTGCGTGATCGCGTGACGTCACACAGTAATTACCGGGGCCGCCATTAGCCGCCCCGCCCGCCCCGCGCGCCAGCAACAATTGCACTGGTGGCGGCGCCAACCAGCGCCAGCCAGCGCCGGAGGCGAGCCGCCGGGGCTGCGGCGATCGCGGAGGGACCTGGCATAATTGCAAAATTCCACCACGCGTTTGGAAAATGACGCTCGCTATCTCGTTCGGAAGACATTGGAGAAAACGGACGGCTTCTAAATTTATTTGAACGTTGAAGGAAATGACAAAATAATCTACATTCCTAAACGACGAGTTGGGTAATGTTCTAGGTAACGAATACATTAACTAGGAATTGCAATCCTAATTCACCTAAAGGGTATTATTTACGTTGCTTACCTTTATTTTCAATGCAACTATATAAACGGAAATCATATATTTGTTTTCAGGTAGTAGGTATTCTATAAAGAAATTACAAGAAAAGCATTAACACTTGCCAAATAAAGAAGAATAGCATTCCGATTTTTTTATGAAGTTTTGATTTCAATATTATTTTAAAATAATGTGAATAACTTTATATTTTAAAATGTTTCGTAATCTTCTAAATTAATTTCGCGGACATAATTCTTTGTTCTATTTGTGTTTCTGAAACTTTTTAAAGTTCTGTTTTCGTTGTCTCTTGCCTAACAGCGATAGGGAATGAAGATGAAACGGTATTCCGCTGACAATTATGAGAGTAGAGAAAGTCCGATATTGATAAGCAAAATGTCATCGCTTTTGTATATTTGTTTAAATTCTTTTCTTTTAAAATTTTTTTCTTAAATAAGATGCCAGGGATAGTTCTATTTGATATTATGTATTTTAAAAACGGTATTACTCGAATTTCGTATTTGTAAAAACATTATCCATCTTTATCCTCGTAATCTGGTTGGACCATGGCCTCAGTCCCTCCCTTTAGTCTCCACTATAGTATTGTCTTTGCGTTATTTCATCTCGCAACATGTCCGGCCCACTCCCATTTCAGATATTTTTTTTCTTTTATAACACATAATATTTTTGTGAATCGGCGAAAGAATCTGCATCTGATACTCGAAATGAAATTCTGAATTCTTTGTCAGAAGAATTCAGAAGTCCATTTCGAGTATCGCGAGTTATTCGTATTTCAGTTGTATTTTCTTTTCCTGAAAGTAATTTGGACTATTTTCATTAATAGAAAACGATTTCGCTCATTCAACAGCTTTGCTAATAGTTTTATCATCTTCCTTCCATATTGTGAACTAAAATAGCCCCTAGAATAGAAATATATTAAGGAGAACTTATTGTAGTCAACTGCAATGCATGTGTATTAATGATTTGTTTTTATTTACATTCTCAAATTATTGTCTTATTTATAGGGAAATCACCGGATATTCACACTTAGTCAGCTTGATGCTTCAATGTTACCAATGATGAAGATTTAAGTTTCCTTTTCAAAAGAGGTTAATTGACTTTGCGATCTTTTGTTTTTGTATAGTAATTAAATTTACTACCACGATGTTTCTAAATTCATACGATTTTATTTGGAGAAAATTAAATGTATTTAATTTCTTTTGAACGAAAATATCTCAGAAATATAGACATATAAGTTGATACTGTGAATTTATTTAACTCAAAAGAAACTACATATATAATTTTCAAACATTGTTCTCAAAAATGGGCGAGATGTATCCGAATGTCGAAGACATTGAAAATAATGAAACAGATCAAAGTAACTGGGTTAATACGCTTTAACTGACTCTCTTACACAGGAGTTTCTTCCATCAACCCCGTTTTCTATGAGTATACAACAAAAAATGATTATAAATCGATATATTATTATTAATTAATTATTAATATTTATATTATTATTAATTATTATATCAAACCATTATTGATACATTTTTAAATGATTTAACTTGAAGCAGAAGTCAAGCAACCTTCAACATACAACAACCTACAACTGAAATGATTAGGAGAATTCTCTCTTCAGGGGGAGCAACAGCCAACTGCAAGGAGACACGCAGATGTGCATAACCCCTCAAAATAAACTCTCGCTCTCTCGGCACGCGTAGTCAAGAGAATGTTCTCGTATTCAAATATTCGCGCAGTCCAGCCGAATCAACGGTATTTCTCTCAATATCCTTTATTTGTTGGATTAGTCGTTATTTAAAAGTATTACATTAAATAATTATATTTCAGAAGATTGAAGATTGCAATTAAAGATTTACGTTTTATGGGTCGTAATGTTTTCTGTATTCCTTCAGCAAATGGCTAAGCAGAGGTAACAAAGTAGAGAGTTTCTGGTTTCTCACTTCCATTCAAAATTAGTTCTGGTTTAAAAACTGTTGGTTTCTGAGAATTCTTTCTCATCTAGGCGATGTTCTTAGTTTGGTAAGATGAGTAAAACCCGTGTTTCCGGTGAATCGCAAAGCAATTGAAAAAACACCAAAATATGTTATCTTCTGTTAAACAGTTACATTCCTTTAGTGGAAATGGGCAATGGGCAATGCGCAATAGGATTCTGAAACGTTAAAGAAATGTCGAGGTTTTTATTTAAAATCGCCAAAATTCTGAAATGTGATGATCATTACCCAGTTCTTTATATCAAGAAATCGTATTCCATTCTCGCTTGAAATTTTTTGGTCCAATTATTTATGGTATACGTGAACCAAACCTGTTGTAGTGGGGGTGTTCACAGAATTTCCTGCTTTGAGGAATTGGAACATGTTATTTACAATGTGTTTATGATTTCATAACGTTTACAGTGGGAGCAAGCTGGAATGCGTGGCTCGTTCGCAAGGCAGTCCGCTGGGGCTTGGAGTGCGCGAGCGGAGGATGTGGCGAGGCCCTCGCAGCTCCTTGGCGACGCGTCCGGCGCGGCGCCTGCGGCAGGAACCTGCGTCCGAAGAGCCACATGGGCGAACGCGCGTATCGACCGCGGGCCACGCGCTTCGCCCCGCCGCCCCCTCGCCCGCCGCTGTCGCCGCCACCGCCCCCGAAGTGCGGGGCGCGGAGCGGAGCGGGACGCGGCGGCGGCGGCGGCTGCGCGGTGCGCGGGGCGGCGCGTCCTCGCTAATCCACCCCTCCCCTCCGCGCGAACGGGACCCCTCAGCGAGCGACCCCCGCGCCGCATTGTGACGGGCGACCCCCGCTCCCCTGCCAGGGGGTGCGCCGCGCCGCGCCGCGCCTCGCATCGCATCACCCGCCGCCGCCGCCTCCGCCGCCGCCTCCGCCGCCGCCCGCCCGACCAGATTACCCCGGCCGCAGCCAACCCAGCGGCTGCTCGCGCCCGCCGGCCCGCGTCCCGATGTTCTTTAACCCCGCAATTACGGGATTACAACGCAGCGCCAGGGCGCGGGCGCGGACGGAGACAACATGGCGGAGATCTGATCGCTGATTGGGCGAGATGCACGACGGGTAATTGAGCGTCCCGGCAAGAGTAATGGGGCCCGTGCGGCCGAGATTAGGGGCCGTGATAAATCGGTTATAGCGCGGAGCATATGCCGCTGCGGCGGTGGCGTCGGGCCGCGCGCCGCCATCTGCCGGCCCCGCCACGCCCCGCCAACCCCGCCCGCTGCGCCCCGCTGCTCCGCCGGGCGGATGGGCGGCGATGGCCGCAGCGGGGCGCAGCGCCCCTCGGCCGCCTCCGCCCACTCGCCCACTGGCCCGGCCCCGCTCCGCTTCCCGCCCCGCTCCGCCCCGCTTCGCTCCTCAGCCGACCCGCTCGCGCCGCGCCGCCGCCGCTCCCGAGAACGTCGTTATGTCCGGGAGAAGCGCTACTTCGCTAGTTTTGGTTTCCAAGCGTGAAGTGAAGCACTCACGGGCCTGCCACGGCGTGTTTCTGGACATAATAGTGATTAATAACGCCGACCCGGGCACGCAGACAAAGGATTCACACGCGGTCTGAGTTCATCCTGTTTCACGGACGCGAACCGCTCTGTTAGGAGATCCCTCAATAAATCCAAATGTGGGGCCTCTTCTCGATCTATGTCTTCTGACGAATTTATATTACGTGACGTGACATCATTATGAGCAAAATATGATTACTAGCCTGTTATTTCCGTCCAGCAAATACGTTGTTTGCCAAGAACTCGCAAAAAGAATGGAGTAGGAAAGCTGCGTATACAACTGCCAATTTTTGAGAATACGAAATTTCTTTTTTCGCAAATAACTCAAAGTTTTTGACTGAATCATGTATTATATGTAAAGTAATAAATTATTTCATATAATAATGTATTGTTCTTTAATTAAAAAGTTTTCTACATTTTGAGAAACTCTATATTTCTCAAAATTCTCTGCATTAGATTACACTCTGGAAACTACTGCTGTTTTTTAGCGAAAATTATCATAGATAATATCACGAACGCTTTGAAAATTATCGATAAGTCCCTGACTCGCGATGCGAGGAGAGGATTTATCTGAGAATTTCCAAGGCACGAATGGAATTAATAGAACTTATTCCACGAATGAAATTACGTCAAACAGAGTTCCAAAATGCACAAAATATTGAAAATAACTGAAAGCATGTTAATATCAAAGAGGGTATGTTAGAGTACATACGCGGTTTGTTGCAGTTCAACACAGCGATCGATACACACCGCCTCCTAAGATAGACGAGTCGCAGCTGGCTATTGGCCAGAAGGGAGGGGCTGTCAGAAAAATCGAATCGGATAGAAAGAGCGATAACTGTTTGATGCACCGGCCTGATTGGGGCATTTTATATGTATAGTTAAACACTATCAGGTTTAATTTCATAAGTGGAATAATCTTGCTAATATTCAACTGTTGGTACTATATTTATAACCGAATTTTGCGTTTGATTCATTGGATCTTTTAGTGAATTTTAATTGTAAAAGACAAACTAGATAATAGATGTAATTTGCAGTACTATTTTAGTGATAGATCAAGATCAAACTGATTTAGTTTCAGAAGGTTTGGCAGGAGTGGTATTGCCGCAGGCCGAATGGCGGGAAGAGCGAATTAAAACGCAACAGAAATGAGAATCAATTAGTACATGGCATGGTAATTGATTTACAATAATATTGAAATAGTAGAGCGTGGATAGAAATTAGCGGATCAATTCTATAAATAGAGGGGAAGGAGGGACGTTCAGCAGACAACCTGCAACACTGCAGCCCTAGTGACTTCCAATTAAACGACTTCATTGTCTTTCTGTTGACTTTCTTCAATTGAAGTTGCAATGGCATATAAATAAGATTAAAGAAATATTGTCGAGTTTTGATTTTAATTCAAAATGTATTTTAAAAGTATAATGTTAGCGATGGCATCACACTTAGTGAATAAAAGTCCAGCAATGAAAATTGAGATACTTAAGTCCTTTCTGTTTAAAAAACAACTGACTAACCAGAGGAATTTTTATCGGTGTGTGCTAATAATGAAATCATTATTAGCTCAAAATGTATAATATACATTTTGATTTCTTTGAAATAAAAATATATAAATAAAAATTATTACGTCAACATAACGAGACAATTAATTAAAAAAAACATTTTTCATTAATAACGAACTGTGTATGTAATAAAGTAACTAAAGAGAGTGTAAAATCAAAAGTACGTTTTAAGCATTACAATGTATTGAATGAAGATATCAGTATAAAATAACAGCAGATATTTCAAGAAATGTTCAAAGTCCATCCTATCATCAGCGCTTCTAGCAGGGATTTCAAGAAATATTCACTGCGTTTTTCTAGTAAGGCACATTTTGTTAATTCAACTGAATTAAGAAGGAGAATGTAGCAGAAAATAATTATTGAAATTTCATAATGCAAATGTGATTAGAGATTATTGCTTTATTTTCTTTAATATGTGTAGATGCAATTAAAATAATGGCAATAGTAATTAAATTAATGACAACTTGTTTAACTCTCTTTGCAAGAAAGGAATTACGACGCACGACTGACTAAACGATCTTTTATGGGTTTATTCAAGTACCTTGTTAATAGCCCTCTTCCCACAACCACAAACAAAAATACGTCCGAAAGATGTACAGAATAAATTATTGTTTTATTGTATTTGTAAACTTTTGCATTAATTAATAATTAGTAAATTACGTAGAACTAGACGAAATAAGTCTTTATTAACTAGCAAAGTTCTAAGATCCCCAAGAAAATAATATTAATTTTCACGTATGAATATAATTTTTATTTACAAAATTCATGAATGATTTTTCTCAGTATCTTGAAACAGACGTAAAAGAGAACATGTTCTGGAATCAATAATGTCACTATTCCCTTAAAAGTGAAAAAAAATCACTTTAGGAGACGGTTGTGTCTTGCTTTTTTTCCGAGACTACTGTCTATTTAAAAATAATATATTTGTAAATGTATTTTTCATTGGACTTTCGTTATTATATATTTATACACCGTACTATAAAATTTACTTGAATTTCAGTAAGTAAGACGCAATTTACTCGTGAAAATTTTAATGATACTCTGTTTATATGACACATATTTCTGTAAGAAAAACCCATTCAAAAACTTCTTTCTTTGACAAAATAAGAGTACTTAATAATTTTTAAAATGACATTATTGTAACATCATCTTTGCAAACAACAACATGTTGCCAATCTATTCGAAAATATATGATCCTTCAGTGTATAAAATATTTTTGGATTGTTGATACAAATAATAGGTACTCGGTATTTCGGTAATGTAAATTCGGTATTTAATTTAGTATACGAGTAAACAATACCCGAAAGTCCGTTTTTGCCCCGGTAAATATGTCTCTGTTGCTACCGAGAAGCTTTTGACAAAAAATAAAATAAAAAACGAAAATTCAATTGCAATCAAATGAATTAGTTATTAATTTCAAGAAGTTCTTAAATTTACGTGTGAATACAACACTTCCAAACAGTCATAAATTGAGCGTAAAATGTGAAATGAGTTGAAATTATCGTTTCTTCGGCAAGTTGGAAAGCTTTCCGAAGTAATTGGGAATATCTGAATGACCTACTTTCTTGGAAATTCTGAGATCATTGTGGGAAATTTGTACAAACCTTAAAATTACCTACGTAAACTGAAAGTGATTATGAAATTGACGGAGGTTTCTACATTCATAATTTCAAGACTACTTTCAAAACTATATTTGGATCACTATCACTGTCACTGTCGTTAAGCTAGAATGAAAAACAATTATAAACCTTTCGTACATAATGTTTCATGAACAAAATGAATCCATTAAGAAGTGCAGAAGTTTGCTTGAGGAATTTTTATAAACAAAATTATGATTAATTTCACCTAAACAAAGAATTCTGAAAAAAATATCTCATTTCTTATTATCATTCGGACACTTTAAAAATGATTGGAAATTGACTCACTAAAATGTTTCATACTATATTATTATTATTATTATTATTATTATTATTATTATTATTATTATATTATTATTAATTATTTTAATTTTAGTTTCATGTGGGCAACAAGGAACAATTTCTCACTTGGGATTACTTTTGTTCTTTTCTTTCTTCATCAAAATTTACTTCTTTCGCTAAACTCTCTATTTGTTTGATTATGAGTGTGTTACTATCTGGTTTTTCTTTTAGTTTCTAGAATTTCTTGAACTTTTAGTGAAACATCTCTCTATTCCAGATCATCTTCCCAGAGTTTATCGTATTGCATTTTCTATGTGTTTTCTTTCTTAATCCATTTTCTAATCGTCTATACTGTGGTGGTCTGAGACATTTTTGTCATTCTAAAAAGGGATGTATATGTCTTAAGCCTATGTTTGCATATCATGTCCACACATTTCCATTTCTTAAGAATATATTTTATTTTCCTCTTCCTCCATGCACCATCTGTTTTCTTTTCGGGCTCAAGAATCTTTTAAAGAATTTTCTTCGTCAATTCTTTCTCCTTTCTTTCCATGTTCACTATAATACTTTCTGATCTCATACAGTCCTTCAGGTGTATTCTCCTGTTGTAACTGATCGCACTTTTAACCATTCTGTACTTGTCTGTATGTTGGTTTTGTATTTTTGGCTCGCTCTTTGTTTACGTCTTTATGAAAAATATATTTAAAGTCGAATTTATTATTTTTTCTTGTACAACTTTCCGCGGTTACGTTGTGATTCAATATATTAGCTTTCCTTTTTATAGGAAAACCTGTCTTGCTTACTCTGCAATTTCCTGTCATAACAAGCACTATTGGAGTTTTCTTAATCACATTAGGAGTGCTAAATCATCAGAGAATACTACATAATTACATAAGTATGCTACGAATGATATCTACTAACAACAAGAATGAAATTAGAAATAACGTTCAATTTGAATCTAAAAATTGAAAATCGCAGAGAACGTAAGCCCCGTAAACAGTAAATATTATTGCTAAAGAATACTTTGAAAACAGATTTCATAAACTTGCATTGCACGTCTGACACAATATTTTGCTTTACCGAAGAAAAATAGAACTTTTTGACTAACCTTGGATACAATTTTCAATATTTTTTCGAACAGGCTATACTCTCTATATTTTTTAGTCTTAATCTAGTGTATTAATTGTGCAGCAGTCTTCGCCTTTTGAAACTTTTGAAATCAATGTGGATTAGGAATATGGTGCATGGCGAAAAATGTGGATGTAAATCATTGAGTAAAAACTTATTATGAATTGTGTTTTGAAAAATAGGAATTATGTAGTTTGAAATTGTTCAAATACTATAAAATATTAGAGAAGAAAGTGTATCTTTTGACAAGATCATCCTCTACTGAATTACGTACGGATCTTTATAACAAATTTACCTCTAAACACAGATACTAAATTGTAGTTTTCATGATGTCTCTCAGAGTACAATGGGAGAGAGTGTGTAATATTAAATGAATAATATGCAAGAGTATCAACATTTTATAATGAAGCTGTCTGCGTAATAACTAATCGTTTTTTAATTACAAACTGTGTTACAAGCTTAAGAAAATTACTCGAAAACACCTTGGGTCGATTAAGCTTGGAAAGCAATAATAAATCGTTAGTTACACTATATCTTAACTTCTTCAACCCTTTTTTGCAGAAGAGATCAACTGTATCCCTAGTTGCCGTTGGCCCCACACACTGACTGAATCGCCTCAGCCTCTTCACGTGCAACTGCTCCTCGACGAGTGAACGGATTAGAACTGTTTTCTGTGCATCGGGCGGCTGCTTGCGCGCGCCGGCTACTTTTTAGGGATGGCCGGGGGGAGGGGCGAGGGGTTGCGCAGAAGCAGATTATCAATGGCTGCGGCGCCGCGGGGTGCGGCTTTTGCCCTGAACCGCTTACAGCGCGAAGTTTTCCGCTCGCGCGCTGCGCACCGCTGCCACGGCGGCATCCGCGCAGAGACCGTCGCGCCGCACCACCGCACCACCGCCGACTGAACCCTCGTACGCTCATCCGCCGGGGCTCCTCAGGCAGCCAACCCCCCGCCCCCGCCCACCCTCGGCAGCGTCTTCGCCCGGGGCGCACACAATGGACCGCCCCCGGGCGCGCTCTCCGACCGCCCCGTCCCACCCCGCCCCGCCCCCGCCAAGCCCCGCCGCAGATGGTGACAGAGCCGCGCGGATCAGGGCAGGGTTTAGTGCACGGGTCGGAAATTCTGCCTGCGCGCGTCGGATATTGGTTAATTTGGGCCGCTGACGGCAGGGTGCGGCGCGGGTGCGGGCGAAGGGGGCGTGCAGCGAGGTGGAGGGGATGAGGGCCGGGCGCAGGGCTGACTGGTGAAGTAACCCGCTCGCCCCTCCCCGCGGCACCACAATCGATACTAGCTAAATTAGTCTCCGTCCTGGCTCCCGCCCGCGGGGCGCCGCAGGGCGGCGGGGGCGGCGGGCGGGCGGGCGGCGCGGGGGCGGCGTGGGCGGTCGACCGTTCCCGCTCGAGAGCCCTCATTAAGTGGATAATATGTGCCGCTATTGTTTTGTCTCGTTTCGCTAGCGATTTCCCGCTTTAGCCGCAGCGGACAAGAGAGGTTACACATGGAGCAAACACTTTCGGATGATATGGCCAACAGATACCTTTGTCGACTGTAGCGACGTACTCTTCACTCGCTTTCGGTTGCTCTGTTTGGTCAGAACCTTGAGCTCTCAGAACTTAAACCGAGCTCAACTTAATTGTCATTTTATCTTTACATTTTCTTACTCAATTAATCTGGCATGTTGTCCAGAACGGTTAAACGCATCCAAAACAAACATTAATAAAATGCAAATCATCCAAAATCAGTATCTAACGACAATAAAAAAATGCATCATGGCATGTTACAAACAATCAACTACATAAAGAATTTAACCTAGAAAAATTAGCCCATCACATCACATACCTTTCTCCAAACTTTTCTGTACACCTCATACAAAAATCATCTCTATCCGAATTCACGCAGGACAGAAACTCAACCCACAACACAAGAATAAAAAAGGAGTATCCATTCCATGTATTTCTAAAATTGTTCTCTGAAATGGAATAAAGAGAGCTGCCTTAATAGGTTTCCTCAACCAATGTATTAGCTGTAGGAAATTATAGTTAGTTTTTAAGCCACCAATACATGTGACAAAGTTGTTGTAATAACTGAACCATATAACCTCACGAAATGAAATAATTGTTTAAACTGGCATATTACAGTATACTAACAATAAGAGATACTTTCTAAATTATTGTCGACACCGTTATATTTACTCTTCATGTCGTCAACAAAGTTAGGTCGAGAAAACAAAAATGTATGAGTTTTCTGCTAGCTTATCACTCCTGAAAAGCTGCAGCAGTATCTTTGAATATTTGTAATTTATACATCAGTGAAACACCTCAGCAGTAAATATATTTTAGTGTCAAGAGTTCACACATACTTTAACAAATCTTTAAAAATTAAGGTTTTTTATAATACAATAAATGCACTCCTTATGAGCACTGCATATGAGACAGTACATTAATAACGCTGTTGTCATTGAGTTGGTCGGAAAATATTATTTCATAACAAATAATATTTGTCATGTAAAAGAGTTACGACTAAATTATTCTCTTTATATGTCCAACAGGCAGTTTATTATTTTACATAGAAAGCGTTGCCCGAATAATACGGACTGTAGTTAGTTTTGAAATAATGTAAATTGGAAGAGCTACTTTGAAGGGTCTGTACATTTATTTAATAGAAGAAATATATGCAGTATAATTATTGTGGTTTTCACCTTCGAGACACATGAAAGAAAATCCATTTCCCAACCGACACAAACTTGTTTCTGCAAATGTGATTGTTTTAGATCCTCTAATTCCGACTGACGAGATTGATAACACCATATGCTTGATTATTGCACTTCTCGATGTGTGTTGAACGCTCCAATCAAAATATGTGAACTCTGCTGTACGGAACGTTGAATTCATTCAGCTCTTTTTCATCTCGCGACTTTATAATGGAAACCATTCTCTGATGTTTTTGGTGACAATTTTTCGATTTGTTTGTCTTATTCAATTCGTTTATTGTCAAATGAATGGTTTGTCATCAGACTTGTAGAAAATCTTCTATGAACATAATTACGTAGAATTTTCCATAATGCTGAAGTGTTAAAGCGAGAAAACGCAACCAAACAGTTAAATGAAAAGACACTATTAACGGCCGGAGTCCGTTAAGAACAATCGAAACAAATGAGATGTATCAAAAGACGTATGAGTACTTGTATTCGAAGAAAAGGCATTTCTTATTCCTATTAATTTCTGTTTTAAGGTGGTACAACGAAAAGTACTGGACGACACATGGCCGATACCACATGTGACGTTATTTGCTCTTTATCAGCTTAATATCGATAACTATTTAGAAAGACTAACCGACTTTCATTTTATTTTAATTCAAATATACAAAACACTAAATTAGGTTCTTAAACACATTGAAGTAGCTGATCCGGACAGACGGAAGTATTTTGTTTTCATTGTAGCAGTGAATGATATGTCTGAAATATTGAAAATCGTCTCACTTCTCGCACCAGAGCTAGAAATTGAACTTTGAGCACGCTCTGTCTGCCCGAAAAGAAACCGCTTTACTAGTGGCTAACTAAAATAACTCTTTCCGCATCGTTACTCCATCGGCGTAACAGAAAGTGAACCACACCGAGCCACCGGAAGCCACGCGAGTCCTTTCTTGCTTGCGCCTGCGCCCCAGACGGAACTTTCCGAAGGCTTCGCCCGCCCGCCCCAGCGGGGGGCGGGGCAGGGGGCGCAACTTCGTTAGCCCCCGCGGGCCCTAACGCCTTTAGCGCCGAGCGCCCGCTCCGCCCCGCCCCGGGCGACGATGCGGGCGCAGAAGGCCCGGATTACGAGCTCCCCCTCCCCCGCCCCCGCCCCGCCGGCGCGCGGGGGCGGCTGCCCCAGGACGGTCCTGCAGCCGCCCGCGCGTGGCCACACGGTGGCACGGTGGTCTCAATGCGCGCGTAGGCAGCACATTTTCATTTTTAATAAATAATTATGTATGTATGTATTTGGCGTTTTGGGTCGTTTTGGGTCGCCGGTCAGCAACTGGTGTCCCCTTTGCTTGGGCCTAGTTAAATTCCCATGCTTGGGGGTGATAGCGACATGAGGTGAAAATGACGTATTCTTTTCACCGTAACTAGTAACATTCGCCTGATTGAGCTTTTCTTCGTCACACAGCTACAGAAACTGGAACGATTTGAAAGGAAAGCTAAGAAATATTTTTGCCTCGACCGGGAATCGAAACCGGGACCACAGCACGGGAAGCTAGTAAGCTGCCCATGAGCCATCCCAGAGGACAAAAAATAATTATTTATTGATAAATTTCAATTCCAGATACTTCAAATTACTAGAAACCGGGAGAAATAATACTCTTTGGCAATGCTTCCAGTACGACACTCTCAAAGCTAGGCGTTTCAGTCGAGGGAAAATTCAGCCACTCAAGCAGTGAAAATACACATACTTTTCATTGTTCATAACTTTTTTTCTAATCAACTTTTCAACTTTCGGAAATTATATGCATTGCATACACCCTTCTAAATATATTAAAGCCTTTGATGTGTCAATTATTTAAATTTTTCATTTAATTGATCCTTGCGCAATTAAGGTGTGCAAAAACTGCTTATTCTTTTAAGTAAGTAAATTTCGTGCCGCGCGACAGTATTTTGGTGACAAACAGCTGAGGCACGTGGATAAATGCAACCCGTGTGGAATACGCATACTTAATTAAGTTGAAATGCTTCAGTAGTAGTTGCGCCAGGTTAATAAGACAATATTAGAGTTACCTTCATTTCGGAAAGTTTTTGTTTCGTTGGATTAGCATGTTTAATGTTATTCGCGGAGATCGAAGGCCCCAGTCTCGCCATCGACTTCGAAATTTGCGAGCGGATCGAGTCAAATTAGCCGAATCAAAGTATTTGAATCACCACACCTTAAATATTTTTTTAAAATTCGTACCATCGTTCAGCAAATGTATTGGTTAAGTTAGATCAGTATTTTCGTGTCTTAAAGTAAGAAGAATAAGAAACATGTTATTCGAAGCAAAAGTTTGTTTAGTAAGGTTCCCAACACAAAGGAATTTTATTCTTACAAACTGTTACCACCGTAAAACGCATTCAATACATCTCCTTATTAGTAATTGTAAGGTATTAACGCGGTCACCGTTATGAGTACGGGAGATGCTGAATAATCTAATTGTCAGTATTATTTGTGTGTTACGTGCTGAATGTTTCGGTCATTGGATTTAAATTAACCCAAAGTTTATTCTGGATTAATAAGCACTATATTTCAGAACCAACAAAACTTGTAGACAACACGAGGAACGAGAATTTGAGAAGCACTTCACATTAATTTCGTGCAGGAGAACAAAGGCGTGCGTAGGAGTAAGCCCTTGCCAGTGGCCCCAGCCTTTGGAACCGAGCCCTTCTGGAAGTTCCCTGTAGCTCATGCTCTGTTAGCGGTGTGTGCGTGGCTATTAGAAGTCTGAAATAGAATAATTTTGTTTAAAGCAAGACCAATGAATGTTAAAAAACTTTGAGTCAAGCAAGATTCAAAATTTTTGTCAATAGCTCTTCTTTCGTCTGCAGCATGCTGTTGTTTTTCAGAATAATTTGCATCATAATTTTATATCATAATTTGCACCTAAATGTGCAGTAAATATTATTTGGTTATTAAATTCAACCTCGTCTGCGAATGTGTTGGTTAAGTTAGATCAGTATTTTCTTGTCTCAAAGTAAGGAGAATAAAAATCAATTGCACTCAATCTTATATGATTTTACCTCTTATTACTATGATGAATCACAATCATTGTGAATTCAGTTACATAATGTATTGTGCCATTAAGAAACGTCAGTGACCGTTTCAGGGTCGTGTGGATTTCAGTCGTCATAATTACTTTAACTTCAGTGTGCAGTGAAGAAGATAATTTAGGTGATTGAAAATTCGTGCGGATATTCATTACGTATTTGATTGGTTCATAAACACAGCATCACTTTACAACCAATCTATATCTGTTAACGCGGCCGAAGAAATCGAGATTATTACAATTGAAAACTACAAATGATGAACATTGAGGAAATGCAATTACACAAACTGCCAGAAAAATGACGTCGCGGAACAAATTGAAGATTAACATTTCTGATGAGCATGTTGTCGTTTTTTAATGAATGAAATTTAACAATGACGATTACATTGGATACTTAAATTAAGAAAAAACTGCTACTCACTCGAGAGTTCTCCCACTTTACTGTTTATTTCCTTATTACCTACGATTTACGTTCAGGTTCCCTACTGCGTGTTTCGCGAAGAATTGCTGGAACTGAACACAAAGGAGCTCTATGTGTCATTTCTTTTTATTTCCAATTTTCAGGCAACAAGCAAATTCCTCACACCTGAAATTTCTCACAATTTCAACAATGACGTGATGAATCTGATATGATTTTTCTCATGTGCTACAGGAATTTCTCATGCTATTACTCCACTCTTATTATTTCAACCAAAATGACACGATTACATTTTTCTCAAAAAAAAAATTAAGTACAACATATTCTTTAAGAAAACGGAGCCTCCAAGGAACCTGTGCCCCATGCTCTTGTGAAAATAAAACCGCACAGAAGTGCGACTGAAGTCTGGAAAGGAACTACTGTTTGCGGTGGAGGGGCGGAGGTACAGTTAGCTTCTCGTTTGGCAAATCCCTTGAAAGGGCCTTCAGGGACAACGGGGAGGCGGGAAGGGCTAGCGAGAGGGACGTGAAGGGCTCCAAGAGCCCACCGCCGCCGCCGCCGCCAGAAAGCGACAAAAGCCATCAGCGATCGATTGCCGTGAGCAACATAGACGCAATGCAGATTTCTAGAGAATCGAACCTCGTTCTCAAACGATCAATGAAAGACTAAAAAATGTCCGGAACGAAAGCGAACGACTCCCATTTGAGAGACCGTGCGTGTTTGCTCTTAGTAGAACACAGGTTTTGTTTGCTACGTTCAAAAATGTAATTTATTTATACTCCAGGTGAGTATGTTTGAATCACAATATAAGTAAAGTATGTGCTGTGAAAGACGAGGACAATTTAATTCTAGAAACTGAGTAACGTAACTGAGGCCATGAAACAACTGCGTACTTTATATAAGACAAGAAATAGAAATGAAAAACGTTTTGATTAAAATTTTTCTTAGAGCCATATTTATTTTAAAAACTTGAAATGATAGTTGAGGAAGCAAAGGCTTCTGCTTCCATCTGATCATTTATATTATATACACTATATACACACACATTATACACTCGGTGTGTATTGGTGTGAATATGATACCTTTTCCGTCCTACGTTTGCTAAGGAGATACAACAAGGCAAACGCAATGACGAATGGGAGGAAAGAGAAAGATTGCTTCTTGTCAGAGTTTAACCTTGATTCTCTTTTAGTTTCATTGAAAATTTAGTCACGTAATGTTTAGCCACATTATATTTTCAACACAATGAAAAAAAATCTGATTGAAAGTTCAGATCAGTAATGCTATTAATAATTTGAAAATTTTGTCGTCGAATGTAGCTCTTATGTAATGTACCATTGTATTAATATTTAAACACTTTGGCAATAACTCATACGAATCACAATATCATATTCCCGATGAGACAGGAAAGCATCTACTGTTTTTATCAATACAACTTTGGCACGTTAACCACAAAACCAGAACAGTTGAAATGACACATACACAATACGTTATTACTATCTGACAGTGGCAATGCAATAACTTTCGCAGAATTACCAATAGGACTACGCCTAAATGAATGACTACATGGCTGCGCGACTTGCATACATTTTACCCCAGCCCGCTCAACGCGAAGCGACCGCCTCAATTGAGATCCCGAGAAGCCGCGCGCCTCGAGCTGACCGCAATGCGCCGGGAGGCGGCGCGCGGTAACTCATTCAAGACGCTCGCCAGCGCGCGCGCAGGTCACCTGGCGAAACGTCAGCCTGCCTGCCCCGCTGCCGCGCCGGGCTCGGGACTTGTTACAAACAGCAGCAAATTCATGATAAGAAGGGGGCTGCCAGAATTAGGCCGCAAACGCGGCGCCTAGGCGGAGGGGCTGCGGCCGAGAGGCAAGACAGACGGCTCCCCCCCCCAGCCGCCCCCGGCCGCCGCCGCCGCCGCCGCCAGGCGCCGCGGGGCAAACAAACAGCCCGGAAACAAACGCCCCGGGGAGGCGGCGAGCGACGAGAAGCGCCCCGCCGCTCGGCAGGTGAGCCCCCCCTCTCACCCCCGCCCCGCCCACTCGCGCTCCACAAACAAGCCTCGGCGCTGGCATGCACTAACGAACGCCCACGCCGCTCCTGGCTATTGTGGATCGCCATCATTTTTAGGAGCGTGTTATTAAACCGCCAGGCGGCCCCGCTGTTCATGAGGCTGCGCACTTCGCGGGAGCGGTTGCGTCTACCGGAAGAACCCGCGTTCGCCCCTTGGGGAGAGCTGGTTAGCTCGGTCACACGAGCCGCCCGCCGCGCCGCGCCGCGCCGCGCCGCGCCGCGCCGCGCAGTCGATACAGGAGCTCAGATCTCCCTCCCTCGCCGGGAAGGCTCCTTATCCCGCCTGGCGAATGTCACAGGCCTCTCCCGATCTCTGAAAAAACACTTCTCGGCCTATCGAGGGGGCGGGTGGAGTTCCACTGCGGTCTGAAAGAATTCCTTCATTCATTTAGTTCATAGATAAAATTAGCCATAGAACGTCGGTTTTTTATTTGCTTCTTTTTCAATAATATTTTCATGAGGCTACTATAGTTTGCGCTGCAGATTCTTTGAGTTACTGCGTTGAAGTATTTAGAAGGGGTGTTTTGAAATATTACGTAATAAGCACAACCCATAACTAATTTTCAGGCCCTGAAATGTACATTAAAACAACAATAACAGTACCAAGAATAACAATAATAATTATAATAATAATAAATAGGTCTCCCACAAAGAAACTCTCCCAACATTCCCAAAAAGACTCCCAACTCCCAAAAATAAACGTGTACACACCCAAAAAGAAACGTGAACGTAGAAATCACGATTGTATATTTATGTATATATCTTCTATATTAATGAACTGTTTACAAATTATAGAATTAAATTGTTTAAAAGCACTCCGGTGAAAGAATTCAGGAAAGTGTAATTTTTCGTATCCCTCTGTAATCTGAGTGCACTAAAATAAGATTGTACTATATTCTTTCATATTCCCAGTTCAGAGAAGAAGATGGAAAACGAAGAGCGTTCTGAACACCGCTATTTTAGATCGTACGAGAGTTTCCAACAGATGATTCATTTTCATACATCAGTTGTGTCGTGTCAAGAATTATTCTTGGCAAAGTTATGCTGCCGTTGATCCAATAAGAACGTATTCTCGAGAGGAGAAACGAAGTTGTGGCGATGTAGTCAGCGAAGGCCTGGCAATCGAAAAGACGAGCGCGTCCAGAGAACGAGGTCCAGTTGCGCCAGCGTCCGCTCGCCCTGAACGGAGTGCGAAGTAGCGGGGCAGCTGCCAGGGGCGCGGCGGGGCGCCACGCCGCGTCCCTCCTCCCGCTCACACCGCCCCTCGCCCCGCCCCTCCCCGTCCCGCCCTGCTCCTCGCCGCCCCGCCCTACAGTGTCTCCGCTCCGCTTCGCGGCCGCATCACGAGCGCGCTCCGGCAACGGCGCTCTCTCCTTTTCTCCTCTCCTCTCCTCCCTCTCCTCTCTCTCTCTCTGTCTCTGTCTGCCGCTCCCCGCCCCTGCGCATGGAGGGCCGTGCCCGCGCGCTCGCCGACACCCAACGGCCTGTGGCGACGCGCCTCCGCTGCTCCGCTCTCCCTGCGCTACGTATTGGTATTACGTAGTGCTAAAACGTAGTGTAGAACCTAGTGCGAATTGGTACTGGCTTGGTTTAGCGGTGAATTGTCGTTGACTTCTACATAATTGAAATGATTCAAGGCGTTGTCATTGGCAACGATAGTTTACTTCAATAGTCTAATGTTTTTGTTTATATTTTCTTGTATCAGAAAACTGATGATGGCTAAGTCATCGAATGCTGCTCTTATTGAAGTAAACAGTATTGTTGGTAATGACAACGCCTTGAATCATTTCAATTTGGTACAGTCTTACCTACTGGTATTGTAGTACGTAATACAGAGTTCACTAAGAAGTATCTATTGGAAGTGTATTGCATATTGTTTCATTGGAGATGTGTCGTTGGCTGGCGTCGCAGTGATTAAATGTCGATGTAATTGCCAATATTTTTCTTCATTTATTAACATTTCGTTTTAAAATCTTCAACCTTTCATAGCTTTGATGGATTTTAACCATCTTTAGGATAAATTAAATAACTCGCGGTGTGTTACGTTTTACTGATATTTGATTACAAATAAGAAGAGGATTGGACGAAGTACTTTTTAGCCATCTTTAACAGATATCCGTTGTTTGCAAGCCAGAAATTCAACTACCTAAATTTCTAGTCGAATTTTTGGCTTCTATCAACGGATGTCTGATGAGAGCTACGCCATCGAAAGGCGATAATATAATAAACAAAAATAAACATTTGGCAATTGCAACGTCTTCTCGACAAATATGCTCTCTTCTGTCACGGGAATTAAAAGAGATACTCTAATTCACCTCTTCTAGCACTTATACCTCACGAAATGTTGGGGACCAAGCACATAGTACTCGTACTTTACTTTCGTGGACAATTATGAAATGATTGAAGATGGTTACTCGGAATGATTTACCTTCGCCAATCACGTCGCAATGACCATTGAAAATATTTACGATGAATGCAAGATTTCAAAGAAAAATCTAAATATGAGCTGTAGCGACCATAGTTGTATGCTATTTAGCTTGGAAAGATTAGTGTTTCCAACCTCAAACAGTGGACTCTATTCCTAGTCACAATAGTCTCACTAAGAACAGACTTAACTTAATATTGGACTATACAAAGAAAAGTTCCCTCTCGTTCAATTTTTTATTGAAATAAACATTACTGTTACATTTGAACTATTTGAAATGAGGATTTCGGGATTTCCAAGGGCGAACAATTCGTTAAACCTAAAAAATGTTAACCATTGTAAAGAGGAAACAAGGAAAAAGAGATGCAATCGTTGAGGAAGAGACAAGAAACATTAATTTTCTTAAAATAAGTAATATGTTGCCATCATAAAATTACTGACTTAACTTCTTCGTCAGAACGTTGAACAGTGCTACATACAACAATTTGGCGCTTACATTCAAGAGTATTTACTATTTCAGGAAGTGAAAAGATAATTTCGAGAACTTGCTTGCAAATTAATTTGTTTTTTTAGTTCTCTTCGAAGAGCAAATTATTTAAATGCTTTATCCAACGTTATAATATAAACGTTTGAAATATATGTAGCGCAAGACAATACAATTAATTCATTTCTGCTATGATAGGCGTAAGTCTTGCCTCGTGTTGTTTGTATATGGATATTGATTATTTTGTGTTCACAGGTGGGTCAACTGCTATAGGCGTTGGTTGCGTAAGTGTTAAATCACGGGAGATGACGGTGTTGCATCCCGTAGAACGAGATATCCGGTGCCAACCTACATGTCTCGCTGAGGTTTCCCTCCTCCAGGCATCTCCGCCGGCGAAACCCCGCTCTGGCAGGGACAAGTTATGTGCGCCCGACTGGTCTCCGACATGTACGGTAGTGTAGGCCGACAAAGTGTGTGCGTGTGTTCTCCAAAGTTTTCCAGTAGTTAAATTCGAGCCAGCCTCATAGCTAGTGTGGAAAATCCGCCAACGTCGGAACTCGAGTCCTAGGACTTCCCGGCCAGGAACGCTGCAGTGAAATATCTGTGCGGGGCAGAGGCCTGCGCTTCTATTGCGCTCGACCGGCCGCTGGGATTGTATGGACTGAACGGCAAAGTGAACATCACTCAAACCTTGCGGTGATTTGTTTCCTGTAGGTACCTCGACCTTCTCTCAAATAGCAATTCTATTCTTATTGGAATCTGACGATAGTGCAGTGCAACTCACCTTCAGTCATGAGTTATTTTATTCTAAAGATGCCTCGTGATTATTTGTATAGTTTGTACCGTTGTAATTTGGTTAAGTTTCAAAGGTTCGTATTTGACATTTATCTGTGTTTTCTTCTCATTTTAATTAGTTTCTGTATTACTCTGTTGCTGGTAACCTTAAATTTGAAAACTTGAAGGTTTTATACAGACACGTGCCATTTTTGCGAGTATTGGCGTTATTAGGATGGCATTATAAAGATCAGGTATTAACATCGTTTCTATATTTACTTCGTATTTCCTATTTCTCGAGTTACATGCAATTACATTTCTCGAATCACAAGACGAGGAATGGGGATTAACATGAAGGACATGGCGTTTCGGATATAAGTGAATAAAATGGTTTTGACCCTTAACATTATAACATTATAAAGTTTTTGACAAGCTCACGTAATAGTTGAGACAACTAAATTTTCGTTTGCCAAAATAATTTACGAGAATAAATTGTGATGATTATTTTAGTGTCCATACTTGTGATTTTGAATAGAGGGTATCTTTGCAATCTCGCTAACACACACACACACACACACACACACACACACACACACACACACACACACACACACACACACAGAGTCTTGGATGTTATGATAAGATATTTTCACAGATTTTCCCTTGTTCGGTCTTTCGAGCATGTGCAGAGGCGTACCCAGGAATGTTCTACAAGCGAGGAAGGGGGGAGACTAAAAGCATAGGGGCCCAGACGGCTGATGTTTTTATAAAGAATTAAGAATAAAGAATTTTTCATTTATGCTGTATACTTTTTCGTTTGTTCTCTTCTAGTTAATGTTTATAACATTAACAATTGCTATATTCAATGAATTTCGATAGTATTGAACATTAGTGAAAGCTATATTTTTGGGTATGTATCACTGGCTTCCGGGGGAGGGGGGCTGCAGCTCCAAGAGTGCCCCTCGCCCTTGGGTCCTGAGCACGTGCATTTTCCCCCGTGGAATTTGCGGCGGAGCCTTGGCTGGTGGGCGCGCGGAGAGCCTGCGAAGCGGGGGTGTCGGTGGGCGGAGGGGAAGGGGCGTCTTGCGCCGTGTTCTTATCGCGCGCCAGAGGATAACGGCGCGCCTCCGCCGCGGCGCAAACGCCTTCGCGGACTATCGACTGCGCTGCACGCAGCGCAGAGCGGCGCGGCGCGCTCGCCTGCCAAAGGCGCTAAGGCCTTCTCACGAAGCCAATTGGCGCTCCGCATACGCTCCTTGCAAGGCTCTTCAGTGTTTAGGGTCGGAATAACACGAGAGTCACCCAACTCCCATGGTGAGCAAACGTACGTGCATCGCATATTTACTCCTTTATTGTTCGGGATTTGTTTTGGATTAGTTTATTTACACAAAATTGGTAGGTCTGGCACGATACAAAGTAATATCAACCATTAAAATGTGACTATATTATCCTCATTTAAACTTACTGACGATGCAATTATAAAAAATGACGTATAGTTAATGAAATAAAGTAAAACTTTGTAGTTTATTGCAAAATAAAAGAAATATATTTCCCGCCTATTACAATTTATAAAGAAAGACATTTGTCTATTCCAATTTGTATGGCAAACAAATCAATGGAAAGAGAATATGACTAGGTCTATTATCACGAAGTTTATATCTTAAGCTTATTATCAGCTGCGTGGAATACTGAACGAAAATACGAACTGAAAGGCCATTTGTTTATTCTACGGAAAACTAAGTTGATGTAGAGTTTCTAAACATCTTTCAATTAAAATCAAGGAGCCTTTCTTCAGAATTAAAGAAAACATTGTATTATTGGCATCGAACAATTAAAAGCATCAAATTTATTATTACTTTAATTTATTTGAACAAATTATAGTTAAAAATGAAGAATATTTTTTATAAAAGCAATTTAGTAAAAACAACCGTTTGTTATTATTTAAACTTTACTCAGACGCTGAAAACATTAAAATACAAAAATACTTATCACACATGGCATTATTCTCAAGCATTAAAAAAATCAAAATACTCTTATTTTAATTCCGTTTGTTTTTACATCGCCGTGCTCCCTCCTAGAGTCGTCCCTAATTTACACAGAATTTTGAATATCTGACAGTTATATATTGTACATGTACATCAAGCAGAGTGAAATTGCAGTTGGGTTGTGTATCTTGAACCTTAATTGATTGATTGATTAGTGAACTACTGAAATTCTTATTCTCATAAGTGCAGTGGATTTTTTCCTCTGGAGGTGGTGGTGATCATCCCCCGCTGGATGGCGAGATCCGGCGCCGACCTACCGTCGGCTAACGAGGTTTTCTCAACCAGGTACCTCCGACCAGCGGGTCACCGCCCCAGTCGGGACAAGCTCTAAGCTTCCGACCGGACTCCCGACATGTTGGGTAGTGTAATGCCTAGTAGTATAAGTGTGTGCGTGTAAGCGGTGAGGATAGGATAAGGAAGAGGACGGAAAGATCGCGTGCGGTCCTTGGCCTACTTCTTAGGGTCCTACTCCGGCATTCGCCTGGCATTGATCGGAGAAACCACAGATAACTACCGAACAGAATAGCCGGCCGCTGGAATTCTCCTCCAGACAGCGACTGAACTCGACCTAGCTATCTAAGTGGCGTCGAAAATCATGCCACAGTTGGGACTCGATCCTAGAACCTCCCGTTGAGTGACACTATAGTGTCTTGAGTTGATGCCCTGCGTCACCCCTCCCCACCTCGCTCTTGAAATATAAAGAACATGTGTAGTTGTATGTGAAATAATTCACGTTTGAATGAAATATATATCTAAGCATGATAAAAGCTTTTTTATGTTGTTTGTAGATCGAACATTTCCTACATACGCTTAGAACTCCATTACAGTCTTAAATTTGGTTTCAGGAAAAAAATATATACGATCTTCGTATTGTGAAGTGACTGCAAATTAATTATCGCTTTTTATGATTTCGCAACCAACACATTATTGAATCAATTTTACATAATTCTTAGAATACAAATTATTTGTGCTAATCATGGCCAGCAACTAAGAGCCCCGCACACTTGTCTTTGAAATGTGTTGATACAATTTATGTTTGCCTTAATGTGAATGGTACGATGGGTGTTTCCGGTTAGCTTTTTTTCGATGCTCAACTACATAGCTGCGGGCTTTGCAACGCACCTGTGCTAATTAAGCGTTTATGAGGCCATCAGCACATTTGCGGTCTCCTAGGAAACATGAACAGTTGAAGGAAACCGGATACTTTACATCATTCGCAGGTCAACGCCACTTCTCAAAATAACTATTAAATGACATTATTAAGGGAATTAACGTTTCCTTCTGACGCTGTTTACTCGTATTGAAAGACATGAAGATAGAGCTTCTTTCCTTGCTTTTTAGACACTGTATCCAGGGTGAGTAATAATTTAACTCAAGGAAAAAAAGTTGGAAGAACTTCCCCTAAAATCTGCTAGTCATAAAAACGAAGGCGCATGCAAGCTAAAGACGAACGAAGTATCACCTTTGTGGACACGATTTCTCAACATTATTATTACCTCTTTCCGTCGAAGTATACATTATTGTATCGCTAGATAGAGCCTGTATTCAAGGTTCACCATTCAAGGTTAGTAATGATAAATACCAGAGGTTTAGTTTTTAACACGTCGGTTATTAAAACGGGTTATATAATTATTTACCAAAATTTATGCTTTTTTATTTCATCTTCAAACTGCAATAATTAATTGTTTAACTTGGACCTCAAGAAATTATACGGAAATTGACATTAAAAATGTCATTTAAAATACATTCAGAGGCGATAAAATGTCTATATTATCATGCAAAATTTGTTTCCAGAGGTGATAATTCTCATTGACACGATTTTTTTGAGTTAAATTATCAAGTATCCATTCATCACCGTAATAAACAGTCACACAAATATCCTATCACTCAAACATTCATATCTTTTCTAAAATTAACTATGTAGTACGTTCCTACTAGAATAACTTACAACCGATTTGGGAGAAGGGAAAGTTTTAAGTTCGAGCAATTTGCAATGCCAGATAATTGGTAAAATAAAATAATTTCTTTTTTTGTTCATATTATTCTATATTCCTATATATTTTCGATTAAAGTCTTGCAAGAGATTTCAGGTTTTCAGTAGACCTGCGTTATTTTTCATTTGTCAAATTCTACGTTAAAATGACTTTGGACGCTTTGTATGCTATCACAGAATGAACAAGATCAATGGTGTATAATTTTGAGGTTAAAAGTACATTACACATTACAGGTCTTCTTACATACAAAATTAAGTAGAAAGGTTTTTAATTATTCTAAATAAAAGAAAATTATGACTTATTCACTACACTAACACAATACCCATTTAGGATGGTCATCTATATTCACGCAGATCATCTCGAGTATAAGGGGAATTTGCGTGTTCTGAGGCGTTGGGGTGCATAGGTGGCTAGGAGGAGAGAAGGAGCAAGGCGGAGAGGGATGGATGGACTCACTCTCTCGGAAGCTCCCACTTCTCCTTTCCGCTGCTCCAGAGATTGACTGAGTCCCGTGGATTTCTCGACCTCATACAACGAATCTCTGAGTAGAGGAGGAGCCGAAAAGAATGAAGATGTACCCGACGCGTCTCGGCATCTCCTCCAAATGCTCGCTTTAGAAAACAGCCGGAAAGGTCAACTCTCTCGATTGGATAATACTAATATTATCCGACACATCTATAATTTGCTGTAACTATGATTTTCTGCTTGTAATTCACCAATGAAACGTCTACGCCATATGTTTCACTGGACAAAGTAGAAAAAACGATTTTTTCATTACATGAATTGTTAACATTTTACATTGTAATTCCATTGCATTGGTTGCCAATTTTCTTGTTAGCTTTATTTAGTCTTATTATGGGGAATGCTGAAATATAGGCACCATAATATCGAGTAATGGGTCATTTAGACTGTAGACACGATTTCTATTAATTAGACATCACTGCTGTAATGTGGGATGTCTAGAAGCGTCATGTGAAGGATAAGCGCTTGTGCCTCGTGACAGTGGTGGTGGTGGTTGTGGGGGCGTGGCGGGGGCAGAACGCGCGCTACCTGCCGCTTGGCCCTCGCCCTCTGCGGCGATTCGGAAGCCAACCGCTTGCCCGCCCTCTTTCCGCGACTGACGAGCGGCGGCGGCGGCGCCCGGGGCGTGGCGGGGCGAGGGCGGGGGCGCGCGGGCGGCTGTAAATCTGGCGCCGCGTCGCTCGTTAGGGGGCGATCGCCTGCACCCTTAACGAGCGCCGACGCCGCCGCCGCCGCCGCAGCCCCGGGCGACGGACGGAAGCCGCGCCGCGTTAAACGGCGCCGCAGCGCGTGTCGGCGGCGCGTGCCCCGACCCGTCGCCCCCCTGCCACCCCCCGCCCCTCCCACCCGTCCCCGCCCCCGCCCCGCCCCGCCTCGCCTCGCCCCGGGCGACAAGCGCGCTCTCCAAACAATAAACACCGCCAGCCGCCCTCTTCGCTTCCCCGGGCCGCGACCCTCCAGATTACTTCCCGCCCTCCTTCAACAATCCAAATGAGGTTCACACCATTCAATATTGCGACGAGGAAGGGCCCTTCTGTTCTACGGAAAATGAATGGCACCACTATCCTTTTCCTGCTAAGCGCTGTCGCAATCACTTAATGCATCCGAGGAGACTAATTTTCTGTTTATTTTTCGCATATTGGAAATTGTGGTTAGTAATGGTTGAGAAATATTTTCACATTTTTCTTCACAGTCGTGTAGAACTGGAAAATAGAGTTAATTATTCTTTAGTATTGTGTATTTTTATTTTCTCGAGAAGTCGATTTTATTAATATTACTTTTTTGTTTGGGGATATCTGAGAAATACGTATTCAAGGAAACAAAATTATGACTTTGAATCATCATTCATTCATTTCTTACAAGAATCATAACTTCTAAAATTGTAGAAACACACGAAATAATTTTATTTAATACCAAAATAAAATATATTAATTCGATGTACAAGTTTAGTTTCGTAAATGTCCTTCACTGAATTGAAATTCCGTTTTGGAGATCATGAACATACACCTTCCTCCAAATTCAACATTATGTTTGTAATTTTACCCAACGTAAAACAATTGCCCATATTTACCGCATAGTATTTCAAAGAATTATTTTCATTAAGCACGGTCGGGTGGAAATTCACTTTCCAAAAACGTGTTTTTTTTTCTTGAAAGAATTTATGAGAGCGAAATGAACTGAATTTCCCATTCTCCCTCAAATACTCTCTGTCTCCTCCTTTGAATATAATTTTCACTAACGGCATGTAACTTGCTAATTTCTTATATGTCACTTCCTGAATCATTTAATATTATTATTATTTTATACATTACTAGCTGAAGTATCGTGCGTTTCCCGGGTTTTCACAGGAAAAGCAAATCTTTGTTTTGTGTCCCTACCCCCTCCCTTCGGGTCCTACTCCGATCCTTGCCCATCGTGTCGCTTCTCTCCCCGCCCCAATCCATCCAGCTGCAGCCTGCTATTGTTTGCTACAATCACCCTTGCCACGGGAATCTGTAATCTGGTGCATTTTTGCATACTCCCAGCAAATCTCAAATGAAAATTTTGAACTTTAATTACTCAAAGCCTAATTGTATATCAGAATAAATCAAATTGCATTTTAGAGCTTTAGAAACGTGAAGTTCAATTCTGTGGGTTTTTTTTATCGTGAAAAAACTGAATGAGTGCACGCTTAAATTTTGCTTTATGGGATAGGAAAAGAAGATGTGAGTAATTTTACGAAATCTCATATGGACAGCTCCTTTCTCTTGTTTTCAAGTAAAAATGAACTACATTTCATTGAGGTCGGAATAAAATTCTAAGTTTGATTAATAAAGCTTACAACATTCTCCTTTGTACAATAGAAAATAACTATTAAAATGGTTAGCTTAATTTACGCCGGACAAAACACTCACCTTTTTAGTGAAAATTGCATCGAAATCGGCTCACCCGTTCCAGATATAACCCCAAACTAACATCGACAGACAAAAATCATAAAAACAATGTAGTTGGTTTTTATATCATCTAAATTTGCTTATTATCACATAAGCTGATAAAAATGTAATTTTGAAATCAGAGTCACTCAATTTTTTTATATTTATAGAAGATTCTGTATTATAATTTAAGACCAAGAAAGTTGAATGTGATTAAAAGAGAAAAATACTTTGGTGTGAAGTCTGTTTAGTGAGATTTTGATCATTAATTATCAGAGTTTTTTGAAGCTTAAATGATATTTGAAAGGAAATGAAAGTGCTATGTTTATTTTATGTTTTGGTTAATAACTTCAGAAACCAACTTTCAACGGACGTAAAACTTTGTAATTCTCTGCGTTAAAGAAGTTAATGGTCAAATTCTGAGGTACTCATCCCCTCTATAATACATTCCTACATTTTAAAATTTAAGATTTTTCTACATTATTATATTCAATTTTCACTTACATGCAAGTGAAATCGACATTTGTCATTTTTTGAGAAGTGAATTTTTTCTTCTACCAACTCCAGTTGATAGTCTAACCTTTCTGTGAGCATATTTAAATGCTTTGCGGATCTTCTGAAACTGTTTGAAGAAGCCTCAAATATAACTTATCACAAACTCGAATGTTAGTTTTAAATACAGGATAAAGTACAAATATTTTTTGAAAAGTAAGCTGATTTTATCTTTCAAATTGACATTTACAAAATTATGCTGGTCCCAAGGTTAGTCTGAATGACCTTTTGCACAGTAAGAAAGCAAAAAGTGTGTTATAATGATGGGAAAATTCATAATATTATATGGTTTGAGATTATTAATCTGTGTCAATTGTAAAACAATCCGAAAATTAAGAAATTATTGATAATACTTAAGTTTCTTATAAAACACTCGAAAGCATAATTTTATATATTTATTTTCATTATATTTAATTGATATATTTGTATTATATTTAATTGATATACTTTAAAGTTAACCCAGTTTCTGATAAAGTAGTACTTTAGAGCAAATAAACTTTAGAGATATTTCTGGTGTGAACTTTTGGTCATCGTTTAAGGTTGTTAAAAGCTATTCGGAGAGTGTTGAAAGAGCTTGTTTAGTCTTTATGCTTGTTTTTTTCTTTGTAGAACTAATGAGCGAAAATCCTGTTTTTCTCTTTTAGAAGTCTGCTTAAATGTTCTACTTCTTTATAATACAAAAACCAACAGCCTTTTTCCGTTTTCACTTTTTGGGAGTACAAAGAAAGGAACCTTAGCATACGCCTATTGAGTAAAGCTAGAAAACACTCAATGGAAATGGCGTCTTAGGGCCGAACATGAACATCACATGTCCCTATTTTGTGACAAGAAACAATATATTTCCTCAACTCAGTTCTTCAGCATCTATATCATCACTTTCATCTGTGTTCCCATTAGGGAACCCTATTAGGATCTCTTATTCGTTGTCATTTCAAAGACAGACTGAAATTTAACCTCATTGGAGTTTCAACCAACGTGCGAACGACTTCCTATGATATTTGAAATATTAATCTGATAATTCCATTTCATATTCAAATTAGTTTCAAAAAAATTGCTGAAAGTTGCAAGAATTAATCAATCAAAACATCTTCTATGTTCATGTCCATTCTATGTCCTTCTATGTTCATTCTACGGTGAACGTTCGCTTCCTTTGATGTGTTCAAAGGACCGAAACGCGGTGGGTAGAGCGACCACCGAATGTTCGTCACTCGGCAAATAGCCTTGGGAGTCGGCGAGCTGTCGCTCGGAACTCGCCGAATGCGGAATGTGTGGAGGGCGGAGCCGCCTAAGCCCCAGCCTCAGAGAAGCTCATCTCTGGGGAGGACACGAGCGATGGTTCAATTCCTGCATTACTTCAACACATCAAAGCTCTGGATTCATCAAGACTTAAGAATATTGAAATCGATATTTGCTTCATTGTAAACGGCATTCAAGTTATATTTAGTGTGATATAATTGTATATTTTCGCGTTTTCAGCGAAAAGGAGCATTTGAGAAGCAAACTGCAAGCAAACGGAAAGGGAACGACTCGCAGGACTTGAAAGTTCTCGTACGAAGCAACGTCAGTGATGGCGGCGGGCAGCTAGGCCTAGTACCAAGGGCAGACAGCGCTTAGGCCTAGGCCCACGGGCAGGCAGTGCCTTCGCTTAGGCCTAGTACCAGGGGCAGGCAGCGCGTTCGCTTAGCCCTAGTACCAGGGGCAGGCAGTGCCTTCGCTTAGGCCTAGAACCAGGGGCAGGCAGCGC
This sequence comes from Teleogryllus occipitalis, assembly GCA_011170035.1. Taxonomy (NCBI): domain Eukaryota; kingdom Metazoa; phylum Arthropoda; class Insecta; order Orthoptera; family Gryllidae; genus Teleogryllus; species Teleogryllus occipitalis. The sequence goes on from BLKR01002210.1 coordinate 55,622, forward strand.
GTTCGCTTAGGCCTAGGCTCAGAGGCGGGCAGCCTCTGCCGTTGCGCATCAACGAAAGGTACGAATTTTAAAAGTTTGCACCCCAGATAATAATAACGAACTGACTAAATTTAATTAAAATACGCCTAGTGCTTTATTACCTAGAAACGATACAGAATTCAATAACATTATAAGCGAAGCTATAAAAAGTAACAATGTAATATCAATGAACAGGAGAGAAAGATGTTTTGTAAGTACAGGGAATAATGAAAATTTCAGAACTATATTCTATACTTGACAGTGGTTTTCAGGACTTATTATTTTAAGAAATTAACCATGTGTACGGTGGAGAAAGACATTCAACCATTAATTAACATGAGCAAACATTGAACCATTAATTACTATGAGTGAAATTGCGATGTCTGATATATGTTAAATTTGAGCGAATAAGTTAAAAAATGAAGGATTTTCTTGAAAAATGAAATTGTGGAGTTGAGTATTTATAAAAATATTATATAATGCAAAATATTAATAAAACTTTCTTTTCCTTTACGTAATTCACCAAAGAAATAAAAGACAGACTTACGAAGTGCTGCTCAAGATGTTGTTTGTTGTTAGTTGCTGCTTGCTTTATTTAAATGATGAATGGAAAATTTACCTTCAGCTTTTCGCTTAAAAGTATTTCCATGAAAATTCACAGCACTATATAACTAGTGTTGGTAATTTTTAATACAGTTCTTCAAAAGTATAGCAATGCATCACTGGTAAATGGTTTCTTTTTGTAGAGCTCGTATGATTAGATACTAAGTGATTATGGGCAAAAAATGATATTCCTTAACCTCCTTCACATTAAAATATATGTATTATCACTACAAAGTATTGGTAGTAGCTTACGGAAAAGCGATACAAAGCATACGCCCATAGGTATCCGCGGAAACCTTTAGCTTTTACTATTAGGTTTATGTTCGCTACATAAGTAATGCAGAGATAAGTTGCGGTGTCACTTCAGAAACACTTTCTCGACTTCCCATTGTGAAACGAGGGCACCGCAGACCCGCAGTACTCTCGAACTACTTCGTAACTGGCTAGCTAAATTTACTGAACACAATGTGAAAGAAGACATGGACATGTAGTGTGAAGATGTGGGAAATGTAGTGTGCGATTTTGACGAAATGCGGAATTCTACAGAAAAAAGTACGGCTCAAAAAATTTCAAGCTGTAGCTATTGGATGTTGTATATTTAAATTAGCAAAAATTAATTCTATTTTTGACAGAGATAGAATATTGTATCAAAGAAAATTCGTTGTGGATGGAAATCAAATGATTATGTTCTTAGAGAAAAATTATGTACCTGTTTCATTTGCAGTTTAAATTCAGATAAATCACATATTTTTGCTTAATTTGGAACTTTTTTAAATACTGGTTAGCACATGGAAAAACGTTACAAAAGTATATTTTACGTGATGAATTTAACTTCATTGGAGCTTAATAATGCGATTATTTGTGCAACAGTGAACGATAATTTTCCTTTTACGTTACTTACAGCCATTTCTCTGAGAGAGATAATATTGTATAAATAATCATTAAAAATGCACTTCCACATTTACACGCCTCGAGATACTTCTTATTTTCTTGCAATTCGAAGACAGCTTTAATAAATAATACAATTCAATTGGTAGTCAGGCGGAAATGCATGCTGCAGGAAACTTTCGGTCTCGTAATAATGAAGATTATCATATTTCATCTCCTAAAAGTTTCTAGTTTCTTTCCTGAAAATTGGGCTTGAACATTTGCGTAAGAAAACCACTTATGAGTGAAGTGTAGTACAGGGCTTTTGCCTACGATTTTTCGATGATTTGTCCGTTGTATGTGGGCCCGACTGAAGTGCACGTCCATTGTCACGTGTTCGGTGCTTCCTGTTGGCCCTTGTGTCAAAACCGCGCCTACTCGCCCTCTCCTGTCACGAAGTCCATCATTGAGCAGCGAGCGCATTGCAAAGATGTGTACGCGACTGCAGCCAGCGAGCGGGGGCGGGGCTGGGCGCGGGGCTGGGCGCCGGGCGGGCGGAGGGGCGGCCTGATCCGGGCCGTCTCCCACGTGAGAAATGGCGCGGCGGCCATTGCTCGGCCGCGGCGGCGGCGGCGGCGGCGGCAATGGAGGCGGGGGCGGTGGCGTTGTCGGCTTCGACGGCGGCGGCGGCGATGACGGTGACGGTGACGGCGGTGGCGGCTGCGGTGGCAGCGGCTACGGCAGTGACTGCGATGATGACCGCGACGGCGATAGAGGCGGCGGTGGGGGCAGAGGCGGCGGTGGGGAAGGCGGTGGTGACGACGATGATGGTGACGTCGACGATGGTAGTGACCGTGGAGACGACGGTGGTGGCAGCGACGGCTGCGGCTGCGCGGTGGTGGTGGTGGTAGTGGTGGTGGTGGCGCTGGTGGCGACAGCGGCGGTCGTGGTGGCGGCGACGGTGGTGGACGGTGGTGGCGGCGGCGGCGGTGGCGGCGACGGTGGTGGCGACGGCGGCGGCGCGTCGCGGCGCGTCGGTTGAAGGGCTGCGTCGATCAATCACCACGCCGCTCATTTCGTTTTTGCTCCTCGCCTCGGCGGCCTTGAACGCTGTTCTGGTTATTCCCCGCTCCTCCTCCTCCTCTTACTCCGCCGGCGGCGGCCACGCGATCGTGCTGTACAGTTCCTCCGGAGAAAGTTACGAAAGCAATTTATTCACTAGTACATGATCAAAACAGAGGTTCATCAAAGAGACAAGAGACCCACAGACTCCACCATACTTCCTGAGACCAGAATGAATGTCTTCGTAATTGGCGGTGACGAATTTCTTTTGCTTCGAGAGAGCGTGCAAATGTCTCAAATTGGTGTCAACATTCGAACTTCGGTTGCTCGCGCATGCTCTGATTACACGCTCTGTCTTCTGCACATTGTTAACTTATGTTGCTCCCCATCGTAACATTCATCTTCTTCATTTTCCCTGAACTCTGGACCGGTGTCTTCTTTCTTCTTTACACAATACATGATGAATTACTATTTTGTAGCGGTAGTGGGAGTGAGCTCCCATAATGACTACTGACACGCAGGTAAGCAATAATTAATGAACGCCTAAGATACACTGAAACAACTGTGTTTTGAGTCACGCAAATGTTTTGCCAAATGTTATATAGAAGATTTCAGGAATCCAAATCAACAGAGCTATGTCTCAAAGGTAATATAAGATCATTATTTATGAAGTATACATTTTAGAAACTGACGAAATACTGACGAACAACTGATGAATACATTTTAGGAACTTACGAAGAGCAGTTGCCGAAATATCATGTATGTTTACATGTTGTTTCCTGTAACTATTATAGACAATTTCCATCTTTCAACGCGATTTAAAACCTTGTAACCATCTATGCCTTATAATCAGCCTGACATTTTGTTATTATATACTAGTATTTAGAATACACTGCATTGACTATATTATATAGGTTTTCCAATTTTAATTTTTGTTTTTTTGATCGCAGATTGCATTTGCAATTTTTATAACATTTGAACCCTCACAGTACTTACCGTTTCCTATTAAACTAGTAAAGTTTATAGTACTCCTTAAGAATATTTCAATCAGTATCAGAAATTTACATTTTACTCACTAATTCTTAAATTATTTCAAAGAATAGAAAAGAGACAACAAATTACGTCATCATTTGCAACATTTAATATTGAAATTTGCATCGACGAAAATTAAAGTACAAAGTTGCAAGCAGACTTTGTTCTTATGAATTAAAATGCAAGTGAAAATAACTTCACACATTAAAATCGCTTCACAAATGCACAGACAAAGCCTGTGATTCGCCTTGTTCTATACAATAATACAAATGTGTAGACGAGATATAACCGTCTTTATCATGCTAGTTTATTTGGTTCTACCTATTGAAATCATAAATTTTGAAACCAACAAATAAAAATTTCAAAATCAGTTGGTGGCGAGGGGAGTTATTTTTTCTGTGTTATCGACCAATACATTTTTTATTAAAACTTTGGACCCCTAAGAAACTTCAAATCGATCTCTTTGGGAATAGCTGTAATAATACAAACATATCGGAGATGGCAGTAAGCAGATGAAGTTATTAAACTCTCTCGTACTGAAATGGAAGTACACCGTCCGCGCCTGTAGTTTTTCTGTGTGCTTGATCGTTCTGATGGCTGGTGATTCTATGACATCAGTGGAGTTATGTGCAGTCCCAGTCTTATTAGGAATTATAGAGGAATTTTTTCTGTAATTTCCGAATTTTCTTCCATTAATTTCAACCGGATTCTCGAAAATAAGCCCATGACAAGTCGACCCACGTGGGTTTTTTTCTTGCCCTTTCCCTTCGCTTTCTTATCTCCAGTATTGGTCCCTGAACGACCAATCGATCTCATTGAGAATTACTGCAATACTGAAACGATGAGGTAAACAAAATATCCGATACTAGGACTACAGAATTAGTAAAATAAAGTAAGACAAATCATGTGTGAGATTAATTCGCGTATGAGCGAAACGTTTTCTCTTATTTGATTCTGTTACTTCTAGTTGGTAAGTTTATTTTTCACATTATGGAAGTTTTACTGTTCTAGTTTATTTTTATTGCTGGATCCACGTATTGTTTTCTTGGATTTCCGAAAGACTCGATGGCTTGAGTTTCTCAAAGAACGGTCGTCTATGGATGCCTCGCAACGTGACTTTATTTCTAATTATCAGCTGCTGCATTCATTTTCATGCCGTTTCAAGGCGCCGCACGCACTCGACGTAATAGGTGAATGAAAGAAAACCCATCGCAATCACACAGAAGCAACTTCGTGCCATTATAAAAAGACTTCACTTGTATCAGAAAAAGTAGCCATTCTGGCAATGACATATTTATTAAAGCAATTATTTTTAGAGGATTTTAATTACACATTAAATTTTATTGAATCTGAAAAAGCAGTAATGAAGATAGAGTTGACGAGAACAAACATTTATAAATACTTCAGCGTTTTTATTATAGTGGACATTTATATAACAGGAGCTGTAATTACACCTACCGCATGTTTTACATTACAATGAACAATTACTATCTTAATTGTTTTAACACACATTTGTCAAAATGGTTTATGAGTTATAGTTTATGTTTTGATGTAAAAAGTATTTTTCCTTTAATCCACTAAATTGTCGAATTATTTGAGCAAAAAACTATTGTTTCTACTTATTTAATTTTTTTAAATTTATGCAATAACAATTTACTTGCGAATTCAGTTTATGTAGTACACAATCGTTGCCAAATAAGCAATCAAATTTGCACTTTCTATAATCATTTGTTCTCAACTGATCACAATTTTTATGCTATTGTTATTGGGGGGGGGCTGTAAACAATATATTAATCCCTGTCCCAAAAGAGTTTCGAAGCTCTCTAAATGTCATTCTTCTGAACCAAGCTAAGGAAAATGCCTTAAAAGTAAAGAAATTATTATTGAAAGTTTGAGTCACTCGTCATGGGGATGTATTAAATCCTGATGTTCATAAACTTGAAATGTGTTATAACTGTGATTCATTTGCTAATGCATTGAATGATAGGTATCATAATATACAAATTAACGAACCCTTTCCGTTTGAGTCATAATGCGTTTCATATTATTGCCGAAACTATAAAATCTCATTCTTGATAGAAAAGAACGTAGTTGATACATACTGTTGACCAAGTAACACAGACGAGAGAAAAGAAAATTAGATACACAAAATAGTGATAAATGTACTTCTCCAAAATAATCATTTCATGAAATTTTAGTAATCTTACAGTTTGCAACCTCCTGATGAGATATTTTAATAATCTGCTTGTGCTTGACCTGGCCACCGATTTTACGCCTACTGCACTGACAGACGCTACCTGGAGTTGAAAGCAGCCAAATCCTACGTTCAGTACGTGTCAGTGAATTGCTCCAAATGCAAATAAAAACAAAACCAGTACTTTTAAAGGTAAGTAAACAAACATTGAGATATTTTGAAGGGCTCATAAAATGTATAAAATAATATGAGGCAAAATGACAGTAAGAATTAATAAATGGTTCATTTGAAAATGACCGAAAAGCACTAAATGTAGGCGCACAGTTGTGTTGATATTGTGGCTGGCGTTTGAGTGCTTTCCTCGCTCTTTGGGGGTCCTTTTCTGCCTGCCGCGGGGCAGTGGAGGTGGCGGAAGTGGGCGTGACGGACGCGGCGGTGACGCTCGCTCACCACAACACAACAGACCGCTGGGCGCCGCCGCCTCGGGGCCACTTCTGCGCGACGCCACAAGATCACAGCGTTTCTCGCAAAACTCAGAGCGTGTTCGGAAAAGCCTTCGAATTGCAATTCGTCGTTTACAACTCGGAATCTCTCGCTGCGAGAGACCTTCTCAAATATTTATTTTCCCCAAAACGGTTATCTCTTTCTCTTTGTGGGTGTAGCTTTGAGAGAAGCGCAGAATTCATCATCTTCACCTTTATAATTATGATCATCATCAATACCTTTATAATAGGCCCAGCAATTTTAATCGCAAAAGTTGATCGTTCTCACTTAATTTTTTTTCTTTAGGATTATAATCTAGTACACGAGTAATGTGTAGTGATGTCCTAATTGCACACTCGTTTCTTTCATTTAGTACAGCACTGCAAAACTGGTTGGAAATGTCATCTTCATTTTGCCTCACTAAATGCATCAGTAAACTCTAAGAACAGTTGTTTTAATAATACACTTCATCAACTTTTTTAATAATATTTAATATGCTAACAGAATATATTAATCAAAGAGATCATTTTAATAAAATAAAATCGTTGGTAAAATGTTTAGTAGAAACATTTTGGTAAGATTTTAATTCATACTTGAAATACATCTGCTTCTTTAACTATACTATTAGTTGTATCGTCTCTTCACTATTTACTTTTAAGAGTACTCTGTTGAAAAATACTCTTCACAATTTCCTTACGCCATTTAACATCCTCTGATTACTACACTGTCGTCACACGCAATTCCTCCTGACGACCTTTTTCGTCACTTGAGTATCAGGAATAATATAAAATTTCGTGTGTAAATTATTATTATTATCATTATTATTATTATTATTATTATTATTATTATTATTATTATTATTATTATTATTATCATTATTGTTGACGTCAATGTGATGTAGAGATTACAACATGGTATTTACTAAATGAATACTGAACATTATAAATATATTCTGTATTCTTTCGGAAAAACACTAGAAATTAAGTCGGGGACATATTCCGTTGTTCCATTCTAATTATAGATGAATCTAAACGGGAGGATCAATGCAAATCACGTCTAAAAATAAAAGCAGTTCACATGCAACTGTTATCTTTCACAGGAATTATATTTTCAATATCATAGTAATGTTGTTTTGCATTCGATGTATATGCACATAAATTGAGAGGCGTGTATGAGACATTATGAGGCGTATACGAGACACATTGACGTTAAGAACATGTAAACGTCTTTAGATGGAAATGCTTGCACCTGAATATAACGAGAGGGACGACTTATGTGTAATTTTATTTGAGAGAGGGATGGCGTATATGTAGTTTAAATTGTTAGCAGAATAAAAATGTCTATACTTGTTTACAAACAAGCTTGATAGACAAAAATAAGTAAACTTCCGCATTAATTTAATCTAAAAAGGAAGGGTATAGAAAGGAACTATTAAAATAACATTGAAAATTAATATTTGGTGCCGATGACAAATTTGTGAAACTGCAAATATTACATGTCTATTATTTAAATAATCAATAAATAGTTCACAAAGAAGAACTTCTATAGATAAGGTCTACATATGAAGTTTTTAAGAAGGAAATAAATGCTCCTTAAAAATAAGCTCTAGTGATCTATTTTCTTTATTACTGAAATGCACTATATTTGAAGCGCATTTAATTGTGATGCTGTGGTATCACGACTTCAAATAATGGAAAGTTTAGCCTAATTGCATAACTTTTGTCGAATATACTCTAGAATTATGTCTCTAATGTATTCGAAACAAATTCAGAAATTGGAAACAAATGGCGAAATTAATTTTTACATTAAAATTTTAATGTATAAGATCTTCCAAATGTAATTGCAAGCTTAACGTTTCAAACTGATTTTCCATTTTTATACATCAGCAGCTATGATATTAAACATATTTTCAAAAATATAAGTAAATAATGGTGTGTGTATTTTTTGCTACCTTCCCATGTGGCTCCGGCTCTACTTCTGAGCATTTCTGTTGTGAAGATATCTGTCTTAGATCTAAGAAAACGATATCAGAGGTTGTCAGACATTGGCGATTGGTAAAGAATCAAAATTCAAAGATAGAGACTGCACTTTTTTAATGGAAATTTACGTAAATTTTCCAAAAGTGACATTCATATTCGTATTTTTATTAAATACTTTATTTTATAGAAATTTAAATTTCATAATCGCTGTGATGAGTTCCTTTCCCAATGAGTTCGAAGGTCGATTTATGCTTCGCAGGTATACAATTCTTTTTTCTTATGCGTCGTTCACATTCCAGTATAACATACATTTTATAATATAGTTATTCATTCCTAGATGTTCCGCTTATTCTCTAGAGAGTAAACCAAAACAAATGTTTTTTCAGGGGCAAATATTGAACTTTTTCAAGATAATATTTGTTCGTTAAAACTCGATCGTCAGAAAGGGGGTTCCAAGAGACCCTGCCCACTGAAAATGTACAGATTTTTAAAAAATATAAAAAATATTGAACATAATACATTATTTCTGAAATTATTTTAAGACTATTAACCATTAACATATTTACACAAATATTTTGAACGTAAACACATTATTAAAATTAACCACTTTTAGTAGAAAAAGTAGCAGAGGAGAATAGTGATGACTAAGGTTAAAGTGTCACCATTCTCTGATTTTCCTATCTGCCATGTTAACTTATCATTGACAATAGTAATTCCCTATATTGAACTGCACAGCTGCTGGAGGCTGCTTCATTTAATCTCGACACTTGTACTATTTATACATGCAAACCCGTCTGCGGGTGTGAAACGTAATAAAAATAACTCTCCTCAAATACTTATTATATTCTCATCATTTATGTGCTATTAAAAATTTCTGGTAAGGAAAATAAAGATTGAAGGGTTCTAAACATAATCATGGTAGCCTTAATTCATTAACTCACTGACGTTAACATTTTAAATTTAATTAACGAACATGAAACACACGTATAGAGCCAACTGATCAGAAAGTCACCAGGGTAAAATTGTCTCCAAGAATTTAGTGTTTACCCTCTTGAATATTGAATATTAAGGTACCTGGTCAAAATTGTATGAACTTGATTTTTTTGTGTAAAATTGTAGCTGTTGATACTTATCTTGACCAAGATGAAACTTACAGCTTGAGTCATGCTTCTAATGTTAAATAATAACTTTCAATTTTAAAACGAGAAAATATCGTTTTCACTGCATTTCATATGGAATATGATGATATGACATTATTATGACTACAAAAATCGGGAAGTATGAGGATTAAGCAACAAAAAACAAAGAGGGAAAGTTGCAAAAATACAAAAGTTATTCTTAAAGAGGAGTATTATTTCTACGTGCCGCAACAATAAACGAATTTGCGACATTTTAAAATATTCATTTAAAATTCTATTGAAAGTTCAAAATCCAAGATGTGTTCATTTTACTTCACGTAATTTGAAATCTCAATTTTCTCACCCTTCCAGTTTTTCCTAAATTTTGTTTAAATAAGAGGTGATGTGTTCGTACAATTATAAATAACTCAGACAAAAATTATTTTAAATGTTGACGTAAGTTGCTTTATTAAATTTCTTTATTATGTGTGAAAATTATGAATAAAAATGCCGACCGCCTAGCCCCGTCTCCCCAACCAGTAGAAATATTAATAAACGTATTGTGTACATGTTCTGCTTTCGAACTGTTTATAAATTAAGGGACACGGGTTAAAAGTAGTACATACATTAGTTTTTCCCATTAACATTTAAAAATGTTTTTTCTCTGATTTTTTCTTAAATCGTCCAGCCCCTTTCATGATTAATTTTTTATTTTGTTTCAATAACAATACACTACGTTTATAAAAACTAACTACGATGCTTACAAATATAGGATGTGTATATATTTAATTTGTAATTTTTAAAACTTTATTCCCACTTGTGAGCCGAATGGCTAATCAGTGGCCTTTGTCCATTGTCCATTTTGTTCAATGCACATTTAATTCTGTCTTCGGTTCTGGTTTTGTACTCCCAATATTAACATTGAAGAAATATTCCTGAAACGTAAACATTAACTTTTATGAACATTTTTTTATGTAATGGAACACCTTTTAAATTATATATCGCTTTACTGAAATAGTTGGTTTTCATAAACTACAAAACAACAATTGGACACGATCGCAGGACTCTTATTACGAAAGTAGAAGTTACATCGTCAGCAGTTTGCTGTACTACGAGATGAGCTACCCCCAGTTGATCGCTTCTTATCGTTTCAGTGATCGTATCGCGTCGCAGACCGGAGGAAAATACGGCAGTCGCCTGGGAAAAAATACTTTTTCAGCAGATCTACTATTTTACGTACGTAAACAACATTTATACTAATTGGTACTTTTCGACAAATGGTCAAACTTAAAAATCTTGTACAAGACTGACAAATTGGGTGATAATTTTTATTACATTTATTTTAAAATATGTTACTTTCAAATATAGGAAGAATTTAAATATATTTAAGTTTATTTCGGAAGTAAATGAAACGTAGATAGTGGTCTGAGTTTTTCTTCGAAAACCAAGTTTTATTGTGGTTAGACAATTAATATAGAACAACTTTTAACTGGTGATACAAGATTGTAGATGTAAAGTTACTGTGGACGTATTAAAATCAGAAAATTTAGGATATTTTATCCATATATATTTATACTTTCATATAGTTCTTTCGGCAGCATTACAAAATATTTTCAGTTGTTCTTACAAATGCGAAAAACAATAGTTGTAATAATATTAAACTATTATTATCCGTACATAAAATTATTTTTATAACGTGATATCCTTATAACTGAATACAATTGTAAAGTAATTCACAACAACTGACATTTAACGACAAATCATTTCTTCGGATTTGATCAGATTTAAAAAATATTCTTCGAGTGTAATTAACTGGGTTAAGTCTGACCAATTCCCATAATCGGCATCCTTCGCAAAATATTATTGTTTTAGTCGGAGATTTTAGAGGGTTATCTAAAAAAGTTTTGAAAACAAGTATCGTAAGTATTGATATCACTACTTTACACTTGGTGCCTTACAGCGCAAATGGTCGCGAGTATTTCCGAATGGACCGATTGACCGATTGACCGCGTTTACTTCAGAACGGGAAAATGACTGAAGCGGGAATCGCGCGTTTATTTCTGAATGGAAAAGCTGGTTAAAACAATGTATCTCCCATTTATTTTAGATTAAGAGGGCTCACTGAGGAATCACAAGTTTATTTTCGGTAGGTACGAATGGCTGAAACCGTTTATTGCGCTTCTTTATATTTGCGAATAAGAAGACCGGTTAAAACCGTATCTGGCGCATGTGTTTTCCAAATGTGAGGATCGACTGAAACCGTGTCTCGCGCGTTTAATCCGAATGTGAGGACGAACTGAAACCGTGTCTCGCGCATGTTTTTCCGAATGTGAGGATCGACTGAAACCGTGTCTCGCGCGTTTACTCCGAATGTGAGGACCAACTGAAACCGTGTCCTGCGCATATTTTTCCGAATGTACCGACTGAAACAGTGCCTCGCGCGTTTACATCCGAATGTGAGGACCGACTGAAACCGTGTCCCGCGTATGTTTTTTCCGAATGTGAGGACCGACTGAAACCGTGTTTTGCGTGTACATTTTCGAATGGGAAGGCCGACGGGAGTCGCATCCCGCGCGTGTATTTGCGAGTGGCGGAAGCCGTGGCTCGCGGGCGTCGGGCGTCGGGCGAGAGCCGCTGTGGGCGACCGCTCCTGCGCCGCCCGCTTCTCCGCCTCCGCCCGTCCCCTCGCGCCGCTGGCTGCTTCGTAGGCGCTGATGTGCGCACAAATACCCCACTCATTCCTTATTCCTTATGCACGCCTTATCCGAGTTGGCTATCAGCATGTTAAATGAAATGAAACATGTGAGCGTCTATCTTTCCTCAGGGTCGGTAAAGTTATGCTTGCGGTTTTCATTCAAATTACACCACTATTACCTTATCATAATCACGTTACTGATGTGAATTGAAAATAACGTTCAATATTTCATAATGTGTAGATAGTAGAATAAGGAATTGTTTTATGTTAAACGTTTGAACATTATACATATATTTACACGAGGATTAGAATCTTTCAATCATTCTTTACAAGAGAATTATTCCATAAAGAAATTTGTAATAAATGACCATTATTTTCCTACTTTTTTGAACTTTATTATTACACGGAATAAAATTGTAGTGGTCTTCGCAATAATGTCAGTCTTTTTGTGTGATCTCCCTTCTCTTTTCATGTTCTCAGTATGTCATGACCAACTCGCAAACTAATTCAGGAAAATTACTTATTACAAATTTATAATAGACGTCTCCAACTCACTGATGTTCTGATGACTTATTATACAATTAATTCAAGCAACATTTCAAACAATATCCTTCTATACAACATTAACTTATACAATTTTGTGGTGAGTGGGTGTAATCGACTGCGAGCATCAGAAAAATCACACCACGGAGAATAAATAATTACTCAGCATAGCGTATTGGTAAACTCCTTATTGTTGTGAATACATTTAAAACACTACCAAACTGAATATTTCCCTTGTGTACCATGGTACTCCGAGATGGCCATCTCCCACATTTATTTCCAGTCTGGAGTCACGTCGAATACCTCCGAACCATTTGGTTTTGGGAACGCAATGTCACATCGCGAATGACACCAACCACTGCATCATCACGGAATGAACCGCTTGATTTCTCTTTGTTGTACGCACTACTCGACACGACGCTCCTTTCTTGAGCAGTCGATCTTACAAGAGGCAATCCGCTGTTCGTAGTCGCTTGAGCGTCGTCGGCGGAGGGAAGAACTCGAGAGGAAAGCGAAGCCCTTTCTCTCGACCGCGCGCCCGCCGCCTATCGCTGATCGGCTCCCTCAAAACAAAGCGTGAAAGCGGCCGGGAGCAGCCAAGCAGATGAAGACGGCTGAACGCCTCGGCGTGGCGCAACACGGCCCGAAGCGAAGAGGCCCTTAGGCCCCGGGGCACAAAGGGCTCGGGCAGCCGGCGCCGTGGCACGTACCCCCACAGGTCTCCCAGCCGTCCGTCGGGCGGTGGGGGCTTAACACTCCTCCTGAGGCTTTTCCACGAAATGTGTTATAAATACTATAGGTACGCAGTTCTCGTTTTCCAGAAAGAAGGATTTGGGGTTTCACAATTCTCCTGTGAGACTAATCACAGGCGACTTAAGTGTTTGTTTACTTGGTGCACATGCTCGGGTTTGCTGCCTTTCACTTTTTCGCGGGCAACGCTGAAGTAGGCGATATCGATGGCTGGTTCGCAAGCAGTAACATGCATTCTTTCGAATGGAATGGGCTGTTATTCCAATACTATTAGTCAGTACCTCTCTCCTTCCCAAAATAAAGTGATCTTTTCAAGTTTATTAACGGAAAACTAGTTCTTTCGTTGGGAGGAGTTTTTTGAGGGCCGTGACGTAGTTAATTTTCCGTCGACAAGCGAGAAAAATCTTGACATTTTATTGGAGCTCCTCGTTTTCTTGTACACTCTTAAGATCTTTGGAACATCGAAGAATGAGGATGGTACCAAAAATAAAATGTCATGCTACTTTTTATTAACTAAACGAAAGACAGTATACTTCCGAAATATTCTAACAAAAACAGTCTCTCCCTTGATCAAAAAGAATCATGCGTTTTCGGCATCGTAAATCATCAATTTTCAGGTTCTTAAAATCGTAATGACTTAATTCAAACAAAAACAAGGCAATGACAGAAGTACAATTTCTTCGTATCTAAGATCATGTTGTTAACAGAACGAGACTGACAGATTACCGGAAGCGAAAATCGGCCGGATATGGGATGTATAAGATTACATCTATTTAAACAAGTGCAGAGCTGCGAACTAATTTATTTTGTTACATCAGGAGGCTGACTAAATGTTCAATTAACGTTCTAATGTTCTTTTTAATAGCAATATAACAGTTTATTTATTCCAAGTTAATATATTCACCGCTTAATGTTAACATAAGTTATGCAACTTTAGATAACAAATATTGCACATATATGTGTGTTTTTTAGTAATTTTTTCTGTAATCAGAAGAGTTTGAGGTTAAGATATTGGAATGTAGAAAACTGATACCAAGTTTTAGTGACAACACAAATCGGATGGAAACAAGTATTGTTACATTTAATTACGCTTAATGGAAAACAGCACAGGATGTGACATTTCAAGCAAGAACCAGAGAAGTAATACTGTGTTATGGACTAGTGACGATTATTGTCAAAACTAGACAAAACGAAAAATGTAACGAGAAAGGGAAACTGTGCATATATTCCACAACTACGAGTAAATAAGTTAGACTATATGGTGTACTTCAACATTTCAATTTTAGGAGGGATACCTAATGGGTGAGCTAAGTAAACAGATAAGAAAGAATATAAAATCCTCTCTTCTGAAGCTCGAAACACCCTTCACAATTCTGATTTTAGAAGGATTTTTGTCAATTTTTTGACGTTAATTAAAAACTTTGATACTTGATGATACACTAGTGAATAAAATGAGGATTCACTTTATATACACAAATCATGTGAAGGGGAAGATGAGATTCTTTTGGAATAATTTTGTAAGAGTTAGTAGTTATTTCTAAAAGCAAACGACAAGAAAAAGTGTTCACAAATAAAACATTTCCTTTCTAAGTTCTTATTAATGCTTGTCTTTCAAACTTCAAAACATACCTTCTGTACTTTAAAATTCATACTAAGGTGAATGGTTAGCATGCAAATGACTTGAAAATCACCAGGTTCCTGACCGCTGTGGTAGGAATGCTCTTCAAAGAGATGCTCAACCCATTGTATTAGCTTTTGCATGGTGTGAGTGCGGCTAATGGGCAGCAAACTGCATAATTTGTAATTAACTGAGTATTTACATTAGCATTTCAGAAAAAAAAGTCCGTGTTTGTGTGATGTCTGTCAAAACTAGTGTGCACAAGAGAACCAACCATGATTATTCACGCTCGCCGACAAACTCCAAACCAGCAGTAAAACATCAATTAATAATCATTCACGATAACAGCAAATACAGGGATATTAAGGATTTCGTTATCAAATATTTCGCAAAATGGTATTCACTTTTGTGCACTCCTGTGCTGCCAATGCTCATTCTCGAGAGGTCCTCAGACACTGGCACAACGTAGGCACTACACTCCCCGCGGGCGCCGCAGGGCGCAACAGGTCGCGCGCGCGCCTGGCCTCGCGCGGAGGCGCGTGCACTCACCCGTGTGCGTTCGCTTGTGGATCTTGAGGTTCTCGGAGCGCGCGAACACCTTGCCACAGCCGGGGAACGGGCACGGGAAGGGCTTCTCGCCCGTGTGCACGCGGATGTGGTTGACCAGCTTGTACTTGGCCTTGAAGGGGCGGCCGTTGCGCGGGCAGCCCTGCCAGAAGCACGCGTGCGTCGTGCACTCGGGCCCGCCCACGTGCTCCACGGTGAGGTGGGTGACGATCTCGTGCATGGAGGCGAAGCTCTTGCCGCACGCCTTGCGCGGCGCGGGCTGCTCGGGCTCCACCCACATGCACGCCATCTCCGTCTTGACCGGCGGCCGCATGTAGCGGAAGAAGGCGCCGTGGTGCGGCACGCCGCCGCCCACGCCGGCCGCGCCCAGCGCGTGCGCGCCGAAGGCGGCGGCGGCGGCCGGCGAGTACGCGCCCGCGTGCTCGGGCCGCGCGTACACGTGCTCCATGCCGTGCGCCGCCAGGTGGCGCACGTGCTGGTGGTGGCCGTGCAGCGGGTGCGCGTGCGGGTGGGCGTGCGGGTGCTGCTGGCCCAGGTGGTGCGCGGCCGCGGCCGCCGCCGCCGCCTCGTGGTGCAGCGCGGCGGCGGACGGGAAGAGCACGGCGGCGCCGCCGTCGCCCGCGCCGCCCGCCGCCGCCGCCGCCGCGCCGAACGCCTCGTGCGCCGCCTGCGCCGCCGCGTGCGCGTGGTGGTGGTGCTCGCGCCGCAGCAGGAAGTCGCGCGCCGCGTAGCCCGCGTGCGCGTTGAGCGGGTGGTGCGAGGCGACGGCCGCGTGGTGGTGATGATGGTAGCCGCCCTGGTGGAAGTCGGCGCCCGGCGCGCCGCCGGCCGCGCCGCCCGCCGGCGGAGGGCTCATCTTCAGGCCCATGCTGGCCAGGTGGTGCGCGCCGCCGTCCACGAACGGGTTGAGCATGGTGGCGGCCCCGCCGCCGGGGCGGGCCGGCGCCCTCGCCCTCGCCGCCCCGCTGTCTCGTGCGCGTCGCCCGCCCGCTGCAGCAGCCGCCGCCGCCGCCGCGCGCACATGCACACTGGCGCCTGGCCTCCCGCCGCGCGGCGCCTCCGCTGCGACCCGGGACCTCGCTGCCCAAAAAAAAACAGGGCGCGGACGGCGAGCGGCGTGCTCCCGAGCGCTGGCTCCCCGCGGGACTGAGCCGCCGCGCCCCGCCGTGCGCGCCGCGCCGCGCCGCCGCCCCCCGCCCCGCGCGCCGCGCCCCGCGCGCCGCCCCGCGCCGGCGCCACGCCCCCCGCCGCGCGCCGCGCCGCGCCGTTGGCTGCCCGCCGCCGCGCCGGCCAATGGGCGCCCGGGGGCGGGGCGAGCGCGCGCGGGCGGCGGCTGCGCGGGCGCGCCGGGCCCCGCCCAGCGCCGCGCCCGCCGCCCCGCGCGCCGCACCTGGGCGCTGAGTCAGCGCGGCCCTCTGCCCCCCCCCCCTGCGCACCCTCTACGCGGCACACGCACGCGGGCTGCGCGCCGCGATCACGCGAATGCGAAACTCGTGTCCCGCGCGCGCCGCGGCGCGCTCGCCGCCCTGCCTTTCCGGGTGCGGCGTCTCGCCTCGAAGCTCCGCCGGCTTTCCCACAACTTGTCGGTCGTTCACGAATGGTAGGAGGTCTCATTCAGGGGCCCGTGGGCATCTTCCCACGTTGCGAAGCCTATTCTCGAGCTTCACCTTGTTCACTGGAAAGTGCATCGCGTGTGTTTCATGTCAGGGGAAAGGAATTGGAGCAGCAGAAGTACTTGAAGTTTCCATTCACGGAGGAACGTCAAATGGTCTCGTGAACGTCACGGTAGTTTCCGATTTGTACAACTCTGTGCCAACAATCTTGCCTTCGTAAAGCAGCTTCAAGAACTAATTGCTCCTTGAGGTTATCCTTTAGAGCTGGCAAAGAGGCAGTGTCTATTTCGACGGTGCTTGTTATGTTAGCGTGCTACACAGTATCAGCGCTTGGTTGCTGACCAGTTCCTGATTCAACGACTTTATACATTCACTCACTAGCTGGTATGAATACGATGGACTTCGCATTTATGTAGTTCTCTCGTCGTGTTTTGTTTACTGTAACTCGCACTGGATACTATAGCTGGAGGAGCACCATCACTCGCCAAGAAAAGAAGTTGCGGAAAACATTCACTTACTCCAACACGGTATTTTGTACAACCGATAATTATATGGCTCAACTCTTTCATTAAGTCTGAGTAAATCAATAAAGAAATATTTCGGGTAAAACAATTATCATATCGCTTTCAATATTTCAAGGCTATACAAAAATTCACCATTTATACATCAGGACCTATAATTACGATGGATTAAAGGTTTTGGGATACATACTCGAAAGAATTAAGAATTACCTTGGCGAAAGCATTACAAATTGAAACTTAATGCGACATATGCAGGGTCGCGTTAGATTTATAGTCGTAATGTTCCAATCTTCTCAGACTCACGATGCAAATTTCGTAGCTGTGCATTTCAGTTGTACCGTGGAGAGAGGACAGACAATTTTCGTTTCACTTTGGTTGTACTACTAAGCGAATTTATGTCCCAAATTGTTCAAAACATTAGTCACTCGGACCGACAATCGAACCAGCGTCTCCAGCTTCACGCTCAGTTGCTCTGACCACTAAGCTACCGAGACGATCAATTTGGTTGCACGGTATTTAAGACAGCTATATTGTCCGTTATTTGGTAGTGACTAGTTGACTACCGAATTTATTTTGTGCTGAGAGCGAGAAGAAGGATTAGAGGAAATATGCAGAGTCGCAATCTTCTAAAGTAGGTTTCTTGTTGCACATACTGTGAGACGACACGTCGAAGGCTGGTGTTCCCCACATTTAGGTTACCCTTCCGTTGCCTTCTTCTAGGCTATAATAAAGTTGATTATACTTACGGTGATGTTTTTCATTGGAAGATCATTCTAAAAAGCTCGAAGCCAACCTGCCAAGACGATAGTTTCGCATGAATAATTATTACCAATTCCTCTCTGTGCTGTGCCGAAGAGTTTCGTTTTTGAAGAACTTCATGTAGACTTTAGTCACGTTCTTAAACAAGTTGTGAATAACCAAGTTGCTATGTTAATAATTTTTGTTACTCGCACTTGGGGATTGACATTATCTGACATTTTCTAACATTAAAGAAAGGTTCGCTTAAATGTTAATTAATCAGTAAATACTACGAGAATAATAACTATTATCTCGCATGTTCGGGATGCAAAAAACCCTTGAATTTTAGGATCATTTTCTTTGTATCCTTACTCACAAGTACACATTAATGAGATCTAATCTTTCCCCCACAGATTTTGATGTTAAAAAGAAAGAAGAAAATATACGATTTTTCTTGAAACCAAATGTTGCTCACATAAAATAATGAAATAAATGCGGTTAGAAGAGATCTATAAAAGAGGAAGTAATAACGAGATAACAATTTCAGTTTTTCATTTTTAATGGGACTCCATGAGTAATGAGAAGCAAGCATGCAGGAAATTATGCAACCTAACAATTAAAATTATTTCTATAAATGGGCGAGAGACTGATTTATTGTCGTACAGTTATTCACATTTCAATAAAGCGTCTACAGGAACGTACTACATCATATCTTTAGAAACTGAGATAAGAGCAACTATAATTAAAAACCTATTAACAAACATAATAACTATTTACATAAAGTTTATGATAATAGATTTCCAGATGTAATATAAATGAAGTAAGGAATATTGAATTGTGAAAATTGGAGGAGGTTTTTAATTTATGAGTGATTCCGCTCGCGTCAACTGCTAAGGTCATTATTCCGTTAAGAGCATTGAATGTTTTCTCCCCGAGAGGTGGCGGGGATCTTGCCCCACTAGATGGTGAGATCCTGTGCCGACCTAGCGTCGGCTAGCGAGGTTTTCCCAACCAGGTATCTCTCGCAAGCAGGGCACATCCACAGCCGGTACAAGCTCCAAGTTCCCAACCGGTCTCATGACATGTATGGTTGTATGGTACGTGTTAGTATAAGTGTGTGTAAGAAAAGGGTGAGGATAGGAGAAGGAAGTGGAAGGATATTTCGCGCCCGGTTCGTGACCCGTTTATTAGGGTAGTGCTCCGGCATTCACCTGGTATTGGTTGGAGAAACCACGGAAAACTACCGTTCAGAGGAGCCGCTTGAATTCTTCTTCTGAAAGCCAAGGCGGCAAATCCTTTCACTGTCGAACTCAAACCCACGACCTCTCGGTCAGGGGCACTGCAGTGACATCAGTAGATGCCCTGAGCCAGTTTTGCCGGTATCTAAATTTACGAACAGACGGGTTAGTAAGTATGATCATTTTAACATACTGTTTTTTTTGTAAAATCCTGATGTACGAGCGAAATTTATTTTAGAAATGTTCTCGAATATTGAGTGAGGACAATAGTCTTATCGCTTTAAAAATATAATCCAGATAAATATGACAAACTTATACTCAATATCATAAATTCTTGGTAGTTTAATTAAGGACATGGAAATTATGATTTTTATCAGCAATTTTTTAAAATTGGAGCGAATTTTCACAATTGTACGGCAAATTTACGAATTTGGGAAGTTTGATAACCTTTCTCACTTATCATCCGGTAAACAAAGTTTCTTGGTAATAAAATATTTCTGGCAATAAAATACAACTAACTTCAGGGCTCCTGAAAATTACTTCTATTATAAGGTCTTCGTAGTTCTCAGTCATACGACTTGATCGATCACCAAACCAGTTCTGCGTGGGGAAAACATTCTTGTTTTGGCATCAAGTCCTAAAATGGCTGCAGGAAATGACATTCGTCGAAAATTAAATATTACAATGTTAATTTATGGTGAAGGAGCACGACATTGTACCCCTAAAAACTCTCTGAAAATATTAGTGTTATATTGCTTGTATTGCGAGCAACACCTTGAAAGAACACTTCCTATCAACCTTTCCATTTCGGCTGAGAAGTGCTGAGATAAGCTGATACAAATCTCAAACAAAGATCACGCCAATATAATGACAGAAAAGTTTTAGATTTTTCTCAAACGAATGCGTGGAAATATGGGGAATATTCACACAATGGTACAAATGTTTTGGACTTTATTTGACGTATTCTTTAACGTAATACGAGGTGTATAAGAATCAGTGGCGGCTGGTGCCCCAACAGACTGGAGGTTGCACCTCCATTGAATGAGGGAAATGTAATTTACAAAATTCAAAATACGAATACATAAAAATGTAAGCAATCAATTAAAACTAAGTTGAATAAAAGTCTAAATTGAAACATTACTTGCATAATTTTATGGGTGCCCCCGTAAGGCATACAAACTTCCCGCATATGTGATTCTGGCTTTGATTTCCACTGGACCCTTAAGTTAGTCTCCAGCACATTGCAACAAGCACTATTGCTTCGACACATTTCACACACATAAAATTATTTTATTTCGAAAACTTCACTACCCTGGTAAATTTGGCAATAATGAAAGTTTTTCGACACACATTCGTATTCACAAGAACGTTTGCAAACCGCTGGCCAGCTGCAGCCACCAGGCAGCCACACTGGCTTCCGCGATACACTATCCACTTGAGGGACTTCCATCCAGAACGGCCACCTTTACACAAACAACTCATCAAATGTACATTTTGAAACAACAAACCTAATATCAAATGAAAACAAATTCTCCAAATATTATAAACAATGCATTGATTATCATCAATAATTGACTGAACTTTGTTCTTTCAATAACAAGAGAAATTCATAAAACTACGTTGCACTGAGTCAGACGAAGACAGATTATGGATACCCTGCGACTCACTCCGTCGCCGCACAGCGTGACAGCGATAGCTGTCTGGTTGCCCAACCCGAAGGCCGTACATTCCCCGTGTTAAACCGAAGTGCCAAAGAGCAAATGCAGTAAATCCACTAACATAATCAAGAGCCAAGAGCGTGGTGCAATTCCTGGCAAGGCAATCAGACACCGGAGAGAGCGCGAGTTAGACGCTCCTTGGTTTCAGAATGATTTCAAATACATCGTTATTGCTGCAGTATCTTGAAAATTGCATGTCATTAAAAGGAAAATGTATATTCCTAAGTTATTATGAGATCTTTTTCATTTTATGGGGGTTGTGCAACCGTGCAACCTAAGCACGAGCCGCCACTGATAAGAATGATGATTATATGAACTTCACGCCCTCGCAACTGTGTCAACGCAGCTGAAAAATCTGCATTTACGACCTCAGTATTATTAGTGAAATGGACCGCCTTCCAAAAAAGAGCGATTCAATCTCAATTAAATATTTTATTAATTCTATTCTAGTTTTTTCTAGTTTAAGTGTTTATGGTAAACTGATGGTATTCAATATGTTTATAAATGTTTTAATAATAGTTATTCCCCTTATCGAGTGTTTCGTTTACAGGAGTGAAGCCGGGGCAACAGCGGGATTCATGAACAGCACCTGGCGCGTGCGAAGTTATCTTATACTAAAGAAGCAAAATGATTACGAAAATATTGAAAAATGTACTTTTAACTTTCTCGCTTTACGAATTTATTCGTAAGAAGAGAAGATTATGTAACTGCGCGCCAGAAAACGGAGAATTTTTAATCAAGAGTTTTTGCTCTTTCCGTCTTCTGGAAAGTCGTGCTAATCGACAACAATCATCATAGGACCAGATCATTTTGTTTCTGTAGCTACTATTCACTGAAGCGTAGCCCGTAATTCCCAATGCCAAAAAGCTGCCCCTCCCCCTCCGAAAAAATTCTATTTGCTACTACTCACTCACAACGATATTAAATACAAGGCATGGGTAGAAATCGAAAGCCTTTAGTACTCTTTGCATTCGAAGCTGTAAGGTGCTGTAAGCTGCAATGTAAATACTCTGGAATTATGTTACTCGCGTATATTCTTGCATGGCTAATCTAAGTCACATATGGTTTTGCTTATTTTTCCTACTCTAACTCTATAATTCTCTTATTAGTTTGTTGCAGCTGATTGCGTAATTATGATCATTAGTTACAGCCTAATTTTGGTACAGGAATTTGACCAATCACAGTGTTTATTTTTGAGAAGTAACCAATCATGGATCATCGTTCTGCTAAATGTTTCGTGTGTAGTCTGTTTCGAGTCAACTCATTAGAGGTGGTAAACCGCACATGCTCACTCCGGTTTCCAAAACTCAGAAGAAAATCAGAATATTGAATCCTCTTAAGGGAACTGTATCGATTATTAAGCTAATAAAAATAATGATAAATACTGAACTTTGATGACATTTCCTTAATAAATTGAATCCTAACATAATTCTTATACTATTCATTCCTAGAGATTATGCTTAAGCACTGCCGTTTGGAACACATACTTGGCGTCTATATACTGCATGTCAGCTGGCTCGAATAAGTTGAATATAAGAGTATTATTATAGATATCACTACTCGTAGAAAAAATAGTGTATAAAACTCAATGTAATGGGTATTGATAGATTTGTATGGCGATTACAGTACTCGCTCACATCGTAACATTACTCGAGTATTACTCATCATCACATCGTCGTTTCATAATATGTTATTTTCTAGGCACTATACACTTTTCCATTCTTGCTACTTTCGTATATATTTTGTATCTCTTAGTTTTGTATCTTACCCACAAATAAGAAAATGGGATTCTTCACACGATTCATAGCAATCATGACAACATCGCTTGAAGAAAGATAAGCTACGTGCAAAACGTAGTTCCTTCTTAGAAGGGCAATGCTGCGAATATCAGCTGCAGCTGACTAATATAAAAATAGTTTTTGTTATATTAGAATGTCAGGAAAATTTTAAAATTTACTTGATAAATTCGAATTATTCAATGTTGAATTTAGCATTATTTTCTATTATAGTTGCGTGCTTGCAGTAAACCATCAGAACTCATAACCAGACTTTCTATTTAATCAGTAGAAACTAGTTTCCTGGTCGTGAAGCCTGCATAGAACAGCTTTCGAACAAACGAAGATCAGAGAGCTTAAGATCGTGACGAATCAGTTCATTCACCCGCATTGTACCCACCTGCAGCCCTCGTTAATGGCCATCGCTCGACAGAATATGCCAGGTGCATTTCCGCGTTCGCGATGCAGACGGCACTGCCTTACCGCCGGGCACATCACATTTCACGAAAAATATCTGTACGTTTAAAAACATTTAGCTCTCCGAATCGTGGAGATCCCATTGCTTGCAACGAACAGGAATGTGCGCCGTCACTGCGACGCAAATGCTAGTGCGTGGCGGACTAAGAAGGCGCAGTGGCCTTTCAGAGGAAGAGAAGGGGGCAAACACCCCAGGCGCTAGATTAAGAGGATGCTCATGTAGTACAATGAACTTCTTTTACATACGGAGTATACATTTTTGCTTCAAGCAAGCATTTTTCGAATACACTAAAAAATATTTTCTACATAACCCTTGCAAATTTCAATCAAAGATGTAATTAATGCTTCATTTTAATTTCTTCCACGATGAGGCAGGAACAGGAAGGTCTGTATACTAAAGTAATGAAATCATCTCAAGGGAGGAAAAGTAATGGAATCGTCTCAACAACACGATCTTGAAATTTGGTAGTAAAACCCGAGTTTAAGGTTCTGTTGATATTTAATTCAAGGTCTATTAGTGATATTTCAAAGGTGGTTATGGGGGAGGGAAGTGGCGAGGAGATCCTCGCAGTTCTGCGTCCAAAAATAAGTTTGATTGATTGATTAGTGATTCCGGGCGCGACAGCTGCTAAGGTCATTAGTCCCGTATGTCTCGTGCATGTTTTTCATCGCGGAAGGTGGCGGTGATCTTCGCTGGATGGCGAGATGCGGCGCCGATATACGTTGGCTTGTGGGGATTTACCCCAACTTCGTATCTCTCACTAGAATGACACCGCCCCAGTCGGGACAAGATCTAAATGGTTTCTCCCGACACATCTCCTGACAGGTTCTGAATCTCACGACTGGACCGAGTGTGGCTGTGTAAGTGTGTGAGTGAGTGTAAATAAGGGATGAAGATAGGGCAAGGAATAGATAGGACATATGGTTTTGTTCCGACATTTGTCTAGTGTTGATCGGAAGAACCACGGAAACCTACCGCTCAGCTAGGTCAAATTTGGTCGCTGTCTGGAGGAGAATTCTAGCGGCCGGCTGCTCTGATCTGTAGTTTTTCGTGGTTTCTCCGATCAACACCAGGCGAATGCCGGAGCAGTACCCTACCAAACGGGCCACGGACCGCGCGCGATCTGTCCTTCCTATTCCTTGTCCTATCCTCTCCCCTTACACACACACACACACACACACACACACACACACACTTACACTAACATGCACTACACTACCACATATTCCGGGAGACCGGTCGGGAGCTTAGAGCTCGTCCCGACTGGGGCGGTGCCCCGTTGGTGGGAGAGTCCTGGTTAGGGGGAAACCCCACTAGCCGACGGTAGGTCGGCGCCGGATCTCGCCATCCAGCGGGGGAAGATCACCGACATCTTTCGAAAAAAATGCACTACACTAACGGGACTAATGACCAGAGCAGTTGACGCGCCCGGAAACACGAAAAAATCAATCAATCAATCAATCAAGCCTACCGCTCAGAGCAACCGGCCGCTAGAATTCTCCTTCAGACAGACTGAATTGAATCAAGCTAGAGTTGAAAACCTTGCCATCGTCGGGATTCGAATCCTAAAAACTCATGTCAAAGGCACTACAGTGACATCAGCTGATGCCATGAACCTTTGCCAGTCCAAATATCGGTCTGTACGTCTGTAGGGATGAATGAATGTGTCACGCGTAGCTGTATCAGATTAGAAGCTTTTGTGCAGAAAGTTAGTGAATAATCAGGAGTAAGATCATGTTGTGCCATTCCTAAGACCATTAAGATATTTTTGGGGGTGGGGTACTTTTCATGAGGCCCCTATAACATTTTCAAAATTTTCTGGAAAATGGTTTCAATTTTTTTCTTTCATATTTTTTTCTGAAAAAAAAAAGAAAGTGCATTTATAAAAATTGTATGGTCCCGATTTTCATGAAAACCTATACAATTTTTAAAATTTTAAGCCAGAGATTTCTTTCTCAATGCAACTTATCCTTCGAATTTCGTGTTTTAAATTCCATGCACGTTTTTAAAATTATGAGTAGTCGAGTAATAAGTAGTGATACTATGAGGAGGAATAATTTTGGTATGCCGCGTATTCCCACTAGTTTAATTCCTCTGTCAAAGGCGATCATTTGTAGTATCAAGAGGCATGTACTGATGATATCTCTGAGCTCATTTCGAGACCATGTTCAAATGTCTAGTTAGGTTCAAAAACCAATTTTAGTTCGGGATACTATTTTATTAGTGATTTTGAGTGTCTTTTTTTATGCCCCGGCAAATGTCTATATTGATTTTCGGAGACTAGGTAAATACTAGTTTCCTTAAAAGTATGAAAGGCTCTCGTTATTTCTTATTTAGGTATTAATTTATCCTGAGCATTACATAATAATGTCTAGATGCGGACTCTGCGTTGAGTACCTTATAAGCATAATCAAGGAACCTGTATGCACCAACAGGATCTCAATTGTGTACCTCCTCCTAATGTATAATGTCAACCAAGACAAAATATAGTCAACTGTGTATGTCTATCAGAAAAGTGCATCTGTGAAATTGTTTTTACAAATTTAAAGATTTTACAATCTGATAATGTGATAATTTTACCTCCCAAAACCTTCTTTGTTCTGTCCCCAACATTCTTAACACATTAAGGCTGCAGCGGCGCATAAAATTATATAAATTATTTGTGAATTATTCACGTACACTAATTAACTTGTCCCAGCTTACACACCACCCTCGTCAAAAACCTTAAGTGATCATGGTAACTCGTTCCCCGACTAACTTTCTCTCTACTGTTCTTCAAAAAGTATTTCCTTAACATGGGAGGTCATAACATAACCTTTGTCTACATCGTGCACTGGCCTTCTCCACCACGTTACAGTCACACATACAAGTATCTGCAAAAAAAAATTGTACTTTGCACTACTAGATATAATGAAGGACGAGCTATCGAAAGAGGGTAATTTGCTTATTAATGAAAACGTATCAGTAATTTATTTACTGCCCGTAACACTTCATCACCACAATATTGATCACACAACAGTCCCGTGCTAACAAATGATATTCTAAAATGTGTTGCCTCTTATCAGCGTCTATACTTCCTCCTTTTCCATAAAAAATACGTTAATTTTAATTTAATTTAATTACAGAAGAACACAAATTAAGAACAAAATTGTATAAAAGTAGATGCACATCATATGTCACCATTTGAAAATCAATTCATCATATATCTATCTAGATTTCGTCAAAATGCCAAAGTTCTGATAAGAGTTGTTATTTTATGCAATTTCATTATTTTATTGATACACATTTTTATTTCAAATTATTTCTATTATTGTTGTAGGAAGGTATATTTTTATTTAAATGAAAGTGTAAAAGCGTGAATGTGTATTACACATTATAGTAAATAAGAATATAAATTTATTTTCACATTTTTGTAAGTCCTTTTAGGTCTCTCTTGCACCAGGGACTGAGAAAGATGTGATTATAGCCAGTGGGCTTCTTCCGTGCAGCGCAAACGACAGGGCAACTTTTAAAAAATGAATTTATCTTTAATTGTGAGGAATTAATTTCAATTGATTAATTTAACAACGATGATACTCGCACAGACAAGGAAACAAGGACATGGACTTCTCATTACTTCCTTGACATCAAGATAATAGAGTCTTACGATGAACAAAAATTATATGGGCTTTCCAATTACAGGAAGCAAGGTTAGTAAGTTGGTATATATTACTGATTTTCAACACAAACAGAAATAAAAAGAAAACTATGCAGCGTGTTGACATGTGAGATACGTCTATGATTTTGTTCGCGCTCAGAAACTAGGAAAAAATCCAAAAACAATGAAACAGTCGAGGTTGACTAAAAAATACAAATATTTGATTGTGTTATTGCGCCTATTCTCATTCTGAGCATACTGATTGAATTGTCATCCGTCTCAGTGCGACTGTCTCCTATTCATACTGCTTGCAACACTGCTGGCTCCACGAAAGAGGCCTCCCGCCATTAAATATTTGCTATTTAGGTGTTGCGTTATGGAATAGGCCTTCATCATCATCGTCATCTCTAGGGGTTAGGAGAGTCTCCTGTTCCATCTTCAGCATGCTATCTTAATCTTGGACGGCCGACATCTCTTTTGTCACGAGGTCGGTAGTGATTTGTTTTGGGATGCGATCACTACTCATCTATGTAGTTGTTGGAACCATCGGGTACATTACATTACTGGTAGAAACATCAAATTTCTGTATGTTATTGGTATAAAAAAACTGTTGTACAGAATACATACTGTATTATGTTATTGCAGTATTCGTGAAGACTGTATGTATTAAAATATTCAATTTGTTGCGGTGTTATATGGAAGTATTTCATTGGTTGAGAACAACCAATGAGCGTGCTCGTTTTTGTAAAAAACATTTTGTGTGGTTTTGTTTAGCAACATTTTTGCTAATGTAGGCCACTAGTTATACTTATTTTATCAAAAATAATGCTTTGTGCGCAAAATGAGCAAGATATTTGCAATTAGATAACTTATAATATTGAAATTTTATAAAAGTTTTAACTTTATTCTGATAGAATAATATCTTCGTTGCGAGATTAGAAAAAAAACACATTTTTTGTGTACTATATTCCAGAACGTAGTGAATACATAATTATTAATTACTTCAATAATTCAAAATGAATTTTGATATGTTCTCTGTTTATTTAGAGTAGAATTCTACTGAAAGTTAGAATACAATATGTGGACAGATTTGAACTTACATTTTGGGTCTTCATTCACGAGGAAAGGTAAAAATAAAAAAAGGCAAAAGGAGAATCTATAGAAATCTTACAAACGTCAAGACTTACTGACAAATATTAATGCTGCTCATTAATAAAATTGGTGTTTATTTGGAAATGGAAAACTGTAATTCTTTTTTTACGAAGTATGTCATTGCAGTTTCATTTGTTCTCTCACTAATGGAAAATAGCAGTGTGTGCAGACTTCATGATTAATGCGACTTGTAAATCCCATTATTATTGAAACTTAAACGGCACATGAACGTCAGAAAATAAACCGCATGGTCGAGGGAGGGTAAAGAGCAAGTGTGCTCGGCACTTTTGTTCGAGTGAAGCTTCCAAATGACTTCGTTATTCCGAGTGCAGAAGACAATGCGAGGGTTGCTCAGCAGATGACCAGAGCGCGCCGTCGCATCGGGCGCTCGGAGCAAGCGCATCCTTCTCCATTAAGATAGCGGCAGCGCGGGGCGGGAGAGAAAAAGGAAGAAGAGAGTAATGAGGAGGAGGAGGCGAGGTCCGAGGCGGAGTGCGCGCCCGGGAGCGGAGGCGGAGCGGGGGCGGGGCGGTCCGCCTCCGGGAGCAGCCCCAGGCCTGAGGGCTCCGGGCTCCGTGCGCGGCGGTCGCTCGGGTCGAGGGCCAGGGGCCGAGGCCCGAGGCGCACGGAAGCGCACGCCGTCAACGCTCACAGAGCCCCAGCCTGCCACCGGCCGCTCCTGGCCTTCGCCGCCCGCTTGCCCACTGCACTTGGCGGGCGAAGGGCTTCAGGGCAGAGGCTGCATTGTGAGGGAAATTGCGACATTTACATTTATACGGCCCACGACCTTTTAGATGTTTCGTTGTAAGTAGTATTCAACTTGTTACCTGCAGAAGCAAGAATTCTGCTGTCGAGTGTGTGGAAAGTGGGAACCTAGAGGAGCAAAAATTGACTATTCTGAAACGGCACATGCGAATCCTTTTTCAAAATCATGCGAAGACACATGTGAATACTTCTTGGAAGCTTTTCTCTCGTCGCATGACGTCAGCTATGCAGTGAACAGTGACTTTATGGGAATTCAATCGGTATACGCAGTATGAGAAAACCGGAATCACCCAATCAAATGTTTGCATTTTTCAGTCAAAATCGAAAGTGTTTAATTGTTTTGGTAGTTTCCGAGTTCCTGAGTATCTAACCTAACCATATACACATCTCATAAGGCCAGAGGTTGTATACTTTTCTTTCAAATTCTGCGCGCATTGGAAATTAGTAATGTAGATTTTGACTTCAAATGGTGTAGTCATGCTATAGATTCCTAAAAATTATAGCTATGTTATAGATTTTTCCTTATAACTCAGTTTGAAGTGGCGGAGGAGTACTTGCTTCAGAGCCGTTGAGTTCAAAATTAATTTTACCAGTTATTTCTTTGTAGAGGGTAGCCCCTAATGTAATGGCGAGCGAGCCAACTTGTCGCAGCTGGATACTGGGATTCAAATTCTGGTGTCTCCTTCAGTAATATGTATTAAAGTGGACGTTTTCTCATTTCCCCAATTCTCCATCCCCCAGTAATTTATTCAATTGCCTGCCTTATCACCTTCCGAAATTACTACCTAACGTTATCTTTGCATCCTTTACCATCTCATAACGTCATCTATCATCGCTTGCTAGAGACTGCTCAAATCATTCATAATATGTTCTGAGAGCGAGAGTTCGGATACAAGAAACTTCATCCCTTGCGATCGTCTTATGAAGGGACTTGTGGACGATTAGCCGAGGTGTGCGAAAGATGGAGGATGGTCGAAGCAGAAATGCTGAAAGAAGGCAATCAAAAATGGGGTGATGATGGATGGCCTTTTTTCTTTTTCTTTTTCTTTTTGAGAAATGGATTGAGAGGCAGAACTTTTGTTAGGAGAATCGCGAGAAAACTGCCGCTATTTCTTTTTGTTCATTAGAAATTTCACATGAATTAACCCTAGCAACACGAGAAAAAAAATTAACGTATATTTATTGGGTGGGGGGCCTCGTCGATCCTACTCATATAATTCATTTTTTATGTTCTTATCAAGAGATTATATATTTACTGAACACTTTCAAAAAACAAATTCCTTCAGGAAATCCACTTTTAATTTCAAAATTATACATTATATACTCTCCTTTACAAGCATCCTTCTATTTACCATTCAGTCAAACTTTCTGACAGCTTCAGTGAATAAACAACTGAAAAATAGTCGCACTCTTATTGCCAGATCTGTTCAAGGAAACATACGAAAAATTATGAATGTTGACAATATTGTCAACGCAAACAATTACAATTTCCTGTATGTATGAAAAAGGAAAAATAATACAACCACTAAAAACACTGAAAAAATGTCTTCTGCGAAAGGAGGATTTATCGAACTCGAATTAGAAAAATGCAGATATAAAATAAGTGTTACTAATTTTTTCTGCCATTGTAGTGGAAAACGATGAGTGAAACTGCCTCAAAAATTACATTAATTCTCTACAATCCAGTGCAAATGAATGAAATGAACTGAAAGCATTATCAAGGTGATGGGCTACTTCAGAGGCCGCTTCGAATTTCGATGGTTAAACGAGACTGGAAACACTATCCCAAACGTTAGGTATTTTGCCCACCAAGTCACAAGTTGACAGGCGCGTCCAGAAGGGGAGGGGAGCAGCTGGGACGTTCCCCTAGACCCAACTTAATTGGGACGCCGATTTTTTCCATTCAAAAGAAAAGAATGTATTTACTTCTAGTTCAAATTAACCGCTGTAAGTTATTTCTGTTGCATGGAGATGAATTGTGTTTATGTCCTGGGGGCGTGGGAGGGGGGGGGCTTCTACTTGAAATAAGGGGCCCCTATGGATCTCCTGCCCTAGACCCTTTGTTTTCTCTGCGCGCCTCTGCTTGTGGACTATTTTTTGGAGGCAATTTAGTAAGCAAATACAATTTTGAAAGATCAAAATTTAATACTAAATATCAGTGGTTGTGAAGAGCAGCCTTAGATTCAGCCAACAGGCTTCCAGACGGGTGTTTGGCGC
This sequence comes from Teleogryllus occipitalis, assembly GCA_011170035.1. Taxonomy (NCBI): domain Eukaryota; kingdom Metazoa; phylum Arthropoda; class Insecta; order Orthoptera; family Gryllidae; genus Teleogryllus; species Teleogryllus occipitalis. Next base: position 87,003 of record BLKR01002210.1, read on the forward strand.
TATTAATGAAGAGGTCGGGAACGCGGCGCGGCGCGGCGCGTGGCGTCAGCGGCGCAATCGCCACCTGCCCGTGGCGGCGTCCCCGCCCCCACCCGTTCCCTCCGCCGCCGCAGCGTCGCCCGCTGCGCCTCGCGATTGCCGTCCTCCTACCCGCCCACCTGCATCTTATCGCCTGCAGTCGTGGCCCCGTTGGCCAGCGACACCGTCACTCTGTCCACGTTGGCGTTTCTTTCGGCTCTTCCGTGTTGCACCGACCGAGATCACAGGTGTAGGCGCTGCAAAACGACTACGACAAATGCGATCTTGTCAGCAAAGCCGTGTGCCATATTTTCGCCGCTATTGTGTATCGATTCGATTGAATATTCCTTCGGAAGAGCTCGGGGTTCTTCTATGAGAAAACGATGCCTATATCTACATACGTACTTCTTTAGCATCTCTTAATTATGACAAGTCAAATTCACTTAGCCACACAGCTAGCGGAGATCGTCTGAGACTGAAATCATTTCGAAATTAAAGAATTTTGTCTAATGATGTATCACGAGTTGGGTTGTAACATCGGAGCGTAGGACTACATTTTTTTCTTCCTGTGGCTTTTCCAGCTTCAGGGGATGCCGATTTCGATAATATGCGCTGGGTACCCACTGTGTCCCTCGTGGGGACAATTATTAACCTTCACACTAGACACTGACACACTAGCGGTCTCCTCAGTCTGCCGTCAATACATTCATAAGGCCTTCCGCGACAACATCCATTCATGAAACACAAAGGATAGACAACGGGACTCGAACCTTCGACCCTTCAGACCGAGTGCTGAGTCCGCACACACTCTAGCCACTTCGGCCATCTAGATGGACAGCATAGCACTATAATTTGAAATTGAAATTAAGTGAACTAATCATAAACAGTTATACAGTCAGGGTCTAAGGAATTTACGGAAACAAATATTATCAAGTGGTTTACATCTCATTGGGATAGAAATTAATCAATATTTTGTAATCGAAGTTCGTTGAATTCTTCCCAGAAAGTGAGAAAGGAAAGCGAGATAGTGATGAAGACATCAGTTTTATCTTAAGTGGTCTTCTACCAAATGTTTATTGCTCCTCCTTTTTCTCCGTTCACTCTGTTAAGAACATTTTGAGTACGATCGAAACGGGGTCACATGGATTTTGTAATAATTGTCTATGAATTTCACATATGTAGAGCTATGCTGTCTCTCGCAATACGACTCCTCGCAGCTCATAGCCAGTTGGCTTTGCATTGTACGATTTGGCAAGTCCCACGCTCTTACTTTCACCACACGCCTCGCATCCCGCCTCCTGCCACACGACGTCTGCCCCCCAGCGACGCCCAACGTGGCTCGCCGCCTCTCGTCAACTCATCCCTCGCCGCCCGCCGCCAGCCTCGCTCTACGCGCCGCCGCCTCCCGCGCAGCCTCGTCCGCGGCCGGCCACAACCTGCCCCCGGCCCCGGCCCCGGCCCGCGGACTCTGCCCGCCGCCGGCATAAATATTAATACCGCGCGTCTGCGGCGGGCGGGGGCGGGGCGGGCGCTGGGCGCATTCTTGTGCGGCGCGGGGGCGGCCCAAGAATGCACCCCCGCCGGCATTCCGGCCAGGTAATGTCTTCACTGCGCCCGCGGCCCCGGGCGGCGGGTGGCGGTCGCGGGGCCGGGCCGGGGCGGGGCGGGGCGGGGCGGGGCGGGGCGGGGCGGGGCGGGGCGGGGCGGGGCGGGGCGGGGCGGGGCGGGGAGCGCGGGGGCGGGGCGGGGCGCAGCGGCGGGGCGGGGCGGGGCGGGGCGGGCGGGGCGGGCGGGGCGGGGCGGGGGGGGGGGGGGGGGGGGGGGGGGGCGGGGCGGGGCGGGGCGGCCTTCGACAGGCGCCGGCCACGGAGCGCACGCGCGCTCGCGACAGGGAGGATTCCCGCGCCACCCGCCAGCCTCTTAGAATGCAGATGAGGGGTTCTCCCTGGAGGCCAGACCCTGCTATGGAGATCACGTTTCAAACACAATTGAGAATGGACCGTTTACATAAACGCGAAATAATATGAGAATGCAGTTAATTTTTCGTTATGTTCAGAAGTAGACCTGTATATTATTTCAGCCAAGATCTATGAGGCATAAATATTTTGGAATTTTTATACACACTGATGCGGAGAGGTTTGATGTAAGGGAAATGTAGATTATTTTCTGCTTTCTCGGCGTACACGCGTAGATTTCTTCGATGAGGAGACGAATCTGACGCAAAACTAAGTTGCTGTTGCGTACATTGGTGAGATGGACATTGACCCATGTGCGATCATGTTGTACGACAGACTCACGAAACTTGTGGTGACTGGGCCGAAATTGTGACTGAGACCTTACATCATTGTCCCAAATAAAAAGGTTTTGGCGGGGAATTGAAATCTTCCCAGATTTCCGGCGATAGTGTCGCCGTTAGTGCTAAAGCAAGCGCAGAGCGGAGGCGGGTTGGGCGCTCCCAACCGCTCGCTCGCCTGTCCGGGTGGCCACCGGCTGGGTCTTGCATTCGCCACGGCGGAGCCCGGATCTTAGAGTTAATTGAAGAGGGGCTTATCCCGATTTATTGGATGGTGCTTAATCCAACTCGCGGCAACCTGGACCCGGAATCAGGAGATCACGTTGAGCTGAAAGCGCGACCCTGCCCGGGCATGTGAGGGTATATATCCCAGGGAATCAGCCTGTCGGTGCCGTGGTGCAACCCGAAGAAAGTGAGTCTATTGATTGATTGGTGATTCCGGGCGCTTCAACTGCTATGGTCATTATTCTAGTAATTGTAGTGCATGAGTTTATCGCGGGAAGTAGCTGTGATCTTCTTTCGCCAACCTACCAGTCGTTTACCGGCCAGGTATCTCCCCCTAGCGAGGCACCGCCCCAACCGTGACGAGCTCTAGGCTCCAGAGTTGTCTCCCGGTTGGGAGTGAGGGTAAGTCAAGGAAGCGGAAGGAAAGGTGGCGCTCGGGTCGTGACCCGTTAGCGTACTGCTCCGGCATTCACCTGGTATTGATTGGAGAAGCCACAGAAAACTACCGCACAGAACAACCTTCACTAGAATTTTCCTCAATACAGCGACCGAATTCGACCTAGCTATGTAGCTAGGGTCGAAAATCCTGCCATCGTCGAAACTCGAACTCTAGGACCTACCGGTCACAGGCACTGCAGTGACATTAATTACCCTTAGCCACCTAAGCTGGTAAAGAAGTGAGAATAAGCCTAAAGGCAAGAGCCCTCATTGAGGCAGATTCAAACCTCCCTAGTATTAAAATAATAATGTAATCGGCGCGGCTTGCAACTCGTGGACGGAATATTCACCCCGAATCTTGAGTTGGTAGGTAGTCCTGATGCAAAGGATTCAAAGTTTACTTGGCATTCATATTAATATATACTTTTTAATGCCTCTCCAGAAAATGAAAGTCGCCCAAAAGCACCTAGCACTATATCCAAATACGTAGATCCTTTCTAATAAACTTGATTGATCTGTAAGAATACTCACTCGAATTTTGAGCGTGGATGGAGTATGGACACATTTTTCTTGAGAGATCAAACTCTCTCTTGAACATAATATCCACAGGATAACAAAAGTGAATTATAAATTTTACTGTGTGCCTTTTCAAAAACTCACTTTTAGACATTTACTTTTAATAAGCGTTATTTGAAGTCGAGATGACTCATTTAAGGATACTTCTTACGGTAGGATAAATTTCGAATATTCTACCGGATAATTACATGAATTTAGGAGAAACGGTGGTAGCTGAGAGCACCAGAGAAACACCTTTTCCACTTAACGGTTTATTGATAACCAGGAACGTATACAATTAACAGGAAACGATAAGCCATAGAACATGAAATTCTTACAACTAACACGAAACTATAAATCAAAAACACATACAATTCATCCCTCAAGAAAAACTATTACAGACATAACATGAAATGTACAATCAACTCATACATCCACAGACGCAGATCCACGGGGAGGGAAATGAGAGAAATTCTCCCTCCCCTTCTATTTTTCAGTACCTAACTATCAGTGTTAACTTTTCACGAAACTTTCAAGCAAAAATATTCTCGGATAATCATTAAAAATAATAAAATCGTATCGCAGCTTGAGCTGAATTTAGACTGGGTTATTATTCACAATATGACACATTCAACCAAAACATTTTGAATAAAAATCTTTATTTTAATTTGCCGATCATACCCGAGCATTCGTATACACGTTCCTGCTCTTTGACTGACCAGTGGTGACTCGGCCTCTGGGGGCATGGGATAACGGATTCATGTGGTTAGCACGAAGACAAGCATTTTTATATGTTGGATGGGGAAATATAAGATCACTCGCAATTTCCTTCTTTTCTCATTCGCAGACATTAAGTTCTAATCACCGAAAAACTTAACTAATTTGTTTTTCAAAGACAAAAAAAATCTACAAAGATGTCTATTAGCTCAGATTTTGTAGCCAACAACCGTCCTTATTGACACGACATTTGAGAATAACTAAAACCTGGGCTATCTCTGCTTCATTAAAAAAACTAAGATCATAATTTTTTACTATTTAGTAAGCCTTTAGCCTTTCTGAATGGCCGAGGTGGCTAAGATCATGTACCGATTCAACACTTTGGTCCGAAGGGTTGCGGGATCGAGTCCCACCTTGGTCATGGTTGTTTGTCCCTTGTCTCTCATGTAAGTGTTGTCGCGGAGGGCCTCGCGTGCTGCTGATCTACAACAGAGAAGCTCGCAGGTGTGCTGGTGTCTAGTGTAGAGTTGAATATGCGTTCCATCGGGACGTAAAGAGCAACTGGCTATCGGATGGAAAAAAGCCCTAGGAAAAAAATTAAATTAAATAGGGATAATCCTCTCTTATTTAATCTGAAAACTAATACTTGAATTTGCGTAATGGAATAATTTTCTTTCCAAAAGGACAGTGTGTCTCCTTACCTTGAAAAGTCTGTTGTTCTATGCATTGAAAAACCTAATATTTACAGCCATAAACATAATTGGAGCATAATTATCAATAAACACAAAATTTAAATTTTAAATTTGAATTACCCGAATACCTCTTAAACTCAATAAGTTTTCCGGCCTTGACCTCCTTTCTGTTTTTCAAATGACAGAGTGAGACACACCTCTGGCGCATGTTTTACATAAGAAAAATATGGTATAATAATCCAACAAAGTTGTAAATAATATCTAATGAATGTCTAAAAAGTTTAAATGTAAAAAAAGATAAAATGTTGGATTTACTTATGTGTATCATTTTATGCAGAAATTTTATTTAAATTAATCACAAATAAATCATTTTATCCAAGGAAAAAAACTAGATTTTATATTTTTTAACATCCACGTCATCCAAGTCATTTTCGTAGAGAACATTAAAAATAATTCATAAATATAATCTTAAATTCTATACATTTCTTCAATTTACATATTTTTAATAATAAATCCTCGTAGGAATAATTGGTTGGAAATGTCTGAGAAATGTTGAAAAAAGTTCGCTAATATCATTTGTTTGAAAAAGTTGAAAAGTAACAAAAAATGTTTGAAATACATCAAATGTCAAATCAAATGTACTAATTTCAATAGAGTTTCAACTTCGATTACTATATTCTTATTTTAAAAAAATATAATCCTAACTCAATAAATGTAATTAAATTTTCTTTAAAAAAATTTTGTTTGCATTTGTATGATTTCAGGAAATATTTTTCACTACTTTCTATCGTTTTATAAAAATTAAAATACTTAAAAATTTTCATTACTTAAAAAGAGAGTCAATGTATTACGAGGCATATTTTGTTTTATTCGTATTAAACTATTGGAAATAATTTCGTGTTTTTTCTGTATATGTATTTCCAATCCATAATTACAAAAAACGTTTCTACGAAAAAAATATCTAATGTAAAAACTTCTATGATTGCACATATTACAATTATAAGTGCAACATTTCTGCATTTGTGCAACGTTTATTTGTCAGGTGAACAATTGTACAACCTGTTAGTTGTGAAAATTGCGATTGTGCACAATATTATCATGCAACCTGTGATTTATGCAGATATTTAATTGTGCAGGTTGTATACGTGCAACTTTTCATTACAAGTTTCCATAAAGTTGCACAATAGACAGTTGTATAAATATAAAGTTGCGTAATATTGCACTGCACTTTTGCCAATGGCACAATTATAAAGTTGTTGTGGCAGACATTTTCAGACATTTTTCCTTTCTATCGAGATTTTCAATAATTCATTTCCATAAAAGTATTGTTTTATATTGTAAAAACTTCTATGATTGCACACATTACAATGATAAGAGCAACGTGTCTGCATTTATGCAACGTTTATTTGTCAGGTGAACAATTGTACAACCAAATATAAATTCCCTCCCATAAAAAAGTTCGTCTCTGGATCCACCCCTAATATATATGATTGAAAACTGATTTAATCTTTCTCAAGATGTGAAGATGCAATACGAGTAGTTAACGAAATAAAATTGAACACGAAAATTGGAAAACAGTTTACAGTTTCGTCATACGAAATGTGAAAAGTTTTCACTTCATTTATGTAATAAATTTGAATGCAAAATTCTACAGTTCCTTTATTTTTTTATGGTTTACACAGATTAAATTGCGGTCACAAAGCCATATACAGCAATAATCTCTATACTGCACAGAGAGCAGATTCTTGGCAGATTAGTCGTTGCACGTTCTAATGTAGAAAAATAATAAATCTTCAAAACAATGACTGTAAATGCATGGCACTTACAGTTTGACGCACTCACACAAGATACATCACGCATCCATTGGGATATATGCAGGGTGTCCGGGGAGGAAACGTCAAAAATTGGAAAATAATCTCTTAAGACAATTTTAATCATACTTTGTCTAATAAACTACTTGGATATTCTGAATGGCTGAGTCACAATAAACACTCGAAAGTTAGTTTGCAAAAATGATTTCTAGACAAATACTTGAGCTGCAGAAACATGTAAATTGTTTATGTATGAATGTATTGGGTGGGAAGTTCGACTTCGCAGGCCAGCTACCGGTGTCCCCCATGCCTGGGCCTAGTTAAATTCCTGTTCTTGTGGGTAAGAGCAACATGAGGCGAACATGACGTATTCTCTTCACCGTAACTAGCAAGAGCCGCCTGCTTCGTCACACAGCTGCAGAAACTGGGACGTAAATTGTTTATTACTTACAAAAGAAATGAATATATTTGTTCAGAAAATAAACTAGCTTAGAAATAAAAAAAGCGGTCGAATTGTGTAAATTGGGTGCTTTTTTTTGTCCCAGGGGCTTCATGTAAACTGGCCCGCCACAAAAAATTACAATATTGGTTTCAAATTGAAAGAGCCGCGAGATCTTGTACATCGATAGGGGAATATCAATTTTAGAGAAATTCGGCAGAACGATTTAACCGCTAGTGTTGTTCGCACACAGACAGACGGACGGCCAGACAGACGGACAAACATTTTGCGGTCAATCGATTTTTTAGAATGAAGGAGATAAAAAACATGGTTTATGGCTACACCATATGTTAGAGAATTTTTTTCCTATATTTAGCAACTCCACTTTCTCGTTAGCAGGGATCAGCAATAACAGATTTTCCACAGAAAATTCGTTTTTTCTCGCAACATTACTTAACTTTATCTATTGTGCGGAAGCAGTAACGAGAAAGTGAAAATCACTCATAATTTAAAAATAGCATGTTGGTTTATTTAAAGATCAAATTTTGAACAGATTTCTTGACGGAAAAATTTCCTAACTTCAATATTTGCAAGTTTCGAATCTTGACAGCTTAACGAAAATGTTACCTGCTCCATTTTTGTTAGAAAACTTTGCTCTATTCAAGAAAAAAATTCAAAAACTTGGTGCTGTATTTGAAAAAATTTGAAAATGTCTTTGAGCCTTCATGCTTGCTTGATTTTACACCCCAAATTAAAATATCCGTTTCAAATTCGCAGGGCCTTGAGGTCTTCCACATCGATTTTGTAATATTACTTTTGGAGAAAATCCACAGGCAGACGACCTTTCGTTTTGCCCTAAACCAATTTTTCGATATCAATAAGGAAGTAGTTTTCTACATATAGAACCAAAAAATATTCACTTTTTCAAGAATAATTCACATTAATTCGAAATTTTCTGTCGAAAAATCGTCAGTTTCTGCTTTAGCATTACAATACTTCCTCTTTACTATGGACATAAGTACGTAGAAAGCGAGAAAGCAAAAATGGAAAAACCGATCATATCAAATTGTTAGACCTTCAGATCGCTTTTACAAGATCACGATTTGAACATTAAAATGCGCTAACATGCAAAAGGGTAAATACAAGTATTAGAATTAGTCGCAGCTGCCATCTACTGAAACTGTAATTTCTAACGTCGTGTTCCTTAGTGACATACAATATCAATACTTCGAAAACCAAAAGTAAAACTGCATTAATTCATCATGTTTCATTCAGCTTTCCCAGTAATAGTAGAATACAAGAATCGGGTCAAGATACGTCGAAAATATCAATTTAACACTAAGTACATCCGAAGAAATGGAAAAAACCAAAAAGAAATGTTAAATATTTTTATTTATAATAATTTTGAGCTATGTGAAAAAATTACTTTATAATTTTTTCACACAATGTCCACGTTCAATGCATGTTTCCTACAATTTCTTGTTATTCTCCAAGAACAGTTTCCTCTCGTTTGTTTTGCATCGCCATGCCACACTGTTCGTCGATTTCACTTCATTATCAAAAGCTCTTGCTGTTCAGAACCTTTCCGTGAGGTCCGATGATATGATTCCTTGCAGAAGCCAGGCGACTGGAGTTAAGATGAAAATCTGTCGAAATTCGCAATGTTTTTCTTGTCACTGGATGCAGATCTGTCACTTATTAGAAGTTTCCGCATCACTCCAGAAAGAAGAAAATCACATGCTAAGATCTAATTGATCCTGTAAACGGTCTTTCTGGACCACTAGAGATCACCTAGGCCCAATGTTCCGAAATTTGTTCTAATAAGCATGAGATTATGAGCATTCCTTCGCCCGCTTTTTAGATCTGGTTAACACTTTATTTTATAAATGAAGGACATGGATCAATAACCAGATAAGCCACACCAGTCACATGCCATCCCCCCCCCCCACTAAACGTACATGTTAATATGTCCATTTCGATAAAATAGTGGTTTGTCTCATTACTACGTGTTTTGTTTTCATTTATGAAGGGTTTAGGATAGCCACAAGACGAGACACTCTTCGACCAACATCGAGATATTAACACTTACTGATGTGACTTATCTTTTTAATGCCATAAGACATTCATATAATTTTTTATTTTATTTTAGAGATACGCGACTTGTGACGAATTGTTTTTGTATTCCACGATTAACATAGTCTGATTTTTTACCTTTGCAGCATGAACCCGTTTTTACTGAGTGCTGCTCCTCCCAGAAGCGTGACAGTAAAGTCGACACTGCTTTGTTACTATGCACTGACGTCACAGTTCTTTTGATTGTTGATTAATTTACAGGGCCATATGCATGAGCATTTGTTACTTATTACTTTCTTAATGATGAACACAAAGCATCAGAAACCCATCGGTTACATATTTCATCAGAGCTACCAAGGGTTTCAGGATTAAAAAAAAATTCTGCTTATACCCCTCTGCAACATGTATTTAGTATGTACCTACATTTTGTTACAAAATCTGCGAATCATATTTAATCAGGAGTTCTAATTTTAGAGATATCAGCAATGTCATGCATGACAAAAGAAGACCAACAATATAACCTGAACCAGAATGTCAAATAATAGCATTTTTAGAAAAATATGAAGACTTATTGGGATGCAATATATTTATCATGATAAAAAGTCTTTCAAAAAGACACCTCAGTATACCACTTTTCCATCTAAATATATGTGTACCTTGTAAATGAAACAACGCGGTAACATTTACTTTCTCTGTGACACTACCTCATAAGTATGCAAATGAAGAAACCCTTACCCGAGTTCCTTATGTGAAAAGGGGTTCCTGGGCGCAGTACATTACCCAGAAGCAATTTCTGAACCTCATGAAATGAGAAATGTATCTGGTCTCGTACTTTTAGATGTAACGGTTTTGTCGATAAAGCATTATGTCTAACACCAACAATTATGATAATAGGGTAAGAATGATCTGACCAACAACAAATGGCATTACTTCTCGTGAGTTATACTGTACACAAAAAAAAACAGGTTTTTAAAATTTGTACCCTACTCGTACGAGTTGTACTATGGTTCCTGACACATCAATGAGGGATTGGAATTATATTCTTTGAATAGCTAAGATATCTTAAAGAGTGGGCAATTTATTCTTATTCAACATAAAATACATAATATGATAATAGGAATTAACGCATACATAATTATCCTTTGTATATGACTTCTATAAAAAACTAATGCATGTCTCGTACATATTGCGGCGTCTTCACGGTATCAAATGAATACTAAAATCATTACAATATATCTGTTGCATATGTGTGTTTGTGAGTGTGTGTATGTGTGAGTGTGTGTGTGAAAGAGAGAGAGAATGAGAGAGAAAGAAAGAGACAGAGAGAGTGAGAGAGGAAGAGACAGAGAGAGCGAGAGAGAACGAGAGAGCGAGAGAGAGAAAGAAAGAGACAGAGAGCGAGAGAGAGAAAGAGACAGAGAGAGCAAGAGCGAGAGCGAGAGCGAGAGCGAGAGCGAGAGCGAGAGCGAGCGAGAGAGAGAGAGAGAGAGAGAGAGAGAGAGAGAGAGAGAGAGAGAGAGAAATCAACCAATTTTGGTTGTAAGCATGGAGTGAAGAAAAATGCACTGTACATCACGGGAAAGGTCCAAAACACAATTTTACAATTAGTTATGTGTTATAGTTTAATGTTAGACAAACAATAAATGATTCTTCTTATAATAATTGAAGCAATTAATTTAATAAGGGCAATACTCGTACTGCCCTAATCCACGCTACGATGCGAAATTGGATTTCAGATAGAACTGCCAATTATGTCAACACTTATGACCTATTTGTGCATGTAATAAAATATGCTTGTAATAAAATAGCGCTTATACCTACGATGTTTTCTGACAGAAATAAACCTTTTTCGTCTGAAAATGTAATTTTTATCGCTTTGCAACTATGATATTGTCCCAGAATATTGGGAAGATCACGATTCTCTGTGTGCGATTTCGAAATAACACACATTTTATGTATAGAAAAGGGGAAATATTTTTGTTGTGAGGGAGGGCAGTGATCCTGAAGAATAACATCAGGTCTTAAAATTACATAGACATTTCATAGTGATTTCCTTTATGTTCCTGAAATTATATTTCAGATTGCAAGACTATCTGTGCAGCCGATATCTGAGAACACACCCGACAGTGGCGGCTCGTGCTTAGGTTGCACGGTTGCACAACCCTCAGAAAATGAAAAAGATCTCATCATATCTTAGGAATATACATTTTCCTTTTAAAACATTCAATATTCAAGATATTGCAATCAAGAATATCGATGTATATGAAATCATTTTGAAACCAAAGAGCGTCAAACTGGCGCTCTCTCCGGTGTCTAGTGTCTTGCCCGGAATTGCACCACACTCTTGGCTGTATTAATGGGTTTAATGTTTTACTCTTTGGCTCTTCGATTTAACATGGGGAACATACGGCATTTTGGTTGGGCAACCAGACAGGTGGTGCTGTCGAGCGCTGCGCGGCGACACAGGGAATCTCGGGAACACAGGGAACCCATATTCTGGCTTCTTCTGACTCACTGCAACATAGTTTTATAATTTTCGCTTATTATTGAAAGTACACAAGTTCAGACAATTATTGACGATATTCAATGCATTGTTTTTGATATTTGGAGAATTTTTTTGTCATTTGATATTAGGTTTGTTGGATCGAAACGAACATTTGATGAGTTCTTTGTTTAAAGGTCGCCGTTCTGGATGGAAGTCCCTCAGTGTCTGACGGAAGCCAGTGTGGTTACAGCTGGCCAGCGGTTTGCGAACGCTCTTGTGAATACGAATGTCTGTCGAAGATCTTTCATTGTTGCCAAATATACTGGGATAGTGAAGTTTTCGAAATAAAATAATTTTAGTTATGTGAAACGTGACGATGCAATAGTGTTTTTTTTGCAATGTGCTGGAGTCGAATTTAAGTGGCCAGTGGAATTCAAATCCAAATCCACGTACGCGGGAGGTGTAATATGTCTTACGCGGGCACACATAAAATTGTGTAAGTAGTGTTTCAATATATACTTTTATTTAACTTAGTTTTAATTGATTTGAATTGCTTACATTTTTATGTATTCGTATTTTGAATTTTGGAAATTACATTTCCGTCATTCAATGGAGGTGTTAGCCCTCCAGTCTGTTGGGGCACCAACCGCCACTGACACGCGTTAGATATATGCCTGGACCTGTAATAAAAAATCAGCACAGGGAATATCCGAGGAGGCAGAAGTTAGACTCCCCTGGTATTCGTATGTGTTTTCACGATTTAAAAATATTCGGATTCGGCGCATCGATATGCCTAGAAAAACGTGTGTCAAGTCTTTGGGTTTGTCAACAAGCCCCGAAAACAATAAAAAAATTCAATACCACAATGTTTTTTTCGGGGATAAAAACACAACAAAACAAAACAGGAGCGTGGTGGCGCAATTCTGGCTTCAGATTGAAATCTTAGTAATGCCAGAAGATATCTCGAAAGAAATGATTCCGTGCATTTGTTTTTGCATGCGTGTTTCGGAGAACTTTTTTGTCTCAATTTGTCGATATTTTGAAGCAGAACATATATTTTCGTGGTTTTGTTATTATGGTCTGCGTAAGGCATACTACCTGAGTTACAGGACGAACGAAAAAATATCCGGCCTAATAATATTCCATAATTGAATTGACGAGAAGCGATGTTTTGTGAATTCTACGGATGTCAATTTATCACAGAATTTCGAATCTTTGGGTGGGCGTTCGGGCGTATCGATGGAGGTGTACGCAGACGGCGGGGCCGCGGGCGTCGGCAGGTAGCCGGGGGGGGGGCAGCCTGCGGGGCGAGGTGGGCGGGCGGGGCGGAACGCCCGGGGCGTGGGGCACTGCGGAGGCGGGGGTGGGCGTGGTTGGGCGTGACGGGGCGTGGCGGGTATGGCGGGAAATGGGTCTGCACCTCCCTTTGATATTTGTTTTCCCCTTCAGCAAAACAAAGCTAATGCTTCATCCGAAAGTAATTGGTCGACCACTCCCACAAAAGCGGAAGCACTCTTTTCGCCCTTTAATGTGTTAAAAAAAGCTCATCGAGTTCCACAGAAGGAATATTTTTCGGGAAAAAGGGCCTTTAAAAATGACAGGATGCATGTTTTATGTGCGGAACTTTTGAAAACAGAGCAACTCTGTAAATGGTATTTCGTAAGAAAAGGGAAAAAAAGAAACACATGAAAGTAAATGCTGACTGATTTTGGGATAACATTCATGTTGTTCCTAAAAAAGCAAACAGTTGCAACGTGCAAAGAGGCTTTTGTCGTTATGATCTGAATTTGTTTTTACTGTGATTTTGCGGTATCAACGACTGTGTTGTTAATTATAACATTGTGAAGTACGCTTTTCTACATTTTAATTAGCTATAATTTGTGCTATAATAAAGTTATTACCATAATTCTGATACTTTTGTGTGTAGTACTAACGAGGAAAGTTCTTGGACGTCAGACAAAAAGTGCAGTTCAGATAAGTATATTATATATATATATATATATATATATATATATATATATATATATATATATATATATATATACGTATAATAAGATATATGAGAAGCTTTTTCAAAGCTAAGCGGAAAATCAAGTTTATTTTAAACTCAGCTACATTTAGTTCTGATTTTCATGTGACAATTTCTTTCTTTTACTGCAGAACCCTCTTTTCTTGCATTTATTGCAGGCAGAAGGCGGGAGAAGTCAGTCTCATATTCGGAGAGAGAAAGGCACGTTAGACCTTTGTATACTTTCGGCCGAACCTCCTCTCAGTCGAAACGTCCCTCTCTTGACGTCTACCCTGGTGGTATGGGTCTCCGGTGCCCTTCGACGACTAGGTTCTACCTTCGAGGGGGTCACGTTTCCCGCCGCTTGGTCACTTCTTTTGTCTGAGCTACTTGACCAAAACCTGAAAGGCGGCTGCACCGCGAACCTTTATTACTCTCATTCTTAGACTGCATAACTAAAACTATCGAAGTCGTGCTTATTGAAAATCTAAATGGTTATAGCTCCATAAATTCTAACCACTTGACATTCGCCCTGATTTTCTTCAATACGAGTCATATTCGCCCAGTAAAAAAATGTCAATTATACTTACAATGTACTTATAGTAGCAAAGTAAAAAAATAGTCAATTATACCTACTTATTTTCACATATTTTTCAATAACTTCGAATGATACCGAAAAAGTAATGTCTGAAAAATGAAAATTATTTTTTAATATTAATTTTTATTTATGAGTTGTATAAAAACTACATAAAAATGAGTAGCATTTCCTTATCAGTATAATCAACTACGGGAAATTCGGACGTACACTAGTTCCCCTTTTCTAGCTTGCAAATGAGCTCTACAATAAGTCGCTAAGGTCACGAATTCAGTCCCAAACAGCAGATCCCGCAACTGCGGAGTGTTTTCGGAGTGTTATTCAAAAGCTGACTGGAACTGGAATCGATTTGAACGGAGATTTCTTTGTTTGCGTAATTTGTCTTAATTTACTATCATTTTAAATTCATCAAGAAACAATTTCTCTCTTTTTTGTTTATTCACAATTTTCTTAGAAAAATATGTCATAGTGAATTTGAAATATTTTTCTAAAACGGTTAATCTGTATTTCCTTATATATTAACTTTGGCGGATACAAACTGTAGGTATAAAGAAATATAAACACTGAAATATATTTAGAATAAGAACTTTCCAACTAACAAAAAATAAACTAAGAAAAATTTAAAAATTCCATTTACACAATACATTCATCAGAGCATTTTTGTAGTCATTTTTTCGTGATAAATTTTTCGGTTTCCTTCGATAAATTGAGAAACTCTGCTAATGTATAACGCACTGCATTTTAGTTATGTATTAAAATAATGGGGGAAAGAAATATGATTAAAAAATAACGTATTTCTGTGTGAATATTATTTTAAAATATACCGAAGCCCATTGTCAGCATACGACGCGATGGAAAGAAAAAATAAAATTGTAGAAATAATTTCACAATTTTCTGATATATTGAGTTTTGATAAGTGGGGTTAAGAGTTGTTCATTTTATTATCATGATTATCCTTGGTATTAGACATCTTAATAAACATGTAAGGTAATCAATTAAGGGATGTTTTCGTAAGACAACTTCCATGCAATCTCTAAATCACAAGGCAAAAGAAACATTTTGATGAAAATCGTGGAAATGTGGAAAAGTCGAATGTGATTTCGGTTTGAAGCGGGTATGTCATGTAGTTTTTACTTTCACAGTGCCTAGTAGAATTCTATGAAACAGTAGAATTTGTATTTCCTCAATGCCAAATGGAGATACAATTCACATTACTAATTATTATTATTATTATTATTATTATTATTATTATTATTATTATTATTGATTTTTTCGTGTTTCTGTGCGCGTCAACGGCTTTGGTCATTAGTCCCGTAAGTGTAGTGCATGTTTTTTCTCAGGAGATGGCGGTGATCTTCCCCCGCTGGATAGCGAGATCCGGCGCCGACCTACCGTCGGCTAGAGGGGGTTTCCCCCTTCCTAGGACTCTCCCACCAGCGGGGCAAACTCCAAGCTCACGATCGGTCTCCCGGAATATGTGGTAGTGTAGTGCATGTTAGTGTACGTGTGTGTGTGTGTGTGTGTGTGTGTGTGTTTGTGTGTGTGTGTGTGTGTGTGTGTAAAGGGAGAGGATAGAACTAGGAGGAGGAAGGAAAGATCGCGCGCGGTCCGTGGCCCGTTTGGTAGGGTACTGCCCCGGCATTCACCTGGTTTTGATCGGAGAAACCACGGAAAACTACCGATCAGAGCAACCGGCCGCTAGAATTCTCCTCCACACAGCGACTGAATCCAACCTAAAGCTAGTGTCGAAAATCCTGCCGCCGACAGGACTCGAACGTAGGAACTCCCGGTCAGAGGCGCTGCAGTGACATCAGTTCATGCACTGAGCTAACGCTCCCGGGTTTATTATTATTATTATTATTATTATTATTATTAATAATAATAATAATAATAATAATAATAATACTGTTGTACTAACTATGAATATTTATTGAGATAATTAATGTGTTTACTTCTTAAGTTCACGACTAAAACTCGTAGATAAATACTACTTTCTACTAGTTCAAAACTTTATAGTTGACTATTTCAATGTCAATGAAATGATGAATTCAATGTAAATGAAATGATCATACTAGCATAACGACATCAATAACAAATGTAAGCTGAGTTTCTGATCGAATAAACTATTTTCCGCATTCGGCCTTCTTTTAATCTGTTCTTGCCTGAAATATTACTAGAAATTCAAACTATTGTTCTGGATTGACAGACTGTATCTCCCTTCCTTAACGATTAATACCTCAACGGTCGAGACCTCTAGCTTATTTCACCCGCAATATATTTATAAAGAATGGTCCAGTAAATGAAACTCGCCAAAAGAATTATTCACATGAAAGTAAAGAATGGAAAGTGACGAAGTGGAAAAGGCTGCCGAGGCAAAGGGCACGGCGGCGGGGGCGGGAGCCTGGTCCCAGGGCGCCGCCCCACCCCCGCCGCGCCGTTGCCTTCCATCGCGGACACAAGATTTATGAGGTGCAGCCGGCCCACGCGTCATAAAAATGGCTGCCAGCGGTCGCTTAATGGCATTCTCGGGCCAGGTGCGCCCCTCGGCCCCGCCTCCCACGCCCCCGCCCCCGCCCCGCCTCCGCCCCCGCCCTGCGCCCACGCGCGACGACGACGCCGCCGACCGCAAAACAAAACACGCAAGAACAAGAGGCGGGCGAAGGGAAGTCTCCCCCGGCCGATCGCGCATTCCTCTCCCGAGGTCCGTCATTCCGGGAAACCGCAAGCGCTTCCCGTGTGATCAGGCTGCCTTATAAACCCAGCCAGCCACTTGCCGACCTCAATCCCTCCCGCTGTCCGCTGCCTCGGAAACCCATTTCTCCTAGCAACGTCACAAGCGGAATAGGGAAGCCCGAAGAGAAATTTACAATACTTTATGGACTTCAGTAATCACTTGTCAGATTGATGGAGTATGGAATTAAATAAAAAAGAATCTAACCAAGGAAATGTAATATTCAGTCAGGTAACTTTCTGGATACACATTCGGTTAGAAAACATTTCAAAAGAAGTAACAGTAATGTCACGGAAAGCCACATAACATAATTTGTACAAGTATATTTACTCTATCTCCTTAGAGGCAATTTTGAAAAGTATGTCATTCATGTCTATTTGTATCTCGAACGATAATGTAAATGAAAGTAAAAAATACTAAAAATAGATTAGCAAAAACCCTTTCTAAAACACTAATATTGTTTCTCGGCATTGCCCCCGATGTAACAATGAATGTATTACTAAACCTTTATTGGAACCTGCACCAATTTAAATACGCCTAACAACTAGTGTAACACGTAAGATTAATAACATAAACAAGTAATAAAAATCGTTTAAATATCACAAATTAAAATAAATTTTTCGAAACGATTAACTACCACATGAAAATTGTACTAAATATATACTTATAGGTATTACCTGTAGGTAGGACAACTAGGATTGAGAATTACGCCATCTGTAGGATTTGTTACGATATTGTGCATGGTTTTTCATTAAATTGAATTGTTCATCGCGTAATTTAATATATCTTACTTATCTACAGATACGCACACTGAAATTCTGGTACTTGAATTTTACAGAGTGATCTTCACATCTAGAAGTTAATTATTCAAATAAATTTCTATATGTATTCTTTTAGATCGTGAATACACTGTTATAATTATTGTACATTTAAACTTATCAAATTAACAAACATATCAAACTGTTCAGGACAATTGAGAACATGACAAGTGTTTCATTACCAAGTCACACAACAAGGAACAAACTTTCTAATTTCCATTTATCATCCGACATTCAAAACTATTCATTTTTTAAAGTCACAAATGTATCATTTTTTTAAATCAAATATTATTTTTAAATGTAGTATAATGGCAAGTTAATTAGTTTTTTATCCACCTTGATGGATGTGCCGGTAAGTTAATCACAAATTCATAATTAAGGGGCATTTGTCAATTTCTTTATTCTTCGTTGTACTAAAATATAAACACATAAATTTTCTCAAAAATGGCACCAAATTTTTGGATTAAATTTTGTTGTCGAATAGTGTAATAGACGCTTAACAGAGTGGCGCAGGTTTCATTTTCGCTAAAATCCCCGATTTTTCGAAAATCGACAAAGTTCAAAATTTGTCGGCGTTTTCCTACAACTAAAATATTGAAAATAGAGATTTTAAAAAAATGAAATCTCTTCTTTAAAGACAGATTTTGATATAAGGTCATGAACAATTTTCAAAAACTTAAGAAATTTTGGCGTAATTTTGCATGAAATATAGGCAATTGATAATTTTGTTTAAACTATATTTTTTCAAAAACAAACCAACTTTTTATTAAATGTTGACCTCGGATAGCGTAAAGGACGAAGAGAATAATGCAAGTTTCACGTTCGTTCAAATCCCTCATTTTTCGGAAATTGCAAAAATTCAAAATTATTTCGGAGTCTTCCTACAACTACAATTTTATTTCTTAATGATGTGTGTTCATAAAGATCGCCTTATAAGACTTTTCATAAAACCACAATATGACTTTCATAAAATAACAATAAAACTGAAAAACAGTCCGTTTATCGCAAGAGCGGCGTTTTTAGGAAGAATTTATAAAAAAAATGTGCCCATTGTTGCCAACGCCCATTTCTGCCCACTGTGCGCATTGTTCTCAGCGCTCATTGACTTAGGCGTTTTGATAAAGACAGAAATTGGGGTTTAATAATATTACATAACACTTAAAAAATTAAAATTACATTACATAAAAGTAAAATAACACAACCACGAGAAATTATGTGCTGATTTAGCACTTAAAAAATTAAAATTACATTACATAAAAGTAAAATAACACAACCACGAGAAATTATGTGCTGATTTAGCAACACACACACATACATCGGCAACGTATAAGCGATTCTGACAGTTCTCTCGCCGCGTGCTGTGGTACACCATGGGACCTGCTTTGAAGCAATCAGCATGCGAGGATTTGTTTACTTCCTCACAGCCAAGGTTCAGCGTTGCCGCTCATCTGATTTACACGAAGTCATGGAAGTGATCAGGTTCGGTTTGGCGAAAGTTATGTACATGATCAAGACGTGTCACAGCCCGTCAGTAAGTGTTGATGTTTGGGGTATTTATCTGTCATGTAGGTGGTGCCATGTGCGTACTAACGTGTGGCAACAGCGCATTGAACTGTCAGAGGCGCTTATACGCTGCCGATACTGTGGTTTACATTAGGAATTCACGAACATCCACTGCCCTCAGTATTTGACACTGCCCATGCCTGATTTACGTGCATCAACCCACTCCTTCGAGCCGCTGAAGTCCACAGACCCCACCGGCTGAGGTGGCTCAGGGAAACAATTGCAGCGCCTCTGACGGACGGTTGCAGTGTCACTGCAGTGCCTCCAGAGGACCAGGAGGTCCTAGGGTTTGGGTCCCTACGGTGCACCGCGATGGCAGGATTTTCAACTCTAGCTACTAGTTAGAACGCGTTCGGCAGTTGTCTGGAGGAGAATTCTGGTAGCCGACTGTCTGGTTTCTTCGATCAACATCAGGCGAATGCTGGAGCAATACCATAACACACAAGTCACGGACCGCGCGCAATCTTTCCTTCCTCTTCTTTTTTCTATCCTCACCCCTTTCTAACACACACTTATCCTTACATTCACTACGCTGCCATACTTATCGGGAGCTTAGAGCGTGTCCCGGCTGGAGAGGTGCTAGGCTGGTGGGAGATACCTGGTTGAGGAAAACCCCGCAAGTTGGCGCCGTATTTCGCCATCCAATAGGGTTGAAGATCATCGCCACCTCCCGAGTAAGACATGCACCGCACTTACGGGACTAATGAGCATAGCAGCTGACGCACCTGCAAACACTAATCAATCAATCCATGGATCCAATAGCGGCTTTACACAACCGCCTGCGACTCATGGCCCCGTTCGGCACTTCAAAGTTCTTACTTGAAGTGAAGCAAAATCCATAACTTCGATAACTATCGGAACAGCCTGTGTCTTTACGCCCCACTAATCGCCCCATTGGTCAGCGTGCTCGTTTTCTATGACGCGACTGCAGTTTCGATTCCCGGTCGGGCAAAATTATAGTGTGAGTTTTCCTTGCAATGTCCCAGTTTATGTTGCTATGTGACGATGAGAAAACTCACTTCTCTGGTTTAGAAGACCATAATACGGCGTACGGATGACTACGTGCTAACAATATGTGCCTCTTAACCCAGGGTCGCGATGCCGGGAGGCTGCTGGTAGGCCCTGGCCGGTAACGGGCTGTCGCGCAAAGTAGAAACAAACATCCGGCTAATCTCGATTTCCAAACTCTTGTTTTTAAGAGGTTTCTCTGCTTTATTGGTTGTGAAGTTTTGATCACATGGCTCAGCACCGTATGCGAGTATTTTTTCTCCAAATCCAGAAGTATAATAGCAAACTTGTTTACTATTTCATGATCGGTTTGAATTTGTTGGTCGTACCTTATTGTACACAGTCCAGCAGACGTCACCGGTTGCGATGAGTTACGGTACCACTTGAAGAATGTGTTTTAAATGCGAGGGCGTTACAAACCTACCTGTGAAGGTAACTAAATATCGTATATTGCATTTTCACGTATTTGGATATCGCTAAAATTGGTCAAAATGGGACAATATGGTAAATGTTCTTGAGAAATTCGGCATTTATCATCCTAGGAGCTATATCACAATGTCATGTTTTCAATGACTGATCTTGGGCAGCTTCCAAATCTGAGTTCTTTCTTTCTTTCTCTTTTATGCCATATAAATAATTGGTGTTGATTGATGTGTATCTATTCAATTTGACATAAGGTCATATAAAATATTTGGAAACTTTGAGTAGTTTTCCCGTAATTTTGCTTGAAATATAGGTTATTTTATATTTCTTTAAAACATTTTTTCTTAACGGCACCAAAGTTTTTGATCATATTTTGACCTCAGATATTAAAAGGACGCTTAAGAGAATGGTGTATGTCTCATGTCCGTCTGATGTCCGTTGCTGGTTCGAAAATTGTAAAACCTCACTCGGTATCTTCCCACAACTACAATTATGAAGTTTTTTTTTAAAATAAAATGTCAGATGGTCAGCAGAAACAGGTCTTCAAATAAGATCATTATCAATTTTTCGAAAATGTAGGTATTTCTTGCATAATTTTGATTCAAACATTAACAATTTTAAAATTATTTTCTCAGAAACAGCTCCAATTTTCTTCTTTAAGTTTTTTCACGTTTTCATTTCCGTTGATAGAGGGGTCACTTGATTGAGGTGGCCATTTCAGCAGGTTTCATTGTACTGTCAGGCGGCGCGCATTCATTTCCAAGCAGGGGATAGCAGTTAGGGGCAGGGGAGGATAGCAGTTAGAAAGTGAACAACAGAAGTGTGTGTGAACGCGGACAACAGAGAAACATTTGTAGTTGCGTGTTGAGTGTAGTTGGCAATGTGTACAGATGAATTATTCTTATCATAAGTAATATCACGATAGTGCTGTGATAGCTAGTAAATTCACGACTCGCGTCGCGAGGAAGTAAATATCACAGCACTTCGAGTGATTTTTAGTGGGACTAATTACCTAAATCGAATGGATTATTAAAATCACAGGAAATACGAAAAAGAGAAATATTACTCAAAATTGCTACCGGAATATGTGAAACTTTTATTCAACTCCGAGTTATCACTGTCTCCTGGAATAACTTATAATGTAAAATGAAAAATATGAATAACAGTTTAATACTGAAAATGATTTCAAATATGTTTCGATTGAATAGTAACAAAAGTTTTAAAAAGTTATAACTTAAGTTAAAAAAGTTAAAAAGTTATAAAGCTACTATAAGTACATTTATTAAAAACACAAGTATTAAAGTTGTAGGAAGTTGAGTTTTCCAAGTCTTGGTATTCCACGTAAGTATTTGAAATGGAAGATGTACAAGTTGAATTAGCAGCGGGATTCGTCAATTTCGAGTGTTTGAGTGCACCCATTAAAGTATTTTCTTGAATAATTTGGTGGTAACATTTCACATAGTTTTGATAGCATATTCTTTGTACTTTTCAGCATCTAATCTTCGCATATTAAATGTCTAAAATATGTGTAATTTCTTCATTTGTAGTTTCTTCTGTCCATTTGCATTTTCCTTCTTCACCAAATTCTTGAAATTGCTTCCTCATACCTTCTCTGTTTCTTTTGCTGTTCAGAGTTTTAAACATTACCAAAACGACACATTTTAATATTATATGGATGATTACAAGCTATTATGGACCTAAAAATTGCTATCATTGGCTATAAAAGGTAAACAAAGAGATTACAGCGGAGTGCAGAAGGTAAACAAAGTGATAATTTAATATATTTTGATATATAAAATTATATTTTATGATATATTAATATATTTCGATAATTTAATATATAATTTGAATATATTATTACTTAGCATTGGCTACTTATGACACGGGCAGACATGAGTGAAATAGTTACCTTAAAACATGTGCACAAAGACATACCAGCAATCTTAGATTGAAATATACGTGACCCGTCGTCGAAAAAATGGAATAGCTTTTGGGAATGATCCAACACCAACGGGTAAGTGCGTTCTTTGACATCGGGGATGTGTCAGTGTATAGGCACGGTCTTCCAAGACTGATGAACAGTCAGAGTTAATGAGGGTTCTTTCTCCGGCCGAGAATTGTCCTTTAAGCAAGGGATTAACCTGGGAAAAAAGTTTTAGGATCATCATCACGTCACAGATGTACAGAAAGGGCACTGATATGCTGCAGCTGATGCTCATGCCTTGGGATAATATACCACGCAAATCGCCTGATCATGTACAATGTCATTCAGGGGAAGCAGTGACACAAGTCTCCGATCCTTTGATTTGTTGGCACGATTAGAAAAACTCCGTGGGCCATAAGGTTTTCCAATATTCCTAGTTTGTTTAGGAACAAATGTCACAAACTTCTAGGGCATGCACGGGAAAAGAACATTTGGTGGGAAATCTCATATGACGAAGTATACACTGGCATTTTTGACAGAGAGCGCGCCGAGATTGGCAACACATCCTGCACTGGTGATTAGCAAGTACACGAACTCTGCTAATGGTTTCGATTCCTTTATATTATAATTTTTAAATAACAATTTTACAATGTCAAGTAGTTTATTAGCATTTGACCCTTCCAGCCACTACTTTTATTTATAAAGTGGCTTTTAAAATATACTTGAATATAGACATGGTATGCTGTGTTTCTAGCACTTTGGTGAAGAGATGTTTACACAATAGTTGAAGTGCATAACCTACATTAACATAATTGAATTCCTTTTCTGCGTTTCAAAGTATCTTTTTATAAATAATATATTTCATATTATTATTTATATGCCAAATTTGAATGATATGGCAATGAATTATCTAACACGAAAATGACGCTTATGGATCATTATCATTTAATGACAAACATAGAAAACGTCTTCCAGATTAAATGATAAAGAGAAAACGTTTCAATTAGTTTGAGTACTTATGGTGTTTGCATTCGGACGTCGCATCCCAAAATAAAGGTTTGCTGGTGATTGTCTTTCCTTGCGAAAGGATATGCGGGCCATTGTAATACTGCCATTGTTCTGAACCAACGGAAAGGCAGGTGCAGTAGAAGACATAAAGTACGAACACACCCTCATGTGCCCATCCGATCACTACAGGGAGCGCACAGGCAGGGGGCTGCCTCAGCGCCTTTCCCAGGGTCTTCGTCCCGGAGAAAAAGCATGTTCATTGAAGCGTGAAATGACTCAACAGGTACACGAGATCACCACCGAAAAAAGAACAAATTACGAAAACATTTAAGTCCATTTACACAAGAAGTAAATTGGCAGTGCAACTACAAGTTAACGGTCAGATTAAGCCACTGTCCTGCATGGCCCGAAGATACCCATTGGTCACGACGCAGCAGAAAGGCGTGCTGGGCACTAGAAACTGGTGTAGTTCAACCGCCTTAATCACAGAACGCCCATTATTCGCTTATTACGTAACTGAAGGAATGAAAGAGTTTTGATCGACAGGTGAGAGAAAATCCGAACTTCCCTCCCATTGAATTTGAACCTTAAAAAATCTTGGGTCAATCTTGGGTCAATTATCTTATCTAAAATTAGCAGTGCCGATCCGGGTGGTATATATCGCTAAGGCAGTAGTGCCGTGGGGGTCTCAGACCGAAGGATGGCAAGTTCGAGTCCCGCCTCGGGCATGGTTGTATTTGTATTCGTTCTTTCACCTCTCATCATTACCATATCACTTCATTCAGTTTACAGATACCCCTAATATTAAATTAATTAGTGGTCGCTAATGACCTCGAAGTTAATGCGGCCTTAAGTAAACAAAAAAAATTGCATTGAATTCTGAAAATGGAACTACTACATGCTCTATTAAGTGTTATAATTAGAATTGATTATTACGGATTTCAAATAAGACAATTTATTGATTAAATCTTAAAAATACAATAATATATGTGCAGGAGTCAATTATATGGGTAACTTATGCTCTTGATTTTATGTTCAGGTGGCACAAAATTATGAGCTACAAACCAGCCGATTCATTTTTCGTGATCGTGGAGTGTAATAACATTTAATACTCTACCGGGTGCAGAAGATCTAATTGGACCATGTAGCACTTTACATCTCCTATTTCCCTTAATAATTGTCAGACTTTGTAAATTTGAGTAGATGTCTCTTTTCAAATGACGTTTGAACACCTATCAGTTTCAAGTATTATTACAAGTATAGAAATTGTATTTGTTTCAGACCTTCTTCGTAGTGTAGTGACAAAATGATCTGTCAGGCACATTGCGCCAGATTGCAACTTGCAGTAAGATAATTATTTTTTGAAATGTGCGTATATAAATAAATTATAACTTTAATTTTATAAGCAAGAAAATGCCAGAGTGTGGGTGGAATGTGATATTTCTGACTGATCTGATCTTTCTGACACTGATCCACAAACAGGTGATGGGGAAAACGGTGGAGGACTTTTGGTATATCTCTGGATTGAACTGATGAATTGACTGAAAACATTTCTTCCTTACCTAATTACATATAAGCTATAATATAGCCATAAGATATACATACTGCTATAAGATATTATCCACTATCATCTAAATAGCAATACTATCCAAATACCAATGAAACTAGTATCAAAAGAACAAGAATATGAGTACCAGAATGCCATTTGAATATCTCATGCAAATATGTTTTTTGATATGTTAAAATGAAGAAAATACGGATACACTCCTTGCTAAGTCGTAGAATATTTGAACTTCCTGCAAGGTAAATTCTTCTGTTAGTACTTTTCTCGAACTTTCTATGGATAACTTGAAAATGGAAAACCTTCCTTGTATTACTCTTAAAAAGTATTTCCTGAATCTATCATTCCTTGAGACAAATTTTCCTAATGGGTTTTTACAATATCTAAAAATGTTCTACGTTAACTAAATAATGGTTATAACGTTCCAAATACATATAATCAAATTTGCCCGTTGAGTACATCGCACCTAAACACGTTACTCGCTGCATCTCCTTCTGTAAAAGTGATACTGAAAACATTTTAATCATAGCACGTCGAAGTTCAGCTCATTTCTCGCCCAAACTTACTATTTCTCGATAAAGTGGCCAGAATCGCTAAAAATAAATGTATCACACTGCAGCAATCTGAAAAACTGTTCTTTGCATTTATTCGAATGACGAAATCCAAAGGTCGTGGAGGATCTCCTCAGATAGTAAAGTACCAATTAGGAAAACCTATGAAGTCATATTTATCATCAGGAATGAAAAACTAGGGAGACCAGTGGAATCAAATCCTAAGCTCGGTCTTCAATTTATTTTTTTTTGGGGGGGGGGGGGTCAGCATTTAGGGTCATAAATTCAAATCTTTTATATGAAATTTTCGTATTTTAGATCTCTGAACCTTTCGGAGTCTATAGACGTCTCACCCCTGTGCTAAGATTGTTTCCTCCAGGTGCAGTCTCCCCGTGCATCGCGCCAAAGCGATGTCACTTGAGACCCGTATCATCATAGTAGGGAACAGTGAATTCTGACTTACGCTGTCACGAATGAGTTAGGAGAGTCTATTTTAATCTACTCAGGAGTACCTCCAGAAAAGAGGGCTGTAGCAGGGGTGACGATATTAGTGTTTAAAAAGGGAAGAACACAATAATCTCATACGCATGGATATCAGAGCGGATTCTGACATTGAAGGTGAGTGATGGCAGATCTTACCTGGATATTGTAGGAGTTCACACCCCACTGGAAGGGAAGAAAGAAGAAACAAACATTTTATAAGACATTGCATCAATTCATAAACATTGCAGAGACCTCTGACTATACAGTTATAGCAGGGGATCTGAATGCCAGAGTAGGATGTGTTCCTGTGAATGAAGTTGTTGAAACCTTTGGTGAAATGACTCTTAAATGTTAATGAGAAGAAATTAATAGACTTCAGTACTTTTAATAATCTCAAAATAACTAATATCTATTACAGACATATAGACATCCACAAATATACATGGGTAATTCGAGGTATGCAATCAATTGTAGATTATGTGATTATAAATAGCCAACTCAAATTACTTATCACAGATACTAGAGCGTACAGAGGTCCAGATATCAGCTCAGACCATTTTCTACTACAAAGTAGTTTTCACCTTCCTAATACATATATAAAGAACCAGAGGAAAAGCAGGATCCCTTCGAAGAAACTGAAAGTTCAGCTCTTGGAGCAAGACAGTATACGAGGCTTGTACGAAGAACGAGTGAATGAATATCTGAAACCACTATCAGGAGATATACAATCTCCTTGGAAGAACCTAGTGAACTGCGTGCAACAGTCGGCATCAGAACTGGGTTACCAATTGAAGCAAAGACCAATGAAAGGAAAGACTGAAAATATGGAATGAGGAAATGAAAGCAACCATCAAGCTTAAGAAAGATGCGTATCAGAGATATTTGAGTACAAAGAAACCAGAAGACTATATGGGTATAAACGATTTGGAGCTAAAACACGCATGTTATCCAGAAAAGCACACAAGGAAAGTTGGGAGATTTTCTGTAAAAGGTTAGAGCATAACACCACTGACTCTCAAAGAATGGGCTTTAAAATTTTCAAAAATATGTCCAATAACGAACGAGATAATGCAATGGTATATTTTATCTCGGAACCAAAATGGGTTGAATATTATAGGGAACTTTTATTCTCAGACAATGTTGGGGAAGGAGTGACAGAGAAAATGCCAAATAATGAAGAGCTAACAATGGATGTGTTAGAATCAGCACTACAGAAAAGCAAAAATAGTAAATACGCGGGACTGGATGATGTGCCAATGGAATTATGCAAGAGATCAGATGACAACGCCCTTATTAAAATTCTTTAGCAGTCTCTGGACTGAAATCAAAGTACCCGCAAGAATGGAACAAAGCCTTAACAATCAATGCACATAAAAAGGAGTCAAAAGAAGACAGTGATAACTATCGTGGGATCTCGTTATTGACTACAGTTTCAAATTTGTATACCGCAATATTGAAATACAAACTTAACAAGGCGATGGAGAACGTTCTTCAGGAAGAGGGTAATGGCTTTACGGAAGGAAGAAGCTGCAGTGACGCAACTTCTACTCCGAAACAGATATTAGAGAAACGCAGAGAATACAATCTGCCTACGTACATGTTGTTCCTGAATTATTGCAAAGCTTATGAGAGAGTGGATAGATCAAAATTATGGTGTATTTTAGAGAGCTATATTACAGGAAACCTAATAAATGTCATTAAAAGCGTGTACCAGAATACCGAAATTGGTATTAAGGTGGATGATTGCAAAACATCGGAACTTCTAAAAGTCTTCCAAGGATTAAGACAAGGGTGTGGTTTGTCCCGAATCCTCTTCAACATATATATATATATATATATATATATATATATATATATATATATATATATATAAATATAAACAAAATTATGGATCTATGCATTACTACAAAACCAAAAGGTTTACCAATTTCGAGAAATTATCAAATCACACATTTGACTTATGCAGATGATCATGTCCTTTTGGCTACCTCGAAAGACGATATTCAAAGAAATATAACATGCCTTAACCGAGTGCTACAGAGTTATAAATTAAGGATATCTAGTCCAAAAACTAAGGCTATGGCATACCAAGGTAAATATTTGAGAAGATTAAAAATCGTTATTAACAACCAAATTGTTGAGCAAGTTTCCAACTTCACTTACCTTGGCTACAAAATATTAAATGACATCATCCCTGAAATGCAAGAGAATGTAAGCAAATACAATAAGTTGAATGGCTCTATGAAGAGGCATTTTAAAAATAATATATTGAATAGCACTGAGATTTCACAATGTGATATCTCAACCCACACTCTGTTTCATAAGTGAAACGTGGACACTCAGAAAAAATGAGGAAAGAAGATTTGGGGCTTCTGAAATGAATTTCTTAAGAGCTCTACTGGGTCTAACCTTGAGGGAAAGAGTTCCAAACGAAGACATAAGGTCAAGGTTCAATATTGACAGTGTAGTAAATGGCATTAAAAATACCAACAAAAATGGTTCCAGCATGCAAACAGGATGGAGCCACGTAAACTACCAAAGTCAGCTCTCTTATATAAACCTAAGGGCTACATAGCATTTCTGTCTTGGAACGAGCCATTGAATCCCAACCCTTGTCAAGGAAGAAGAAGGGAAAAAAAAGCTGTCACCAATGGTTCCGGTAAAAAATAGCCGTTAATAGGGATAGCCGCTTAATCAAGAGTATGACGATATTGGAAGCGTAAATGTAATCTAATTTGCTAACTGCTATGAAATAAAATATGCTTTCTCTAACATATTTAATTATAAATGACAATAGAAGTTATTTAGTATCATTTGCCTCCCCTCGGCTAATCAATACTTCTGTAATTTTTTTGTCTCATTCTCTTAGTCGAGAAATTCACTTTCCGTTCTCGCCGAATCAAACAACCTAGCAATCAGGCATCCTAGACTTGAATATGAAATTCGTAACCTCCAGGAACATTTCAGCAGGGCCGTCTGACGGAGGAGTTAACGAATGAACTTTTGATCGGATTCGCGTACGCGGCTTGTTCTGCGAGTTGACAGATTCCTACGAGTTAGCAAACTATAGGAATGCGTTGTTTAATGAAACGAACACGTTGTGGTTTCATTGAAAGATATTTATTAAATGCATCTGTTGTTACCTGAAACAGAAAGTAATCCTCCCGTGAGATAAGAAACTGAATATTTGAAGTAATTTGACAAAACGTACAGTACCATTGTAAGAATATTAAATCGCATTAATTTCCCCTAATTTTCCGATTCTTGTTAAATACAATTGAAAATCGATTGAGGTGACTGCTTGATGAAGATCAATCTATGAAATGTGCTGGCTCCTTAGGTGGCCGCTGAAAATATGGAGTATTTACACAAGTCTTATGGAAAAATCAATCGGTTCCACGAAAACATTTCAGATGGAGGAGGCAATAGATTAATGGAGGTGGCCGATTGATGAGGTATTACTTACATAATTTCATGGATGAGCGTAGCTCGTGAGGCCATCGCTTTTTGTTCTGTACCACAAGATGGGTTAGGCCACACCTACGTGCGCACTCATGCTGCGAACCGAATGCCCGAACGTCAGCAGCTGGTTCCTTATCCGCGCTCATACAAATTATCGGGAAGGGAAAGGAATTATAGGGGGAATTCAAGTAGTGATTGATACATGGGGTGCTAGGGAAGCCCCACCGAACACAAGATACGCGAGATTCGAACACAGTCCAGATGTAACGCATTCTCCAATCACCTACGCCACACAGATAGGTCGGATATGGATTAATTAATTGATGGATTAGTGAATCTGGGGACAACTGCTAAGGCCATTAGTCCCGTAAGTGTAGTGCATTTTTTCTCGGAGGGTGACGGTGGTGTTCCGCTGCTAATGGTGAGACACGGCGCCGACGTAACCGTCGACGGGCGAGGATTCCCCAACTAGGTATCTCCCACCAGCGTGGCACCACCCCAGGCGTCAAGAGCTATGCTCCCGACCGATCTCCAGGTGTGTGTGTGTGGCGTAGCATGTATGTGGAATATGTGTACATGAGGGATAAAGATTGGACAAGGAAGAGGGAGAAATGATTGCGGGCTGTCCCTGCCCCGTTTGTTAGGGTACTGCTCCAACATTCGCCTGATATTGATTGGAGAAATCACGGAAAACTACCGATCAGAGTAGCTGGCCACTAGAGCTTTTCTGCAGGCAGCAAAGAATTTGACCGCTAAGGTCAGCTAATGTCATGCGGGGTACATCGAATCATCAGCCCGCAATTTTGAATTTGTATAAGATAAAACAAGCTGATTGTTGAAATGTTTTTTTGATTTTGATTGGAAATAATATATAAGAAAATTGGTATAATATGAAGTATGATACGCCACGATTACAGTTTTGAGACGTGAACATACGGAAACAGAAAATATGTAATCACATAATAATCCAGATTCTCGTAATCAGCACGTGTGTCAATAGTCTGGTTGCCGTCTTTAAAGAACTATCATCAGCTGTTCAACCAACACTTTTTGTTACTTGCCGACAAGTGATCGGTAAATCTGAATGTTCCGTTTTTTCCGTGTCAATTTAGATTTTTAGACGAAATAATTGTATCAGTTATCTTTTAATACAATTCAAACTGTTTAAAATTAAAGGATCTTCTAAATCTTGAACGGGAGAATTGTATTCGGTTACATCTGTCTCTTCAACGCGATTGAAAGGCAGTCTTGGATCATTAACATTTCTAATTTTGTTTCTGCAGTTGTTTGAGCGAGATTGATAATTGCGAGCACGGAATGCCATATGTACAATTTAATTGAAATACAAATAATTGTCGACGTACGAGGAATGGCGCTCATAATTACATCTCCAGTACCTGTTTTTCTTGCAATCTCTTCTTATATGAAGTGAACAAAACGAACAAAACAGTATAAATTTTGACGACTGCTTGCATTGCTGTGAGAAGCGCAATTCACTTAGTAATATTATAAAATCCTGTGATGTTAAATCGTCGTCATTCTTGTGATTGTTTTGCAATGATCAATAAGCAAATTAAAACTATTTTTCAAAGCAAAACTATTAAAACAATTCAAATCTATTCAAAAGAATTTTAAAATTAAAGGTATCTCGAGGGAAAACGTGCAAAAGAACTTGCAAATTTTGTTCAAATAGTCTATAAAACTCCAATGGTGAGATGGACCTTGGGATCTTTGCTCACGGGGTTCGGTCAGTTAACGCTGAGTGTTGAATTACTACATCCGCCACTGCTGGGCAGTTACGGAGAAAACGTGTTTTCCTAACACTTTACCTTCAAGAAAGATGCCAATAAACTAGGGAAAACTACCAAACAGAGCAGCCGGCCGTTGGTATTCTACTCCAGCTGAATTCGACCTAGCTGTATGGAAAATCTGCCATAGTTTAGGCTCGAACCCCAGTACTTCCCGGGTGGTCACTGCAGAGACAGCAGTAATACTCTGATTGCTTGATTGTTAGTGATTCCGGGCGCATAAAGTATGGAAGTCATTAGTCCCGTAAGTGTAATGCATATTATTTCATTGGGAGGTGGCGATGATCTTCCCCCATTGGATGGTGAGATCCGGCGCCGACATACCATCGACTAGCGGGGTTTTCCGTAACCAGGTATCTCCCACCAACCGGGCAGCGCCCCACCCCGGACAAGTTCTAAGTCCTCGACCTTCTTCTGGCATATGTGGCAGTGTTATGCATGTTAGTTTAAGTGTGCGTAAGGGGTGAGTATAGGACAAGGAAGAGGAAGGGAAGATCTCGCGCGGTCAGTTTGTTAGGGTACTGCTCCAGCATTCGCCTGCTGTTGATCGAAGAATCCACGGAAAACTACCAATCAGAGCAGCTAGCCGCTAGAATTCTCCTCCAGACAGCGACTGAATTCGACCTAGCTGAAAAGCTAGTGTCGAAAATCCTGCCGGTGTTGGGACTCGATCCTACGACTTAGGCACTGCAGTGACATCAGTTGACGCACTGAACCACCGCGCCCGGTGCAATACTCTGAGCTACTGTCAACGGGTCAGAGGCGGATGTGGTGAAGGGCGCTGGCAGCGAGCTCTGCTTGTGGGGGAGCGGCGCGGCGGCGGCCACGCGGCCTGGGCGCCGCACCTTGCGCCGCGCCACGCGGCGGGGGAGGGGCAGGCGGCATGGGCGGCGGCGGCGGCGGCGGGCGCGTCCGGAGCCCAGCGGCCAATCAGGCGGCGCGAGGGCGTGGTCGCCGCGTGCATCCGTAACAGACCCCATGCGGCGCCGCCCCCCCCCCCCCGCTAGCCTGCGCCCCCGCCGCGTGGGTGTTCGATCGGACGCTCCTGCGCCACCTCCACCTGCGCCCCTCCGAGCCATGGGCGCGCGAAGCACCCGGAGGGATGCCATTATGGACATTTGCTGTCATGGTCACCTTATCATTGGCATTATCATTTTCTTATCGACAAACCTTGGTAAATGTTCCAAATTCAAATGTTTTCTATTTCTTTGTTGTGCGCACTGGCAGTTCGGGTGGCGTCACACAAAAGGTTATAATGCCGGCATCTCGTCCATCGACCCTGAGGGCGTTTGGCACTTCCTGCCTTAGCCATCACAGCGTCACCGCGACTTCATCTTAACAGCCATTCGCATGGCAGTGACCGCGAAAGCCAACAGTATTTCTGACTGAGTAGTTTCGTCTGGAGTCTCCCATTTTCTACCTCTTCTTTCACCATTTCTCCTGCATCCATCTTATTATACTCATGAGCATTTACTAATTAATTCATTGATAATCCTTGATAAAGGTTTCAAATTGAAAATAAGGTTTTGAAATGTTCTCATATCAATCAGCGTGCTCGGTAATTTATGATGTGTGACGATTAAATATAATGAACTAAAACCACTTCGTTGTCGCGTGTGCGTGAGCCAATCCGTCGAACGGACACTCCTTGAGCTCGCTTGAAGTCGTGCAGGGGGCACGAAGCAGTTTGATGGCTGCCAATCACCTCCACGGAGATTTTCTTTATTCCTGTTCCGTGCGGATGGTTTTCGGACCGCGTCGAAGCGAATGATGCTGACGTTACCATCATACCAATGTGATCTAATGCCTTCAGGCTGGCAGGCAGACAGGCACTTCAGACCGCGATAGGATGGTCGAAACCGCCACCTCACAGACTGCCACGCGGCGTCACAAGGACAGCCATTCCCATGGCTCTGGCCGCGAACGCCGCCGATACGGTTCCTTCATAACTGGCGGTAAGTGGGTTCGTTTGGAGTCTTTTTTCTATCAGTTATTTCCTATCTGTTACTCCATGTTCATTTATCTCATCATTATCATTGTCATTTACATATTGTCTTACCGACAATGCTGCAAACGACAATGCTGCAAATTGGAACTACGGTTTTGAAGTATTTGCGTATCAGGCGTAGTCATTTACAATTTCCGAACTGAACTCAAAACAAGAAAATAGTGATGTAAATTCACATCCTTCTTTCTCGTTGCGTGGATATGGGCACCCGGCGATCGAATATTTGGGCCACTCTTTCACCTGAACATCCTGAAAGCTATGGTGTCACCAACAGTTATAAGGGTTCTCTTCACGTCCACGGAGTTTTTAATTTTTTTAAATTTATTTTTTAAGCGTATGGCCGGGTAGATTGGGAATCAGGCGTCAAGACAGTCAGTTGTCGAAATATTCTCAGACCAATCACAATATCTAATTAATAGTTTATAGTTAGTAAACTTATCCAATTTAAATCACACTGAAATCTTCACACAATTTATTTGGATATTACATTTTTTTGGTTATTACATACCTTTGTTTTTAAAACAGGTCATTTCTAATAAGCTTAATTTATTGAACCGCTCTGTAGCTTTGAATCTGCAAGAGGAACGCGCGCTTTGAACCTTGCACTGGATGCAGAGCGAAGAAAATATGTTAAGGACTCCACTCCTGTGACCATTGGTTCACAAATCTAAAAGATTTGAGAACGGTGGATTCCCAGCGTGGGTTACCACCCTTCACTACCTTGAAATTCCATGGGATTGTTTCCTAGGGTGGGCCCCTTGGCTCTTTGGACTGTCTCCTCATCCCCCTCGGAGGTACACTTTCGGGAGGCATCCGGATACGCAGGAATGCAGATACCTACTGAGGCCGCTCCTCAACTAAGCCAAGTTTGGCCACTGCCAGCTCAGAGCTAGTTACTAGCTAGTCTCGCCATGTATAATTGAATTGAGTTGAATTGAACAAGCTCACCGGGTTACCACCGGGCTAATTAAGCGCCACTCAGTTCATCGGAACGAATCTCTACCCAATGGCCCATGAGTACCGGGCACTGCCACGACGAAGCCAAGTGCTCATCAGGGGGCCTCCCGGTCCGAAGTCCAGGCGGCTCGCGTCCCCCAACCCGTTTCCTCATTGCACTTCCAATTAGTATCATCGACGTGAGTGACGGCGGAAACTGGAACATCCTGACGGAAGATTTCAAGATTGTTCATCGGATTTCTTTAAGTGGGTTTGAGACAAGTTATGCCCCAAAAGCCGGCGGGTATGGGCCCAACAGGTGGGTTACCGGGCAAGCCCAGCAACCGGAGCTTAGCACCGCCGACGCACTGGAACCACCTCGGCGCTAACAACGTGAGTGCCGCCGAGAATCTAGGGTCTGGATGCACCTTTCCAACCTCCACCAAGAACCTCAAACTCCCCGGCCATAGGTTTCACCCTGCTAGGGGGAACAGCTGCTGGAGGTTTGTCGCAGTAGAGAATTTATCCAATGAATCTCTCGTTAAGGGACAAGTTGTTTCCCGTGTGGCAGGTGTCGCGCCAAACGTGGAGCGTAGAAAGTAAGCCAAGGGCACCACTCCAGGATCTCGGGTTAAATGGACTCTACGCTAGTAGTTGAGAGGAACCGCTGTTCCATTTGCTCCAAAGGAGGATTTACTCAATGATTCTCTCGTTAATTACTTGATTCCTTGAAAGATGCATGAAATACAGAACACAAAAAATGTGTCAACGGCTCCGAGACATTTACCTCAAGTAAAAAGTGTTCTGTAAACGTGAACATCGATGAACAGCCACCGTAGAACGTATACCCGAGGAGGTCTTAATAGATCTCTCATAAAGAAACTTGTCCTTATTCTTCTTCTTCCTACGGTGTTACAGCTCAAATTCGTACCTTGATTTGACATGAGTTTATTAGCAATATTGTAAGAGTCTTTATAAATAATAGAGAATGAACTACAAACCTAAGTACATCAGCCTATTTATCGGCCCTAAGAATGGAAGTGTAGAAAGGGGAATGTGGAAGGAAGAATCGTGCGCGGCCAATGGCTTTTTTGTGTTAAGAATCTCCTCGCTATTAATCGGAGATAACCGACCAAAGCAACTGGCTTCTAGAATTATTGTTCAGATAGTTGCTTCGTATGATCTTACTTTTTAGTGATGTCGCAAATCTGCTACTGCCAGGACTCCGACCTAGAATATGAAACCGAGGAAAAACGAAGCTGACCCTATTTATGAAGTTTCATTTGAATAGTGAATACACACAGTAATGCGTCTAGTGTGACTATTTCAAATAATTATACTAGTAATAATAATAATAATAATAATAATAATAATAATAATAATAATAATAATAACAACAACAACAACAACAACAACAAGAATTCCATTGAATAATTTCGATGCATTTGAACTGTACAAATTTGACCTTGGAACTTCGACGGGTAGTATAGCTTCGAAAATGTGTCATGTCGTCATTGTTCTTAATTGAAAAGCACTCAAATTGGAACGAAAGTATAGCTTCGAAAATGTCTCAAGATTCTGGAATCTTCAATTTGGAGTGAAATTGACTCTACATTCCTAAACATTGAAAAATATCTGCAGAAGGGCTTAATGTCAGCGAACATTCTGCCAAGCAAGATTAACTCGATGAGGAGCAGATTTATTCCCGAATTCCCTGTCTGGTGTGCGTCATGCCAAATGCGGAGAGTGGAGCGTAGAAAGTGTGTCAAGGGTTCAGTGCTATGACCTCGGATTAAAAGGTCTCTGCGGCCTTAAAACTTTGAGAAAAGCTGCTGTGCGCTTTGCATTCAGAGAGGATTTACTCAATTATTGCCTCCTTAAGTAAATATAACACCTTTGATCTTGTCCAAGACTTAGGACAGAAACAAATAGATCACTGTTGCTTCGTTCTCGAGCAAAGAGCTTCGCGGACGTAACCGTTTGAGAAGACATAATATAAGACTACCTGCCGAGAAGGATTAATCAACCTCTTAATATCTGGTGAGCTTTTGATGCCTTGCAATTTCCACTACAATGAGACTTACAAATTATATGAAAGGGTCTGACACTTCTGTCCATGGATAGAAGGGGCTCCATGAACTGAAAAATTCGCAAAGAGCTAAAGCTGAGAATTCAGAGGCAAACTTGGCGTGAATATTTTTCATGACAGCTTTAAATCTGTCGAATATGCTACCACATTCATTATTCAGACAATTGGAAAGAAAGTGGTGGCGACAGATTTAGAACCGACATAAGCCAGGCTCGCGAGGCGACTTCATCGTATATTCGTCTTGCGAGACTTTCTGCAAGGGAGAAGGGATATACTGACCTTTTTTTTACATATGTAGAGCCTCGGAACTTGTTCCACTAACGTAGAGCATAAAAAATACGTCAGTGTCCTGTGGCTTCGGTTAAGATGGAAATGCCTTCGGTCCCTGAAATTTGAGAAGACCTACTGGCTTCCATTGACGATTTGCCTGATGAATTCCTCGTTAAGGGACAGATTGATCTCTGCCCAACTCTCCTCCCCTTTTTCTCAACCAACGCTAGTCGTTCCTTCCTGACGGGGCTGCTTCCAGAAAGAGAGTTATTGCTGAATCTTTGTTACGTAGTTGCACTGGATGAAGAGCATCAACTATATATCGTGTGTTTTGTAGCTTGGGTGTCCAGTGAAAGTAGCTGTATCCCTAGAACTTTGAGAAGAGCTCCTAGGGGTGTCCTGCCGATGCGGATTCGCCAATGATTCCCTCATCAAGGAACAGCTAGATCCCCACCCAGCGCACGTCAAACCTGCCTCATGCGACGCACAGAATGAGCGCGACACAGCATCCGTTGCACGGCGGTGGCAACCGAATCACAGCCGCCACAAGCCGGACTCGCCAGCTCATGCACAGAGCTCTTGAGACTTGTTGCAGGAGGTAGGGGGACCTTTCTTACGGACTTGCCCCGGATGAAGAGCACAAACAATACACCAAGTAGTCTGAGGGTTCGACTTCGCATGCAAAGAGCTGTGGCCCATGAAATGAGAAAAATACTGCGAAAGGCTTCTGGGAGTTCCCTACCGATGAGGGTTCGCGCAAGGCTTGGCTCCTCGAGCAGCAGGTTGGTCGCCCGGCGCGGCGCGGCGCGGCGCGCGGCGTGCTGCGGCCGGGAGGGCGCGGCGGCGCGTGACGGCGCGGAGGCGCGGCGGGGGGCGCGGCGGGGGGCTTGTCGGCTGCCGCCTCCGCGCCGCTGCGCTCTGCGCCTGCTGCCGTCACAGGACACGACAGGACAGGCCAGGCCAGGCCGCGAGCGGACAGGCCGCTCCCCGGGGATGTCGCCACACGGCGCCTCGCGCCGCACCGCCCCTGCCGGCGACCCCCTGCGCCGCGCTGGCCCCGCGGGGCGGTATCAATGGGCCACCACCGCCCCATTCACTGCCAACAGAGGGAGCCCACTCGACAATGCCTTAATCATGAAATGTGCTTTGCGTTTTTAATTACGCTATATTTTAAGTGTGTTTTAAGAGTCGAGTGTTGTTTCTGAGCACGTTAATTGCTATGGTCATTAGTTGCGTTCGTTTAGTCAATGTTACATCGCGAGAAGTGGTTGTGTTTCTCCTCTATTGGATGGTGAGATCCGGTGTCGACCTACACGCCGACTTGCGCAGAATTTCCCACTTGAGATATTTCCCTCAGCACCATACCAACCAAGACAATCTTTTAGCTACAGGCTGGTCTTCTGATATGAGTAGTAGTGTAATGCATGTAAGTGTAAGGGGAGAGGAGAAGACACAGAAGTGCAAGGAAAGATTGCGTGCGGGACGTGGCCCGTCTATTAGGATACTGCTCCGGCATTTGCCTGGTATTGATCGAAGAAACCATGGAAAACTACCGATCAGAGGAGCCGGACGCAAAAATTTTCCTCCAGACATCGGCTGAATTGGACCTAACTTTTAAGCTAGAGTCGAAAATGCACCACCATAGGAGCTCGAACCCTATGATCTCTCGGTCAGAGTTACTGCAGAGACAGTGACAATGAAACCTACTCTATTTTCAAAGCGTTATCTTATATGGTTTTGCGCTCTGAGTCGTGCAAAGTGCCAGATAGTCCTCCAGTGACATATGATGTTGGCATCACAGCTGACAGAAAATCTATTTCTTATCTGATTGAGTACATTGTCGAAAATTTATTTTCAAAATTCTTCTGAACGTGACTTCACTTGGTTCGGTAGTTTTCCTTTTCTTTTGGGCATGTTCATTTATCACCTCAGAAGAAATTGCTAAATGTTTTCGAATTCTCTTCTGAGTTCTTCTGAACATTGCATAATTCGTAACACTTTGGAGTGGCAGCATTCCTCATCTATCTTATGTTTTCATGCTTAGGTAGTGAACTATCAAGGGACACAATATTATCGAATCCTTGTTTGGAAGAAACATTACTACACGTATCACTGAAAAGATACAGCGAGCAAAAAAGTTTGTTCAATTTATGGCAACTCGTTCACCATTTGTGTTTAGAATAATTAGAAGTACATAAAGGACTGCTGTACTCTCACTTCCGTCTTGACATTTTGCAGTCAAACCTGGAAGTTCAACGCGGGTCTACCGTTGTCTTTTATTTTGAGCTTTTCTAAACATACAATACTATGAAGTTCCGTCGTTGATAACTGTTCTATAAGAAAATTATACGAATCACTAACTTCTGAATCATTAACACAATCCATTTTCCCAAAAACTGGAGAAAAGATAAACATACGAACGACCAGGGAAGGACTGTTCACCGCAATATTTCGCGGTGCCTGCTGATCGTCCAGTCGCGCAGCCTCCCCTCTCCCAGTCCTTTGAACATGAGGGGCCAGGGTTATCGCAGTTGCCTTGCGGTGCCCTTCCCTTTGCTAGCGAATTCTCTGGGCAGCAGCGAGAACTGTTTTAAACTTCTCTCTCTAACGTACTTCATAGCGCACAAACCTACCGATGCGGAGGACTGAGTGGCTCCTCGTAGCAAAATAGTGCTATTTTTTTCGTATCTGTTTTAAAGACGTTCAAAATCTCAATAACTGTTTAGGAGATTACTAAACTCATGAAATATTTCTTATGCTCTTCGAATTACTAGGTATACCGTCGGTATACGCGGTGTATTAGAGAATTCGCCACTGAGCAGCATGTCACTTTTGCTAACGTGAAGGAAGAGCAATTTAATACTATTAGAGCATGAGAAAAAATAAAAATGGTTTCTGCATTTATAAAATATGCCAACAGTTTCTACAATTGTAATTTGCCTTTATCATTTGAAGAGTCGGTAACAGTGGTGATGGGTCGAAATTTTTTGTGAGAAAGGTTGTACGATTGTGTTAACGAAATGCAAATGCACATACCTGGCAACTAACGTAAGTTACATAACAGCCTTATCTTAAGTTTTAAGGTGGTTTCCTTCAACAGCTTTACGATACTAACAGCAAGCATTTAATGTTTTTTTTATTTGTTCAGAAAATGTACGGATTGATAAAGAGATACTTGCTCAAAGTACGTTTATTTTACAAAACGATACGATCTAACTTCATTATCGATGCACGTCTTCTAGAATTCAGCGGTAAATATAATCATTCAAATTATCGTTCTCCATGTTGTCGCGGAAGAAGTATAATTCTTTGACGAAGGACATGATGAGAGATAAGAGCTCAAATATATTGCTGATTTACCCTTAAAAATTGATTTTATTACATTGGAGCGTATATTTTATTAACCATCCTGACAAAAAACGATCATTTTCTTTCTGTATTCAAAATTCAAGTAGTATATGGCTTAGGGCTGGATCTCAGAATTTGGAAAATGTGCACAGAATTCACTTCTCCCCAAAGCACGTCACACAGTTTTTAACTGTTTTTGATGTAAAATAAATAAATAAATAAATACCATGAAAAAGTAAACGTTTGTTTTTATGACAAAGGTT
This sequence comes from Teleogryllus occipitalis, assembly GCA_011170035.1. Lineage (NCBI taxonomy): Eukaryota > Metazoa > Arthropoda > Insecta > Orthoptera > Gryllidae > Teleogryllus > Teleogryllus occipitalis. Next base: position 127,606 of record BLKR01002210.1, read on the forward strand.
TCCACAAAATACGTAGAATTCGCAGACAGTGATCGGAGTATTTAAGAGATTAATTTTGAAAGGGGTTGCAATGGTGAGAAGAGTAGACACGCGTTCTGTGTAGGATGGAAAAATGACGTTTTGAGAAATCAAAATAAAATTTGGTAGATCCATTCTACGTGATTATCTCTGTATGTCTCTGAAATTCGTCCCTCCTATTAGCAGCATCAAGTCATATTAAAGTCACATATTGAATTAACATATTTTTTTCAGAAAGTTTAATTTCTTGTATCTTTTTGTATTTGAACACCCTTGTATTTTTTCAAAATGCATTCATTTTTTCTGGAAATTGTCAAATACTAAATTGTTTTTCATGACACATGTTGTCTTTCCTCTCCTCTGTCAATTTGCTATTTCATACGCAGTGAGATTATTGGCACATTTATTGGTGGTGTTAAAAATAATGAGTCAGCGTTTCTCACTGTTTCTTTTAGTTAACGATTGATTATTTTTGTCGGTGTACTTGGGTATTGTTAGAAGCGGCATTGTGATGAAGCTAGGACACCCACTGCGCAAAACACTCAGCGTCTTGCACCAACTAAGGATTCCCTCTATTATTTCTAAACGGTTCTCTGCGACGACATGCTTTGTCCAACGCTAGCTAACATACCGCACGTAACGCACCGTGTAGTTGATATTTATGTTGATGGTCTTCAATTTTTAAACAAATAAATAAACTAAGATTCTAAGAAAGGTATGTAATGCTGTACAAAAAAAAACGGCCAATTTTCGGCAGAAAAATTCTTATTGCAGGGTTCTGGTAATGTAAAAGTGGATAAATCCAGTTGCCAAATTTAGAGAAAAAATCCTATAACCGTGATGTAGCCCGAATCCATATTTTGTGGGTCCTCGATACTGAAAAATTAAATGACTGCAAAAATTCCGTCTGTCCGTCCATCTGTCCGTCCGTCTGCCCGTCCGTCTGTCCGTCCATCTGTCCGTCCGTCTGTCCGTCCGACGGTGTGTCCGTCTGTCTGTCCGTCAGTCTGTCCATTCGACGGTCTGTCCGTCTGTCTGTCCGTCAGTCTGTCCGTCTGTCCGCCCATCTGTCCGTCCTTCTATACGCCGTCTGTCCTTCTAACTTTCTGTGAACAACACTAGCGGCTAAACCAGGCATGCAAAGGTTGCGGGAAAGGTAACAAGCTTACTAGAGCTCGCGAGCTCTAGTCTGCGTCCTAGACTGCGCCCAGAGAAATTGGCCCGAGATTTAAAAGTAAAGGTTGGACAAATCCTCCGAAGTGGCGGTACGTCACTAGATACCTGGCCCACAATAGTCTTTGGGAGAAGTTACTTGACAGTTATGGTCACCAGTTTAGCTATATTAATCCCCATTTTCTCTTTAAAGGAAAGAAATGATCCATTAAATTGAAATAATACACCTGTATGATTTCAAACTCTCAATTGAAAGTAAAATTTAAAAAATTGAATTAAAAATCTTTATTTTGTAATCCTGTTTACTTAAGAGTGATATAAAAACTCGAATTTTCTACGTTCAGGTTAGATGGTTTAACAGGTAAATATTCTTGTCTGTTAAAAGCGCTGTCTGTCCGTAAGCGAGAATTGTTAAATTATAGACTTGTTAATTTATTTATCATACTCAACCGCCGAGCGAGAGGACGTACCTTGGCTCCGAATCGCTTGCGCCGTTATCAGTGCTAAAGTCCAAATTTTCAAGTGCCGGTGCGATCGATAAATTCTTTTGCATAGACGTAGCTCACGACCGTTTTGCCGCATTGCGGCAAAACTACAATACGAACAATTGTATAGCAACATTGGTGCAACGCCACATGGACAAGTGCATTTAACTACAATTGTGACAATACAGTGTTGAAACCAGTAAGTGCAAAAGTGAATGACAATTAATAGTGCTATAAAATATCTAAAATGTTATCAGAAGATATCCCCCTAGGGGGACATATCAGCAGATCCGTAGAACTACTGAACAATGAAGGATCTAGTGACACTTACACGACACTAATCAATTCACAATTCACACACGAAAATAAAATGGAAAATCTACAACAGCAATTCCAACATCTCTTACATCAAAATCACCTTCTACAAGAACATCTTCAAAAATTAGAGCAACAAAACCAATTACTACAACAACAGCTTCAACAATCACGGTTCGACCCAACAAGCAGCACGGAGGCAGCAGCACAACATGCTCCTCAAACACATCCGGAACTTGCCCAGCCCCCCGGAAACCATCAGCCCACAGAAGATAGATCAGCAGAAAGCACCAGTGAACATCATCAAAGTTCACATCAACAAATGACAAAAAAAAGAGGACCTACAAAAGTAAGTGATTATAGTGACGCAAAGCGCAGAATGCTAAACAATAGTGTAATAAAAGACTATAATTTATTAAATAGATATTCAATTTTAGAAACAGTAGAAGAATCAGATGAAAATGTAAACAATATAGAAGTACAATCAGAAAATATAAAAATACCTCCCATGTGCATTAGAAACGCAGGAAACGTAACACTCCTAACTAAAGACCTAACGCAATTAATAGGAAATGGGTTTTCTCTTAAAACCACAGGGGATTCGGTAAAAATATTACTGAAAAATGTTACTGACTACCGAAAAGTCAGAAAATATTGTGAAGAGAAAAATGTCCCTTATTATACATACTGTGTACAATCAGAAGAAAACTTATCAGTTGTAATAAAAAACGTACCCATAATATTCACAGAGGAAGAGATTTATAATGAATTAGAAAGTCTAAATTATCCTATAAAAAAAGTAACTAGATTGACTAACAGAGAACAATTACCCTTTAGAGTAGTTGCACTAGAATTAACTAACTCAATTGAAGGTAGAGAAATATTTAAATTGGACAAACTACTGCACTGTATTGTAAAAGTAGAATTAAGAAGGAAACCACAAGGCCCACCTCAATGTAAAAAATGTTTTATTTATGGCCACACAAAAAAATATTGCACAATGACCCCAAAATGTGGATATTGTGCGGAACAACATTGGACTAAAGACTGTGAATTATTGCAGACAACAAACCCTCCACCCCCAATTTGTACTCTATGTAAAGAAAATCATATGGCGACTTCTAGACAATGTAAATACTTTCCAAAAAGTAAGAGAATTCAAGAATCAAACCAACACAATAACTCTTACCAAACCTCACAAACACAAAACATATATGGAAATGAATCTCACACACAAATAAACTCACAACAAACAAATATAAATCACAACCCATTATATAGACAAATGGCATTTAATAACAAACAAAACATACCCAAACCCACATATGCACAAACAGTTACACAAAACAACATACAGTCAAACATTACACACATTATAATGCAGATGTTACCAACAATAATCAATCAAACAATATCAACAATAATTCCACAAATACAAAACATGATATCAAACCAAATATCAAATATAATAAGAAATGGATAAAAAGCCCAACTTAAAATCAATAACATTCTTAAACTGGAATGCTAATAGATTACTAAATAAAAGAAACACACTCATCTACTTCCTAAAAAATCACGCAATAACGATTGCATGCATAACAGAGACACACCTTATACCCGGACAAACACTTAAAATACCTGGATATATTTGCCATAGAGAAGATAGAATATGCCAACATGCAGCAGGAGGAGTAGCTATCCTAATCAAAAAGAAACTGGAGCACTCATTAATTTCTATTGCAAAATCGAATGATCTTGAACTGATTGCAGTAAAAATAACATTAAAAAATTTATTCTTAAATATCATAACAGCATATAAACCACCTAAAAATCAAATTAATATAAATGATTTAAAACAAATATTACACAGTACAGAACCTACCATTATAATGGGAGACCTGAATAGCAAACATATCAATTGGGGCTGCAAAGTGAATACTCCTAACGGGAGGAAATTACTGAAAGCATCAACAACTTTAAACTTTCAAATCTTAGCACCAACAAATCCTACTCACTACCCCAAAAACCGTAATGCTCAACCAGATATCCTTGACATTGCCATCATTAAAAATTTAACACATACCCTCTATGCTCACTCATTACCTGAATTGGACTCTGACCACTGTCCCGTAATAATCACTTCAGACATAAACTATATTAAAACAGAATTGCCTTATGGCATAGACACAAAAAACATAGATTGGATAAAATTCCAAACAAATATAGATAACACTCTTCCCACAGACCGGTTCATGAAAAATAGAGAAGAAATTGATCCTGCCGTAGACTCTATCACTAAAATTATACGAAAAGCAGCAAAAGAAGCAAATACCAACCCTAATCATAAACCAAAATTATCACAGCAAACTATACCTACTTACATTGAAAAATTAATTCAAAAGAAACACAAAATTCGACGCCAATGGCAACAATCGAGAAGCTCAGAATTAAAGAAAATTCTAAATAAACTAACTCACCTAGTAAAAACAGCATTAGACGAACACAGAATCCAACAATATAAAAATTACATTAAAAAGATAAATCCTAAAGACAGCAACTTATGGCAGGCTACAAAACAAATATTAAAAGAACCAACAGTCATACCAGAACTAAAGAAATTAGATAAAACAGCTGCAACAACAAAAGAAAAATGTGAAATATTGGCTGAACACTTTCAAGAAACTTTTGCCCTAAACACAAATTCAAATGATATCACTACAAATCAAATCAATAATTGTGAACTAACAACAGTTCCACATCCAGTAAAATATATATCACCAAATGAAACCTATCAAACAATTAAAAACCTAAATAGGAAAAAATCAGCTGGAATAGACCAAATACCAACTATTCTATTACAAAAACTAAATAGGAAAGCAATTAGCTACTTAACTGCAATATTCAACTCAATGTTAAGAATTGGGTACTACCCCACAAAATGGAAACACTCCATAGTAATACCAATACCAAAACCAGGTAAAAACCCAACATTCACAGAAAACTATAGACCTATAAGTCTGATCCCCATCATAGCCAAAGTAATGGAGAAACTAATACTAAAACGACTTCTAAAATACATAAATGAAATATCATACATACCACTTTTCCAATTTGGTTTCAAAGAAAAACACTCCACAACACACCAACTTTTAAGAATAACAGAACTAATATATACAAATTTTGAAGAAAAACAGCACTCTCTAGCAGTATTCTTGGACGTAAGCCAAGCATTTGACAGAGTTTGGCACGAAGGATTGATATTTAAATTACAGGAATCAGGCCTACCTCTTTACCTAGTGAAAATAATACAAAGCTTCTTAAAAGAAAGAGTATTTTCAGTAAGAATAAACTCAACCTACTCCACACAAAAAGGAATCACAGCAGGTGTACCACAAGGCAGCCCGTTATCAGCAACTTTGTTCAACATATTTACAGCAGATTTCCCAACAACCCAAAACACTACAATAGCGTTATTTGCTGACGATAGTGCAATACTAACCTCTAACAAATGTTTAAATACAGCTACAGAAAATCTACAAGAAGAACTAAACAAAGTATCACTATGGGCAGACAAATGGAAGATAAAATTAAACCTCAACAAATGTGTAGCAAAGATATTCACACTATGCCCAATAAACACTACTCCCAAACCTCTAAAGCTATTTAATAAAACACTTGACTGGTTACCAAAAAACAAACCAATTAAATATCTTGGAGTATTAATAGATACAAGAGTAACATGGACTAATCATATAAATGAAAAACTTATACAAGCAAACAGAAGACTACATAAATTGTATCCATTAATCAACAGAAAATCCGCCCTCAAAACAGAATGTACTTTAGTCCTTTACAAAGCAATAGTTCTTCCCATTATAATGTACGAATGCCCAATATGGTACAACACCTCTGCTACTAACATAAAGAAAATACAAACCTTCCAAAATAAAATCCTACGGATAGCAGTAAATGCTCCCTGGTTTATTAGAAACACTCAACTACATTCAGAATTAAAAATAGAAACTATCCATCAAGTAATGCTTAAACGTTCACATTCCTTCTTCACAAATCTACATAATATACCTACAAGTGACCATTACAACCTTGGGTCATCAGCAACAACATCCCGAATCAGAAATAGATTTCCATATGACAAATATCTAATCCAATTTGCTGACCCCCCATAAATCCCATGAATTAAAATAAACAATACAAGAAATAAAATTCAACTTTACTTAGAAACAACATACAATAATGAGGAACCTGTTGGGCTTCCCTTATTTCTATTTATAAAAGAATGAATGTATTTTATGAATGCTACCTTTTGTGTCAGTGCTGAATGAAGTTAATTTATTTGTTATTTATTTATTTTTGTAAGTGTTTTGATTTGAGATTTAAATGTAAACAATCCCTGTAAAGCAGTTATGCTGGTCTGTGGAAATAAATATAAAAATATTTATCATTATTGCTAAATGCAATAAATAACTGAACGATTTAATAGCAATAACGCAAAAACGAAAAAAATCGCCATTCAAACATCTTCCTGTCACTTAGCAAATATGGGAGAGGGATAAGAGAGAATTTAGTAACAAAATAAACATCAAATAGTAATAAGTCATAACGAATATAAACACAATATAATTCTCGATTATTTGATAGAAACAAATCTGGCAAACATATTTTCATATGAAGCCACTATTCACTGTCTCGCGCCACTTCAACTTCCGCATGTACAACCCTTTCTGGATTTTAAGGGGAAATGAGTGCGGATTAAGGAGAACTTGCTCGTGCTTCTAGGAGCGCCGGGCTCCCCAGGCGGGCAGGTAGGTCGTGCGGGCGCGGTTTGACGTGCCTGGGCTAAACCTTCAGCCGATTTTCTCCAAAATTGTCATCCTCAATCGATTGATTGATTGTTTGTTAGTGATTCCGGGCGCGTCAACTACTATGGTCATTAGTCCCGTAAGAGTAGTGCGTGATTTTGCCCGGGAGGTGGCGATGGTGTCGCGGCGGCGATGGTGCGTTTTAGCGAACTGTTAGCGTATCGGACTGTTATACCCAAATTTGCGGGTTCGAACCCGATCGAAGCCGTGATTTTTAAGGGCGAAAAAATCCTTCGTACGCCTTTCTTCGGAGGGGAAGTAAAGCCGGCTGTCCCATGTTAGTAGATTTACTGCATGTAAAAGATCCTCAAGCTTAAATTATGCCTCTGAGCTAAATTCAAATCGCCTGGTTCGTCGCCCAAGTAATTCATCCTTTCTCCCATGGTTGGTGAAAAGAGCGTAGCGAAATGTGCGTGTTTAGACGGAAGAGCAGGCCTCATGGCCTGAGTCTCGCCACGTAAAATAAGGCACATTCAATTCAAATCAATGGTCTTCCTCCGCCGGATAACCAGATCCGGCGCCGACCTACCGTAGGCTAACGGGGTTTCCCCAACCAGGTATCTCCCACCGGGGCACTGCCCCAGCCGGGACAAGTTCTAAGTCCCCGACCGGTCTCCCGGGATGCGTGGTAGTGTAGTGCATGCTAGTGTAAATGTGTGCGTAAAGGGGTGAGGCTAGGACAAGGAAGAGAAAGGAAAGATCGCGCGCGGTCCGTGGCCAGTTTATTAGGGTACCGCTCCGACATTCGCCTGGTGTTGATCAGAGAAACCACAGAAAACTACCGATCAGAGCAGCCACTTGGCCACTTGAATTCTCCTCCAGACAGCGACTGAATTCGACCTAGCTGAAAAGCTAGTGTCAAAAATCCTGCCGCCGCGGCGCGTCATTGGGACTCGAATCTAGGACCTCTCGATCAGAGGCGCTGCAGTAACATCAGCTGATGCACTGAGCCTCCGCTCCCGGTTTCCCCAACCGGTTTGGCTGATGTCATGACCCCTGAAAAACTGATATTTTGATTTTGGGGGTGTTTTTCATGAAGCCCCTGAGCCTTTTTTTCAAAAATAAATAAAAAAATGGTTCCATTTACTAAAGTAATTGACGTAAAGTATTCACGTAAAGTATCTCCAAAATTTAAAGAATGTTTTATGCAGAGCTTTGTCGGGCCAGATCGACCGGGGAATATTCAGTTTGGGAAAAATCGTACGAATAGTTTAGACGCTATTGTTGTTCACAGACGGCCGGACAGGCAGGCAGACAGACGGACGTTTTGAAAAAAAAATACTTTTTCGGTATCAGGGGGCTCTAAAACATGAATTTTCTCTCAAATCTCGAAATCGAATTTTCCGCAGCATTTCATAACTTTCTCTATATTACGTATATTACTCCACTTATACGTACATATTGGAGAAAGTATAAAAATTATTGATATGTGTGATTATTTATATTTGATATTCAAGTAAAACGTGTAAAAAAGTAACCTACTAACAGAAACTATTGTGCGTGATCTTGAAGTTTGAGGTTATGTTAATCAATGTACGTCGCTTAAAATTTATCTTAAATGCTGCCCATCCTCTATTTCAAATAGTTTGACAAGTATCGAGAAAGCACTCATCTATGATCGACGATCAATCCACTTTCTCACCCACATACTTTTCTTGTTTTGCAAAGAAGAACATTACGTAACGAAAGCCGCCGTCGCGCCGCATCGCCGAGCCTACTGCTCTCCAGTGGACAGGCATGTGAGAGGTAATCTCGAGAGGGCGCGGCGAGTGCACTCTCGAGAGGCAGGTATTTCTGCGAATCGCTCGCAAGTGGACAGGGTATTGCGAGCTTCTCTTGAGACAAGCTCGCGCTAGTTACTCTCTAGTGGACACGCACCTTGAGAAGATAGGACAAGGAAGAGGAAGGACAGATCGCGCGCGGTCCGTGGCCCGTTTGGTAGGGTACTGCTCCGGCATTTGCCTGTGTTGATCGGAGAAACCACGTAAAACTACCGAACAGAGCAGCCGGCCGCTAGAATTCTCCTCCAGACAGCGACTGAATTCGACCTAGCTGAAAAGCTAGTGTCGAAAATCCTGCCTCCGTCGGGACTCGAACCTAGGATCTCCCGGTCAGAGGCGCTGCAGTGACATCAGTTGATGCACTGTGCTACCCCCGGTAGGGAGTGTTGGTGGGTCACCACCCCTGTCCTCCCGCCGCCTCTTGTTCTGTGTCTATATCGCGGTCGTTTATGTGACTCAAATTCCTCGAGAGCGCCGTTAAAAGAGCAATAAGGGCGGCGGGCGCAGTAATCTCCCGGGCAATTGGTTGGAGAGGCGGCCAAGTGAGCGAGCGGCGGGCGCGAGCGCCGACGCGGGGGCGGGAGGGGGCGGGTGGGGGCGGCGCCCGCATGCGCCCCGCGACGCCACTCGGCGCTTCCTCGTTAGCGGACGGCGGCGGGGGCGGCTGCAGGGGCGGCTGCGGGGGCGGCGCGGGGGCGGCGGCGTGGGAGCGGCGCGGCGGCCGCGGAGGCTGCGGGCGCGACAAGGCCGCCCTCTGGGCTCTGCCAATACCTTCTGCTACTACACGCCTTACAACTGTTTCTGTAACGTCAGCACATCTAGGCCTCTCGTCCCGCGACTTGAATGTTCGCGCCGATTCAAACACGCGTTGTTTTACACACACACTCATTTTCCATGTAAATGTATAATTTTTTAAAATCGATATTATTAAATCTATCTAATATCTAAATATTATCTAATTAATATTAAAATGACATATGTAATGTAAGCGGACGATTGATTGAAGGACATATGAAATAATTGTTAACATGTCTCCACAGTTTTGTATTATATTTAATACATTAGATTCTCTGGATTCTCAATGAAAATACACAGAGTTGGGCAAATTACTCGAAAAAAGTATTCCAGATTCACAATACTTCCTTGACAGTATTTTAGATACCAAATAAAAATACTTTCATAGAAGCATTTTAGATCTTATTCTATTTGCGAGTATTGTAAAGCTCTTGCGAACGTCTCTAGTATCCCAATCTCCATATCTCTCTATCATTCCAGTCATTCTCTTCTAACGATATGCAAGCATATCGTTAAAAATCTGCTTGTCATTCCTCTCTAGGTATACCTTTTTAATTTTAGGTACAAAATACAAAATAGTATTTGCAAACACTTTTGAAAGTATAAAATACAATTAATAGCGATCAAATTTCACAATTTACTTCACAAAACTTGGTTCTTGTTTAGAGTTGTATGCAATTGCACATCTTTCCCTTCAACACTACTAGTTTCTCAAACTTTGTATCACTAATCTTTCTTCTTATTGTAATTAATAAGTTTCTCATCCCATAAACATCGAATTTTGTTTTAAAAAATGGTTATTTTTACACTCTCGTATACATGCGTATATACGGAGTAACATAGTACAGAGAAAGTTATGTAATGTCGCGGAAAATCGATTTCCGGATTCAACAGAAATACACGTTTTGGTTTACCTAATACTGAAAAAGTGTTTGTTTTTTTTCAAACCGTCCGTCCGTCTATGAAAACTACTAGCGCCAAAACCATACATACGATCTTCTCCTAAGTGCATGAACACCTGTCCATCCGGATCAAGTTGAAGTTTTGAAATTTTGAAACACATTCTTTGAAATTTGGGGGTACTTACATGAAGACCCCCAACATTTTAAAAAGTTTCTCAAAAATGGCTTCAAATTTTTCTTTAAAATCTTCTAAGAATAGAGTAAAATGAAGGTGGCATAGATCCCATTTTCACGCTTAACTCTGAAGTTTCGAAAATTGCAAATTTTTTTTTCGGCGTCTTCCTACAACTATAAAATTGAAGACAGAGATTTTTCCTTCAAATGAAACTTGTTTTCCATGATTAGTTCTTTCATTAAAGTCATAAAGATTTTTTTTTGAAAATTTTAGCATATTTCGTGCAATATTGCGTGCGATAATTACAATTTTAAAAAATTACAAAAACTAGATTTTAAAAAACGGCTCCATATATTTTCTTTAATTTTTTAGTATGGGTAGCGCTAAATGTACCATATACGATGACATAAACGCTATGTTACTCTATTCTTTTGTTGTTTTTAAAAATTGCAGAAATGTAAGTGTTTTTACTTGTCTCTCCCATCTTCATTGTTCAATGCGTTTCTTAACACATGATTTTCAAAGAATCTTTAATGATGGTTTTTTGAAATGTCGGTAAGTTCTCCATAATCGTTGAGTATAATTGAACTGAATTGGCGAATTTTCTGAAATGTATGAACCAAATTTTCTCAAAAACTGTGGAAAATTCTTTTCCGACATTCTCCACAATGGAAAAGAGTTCAATTCTCTCCGATATTCCAAAATATTCGGGGGACAAGTAAAAAAAATACATTTTTGTAATTTTTGGAAAACAAAAGAATAGAGCAATATGACGTTTATGTCACCGTATAGAGTTTGTTTGGCACTACCCCTACGAAAAATTTAAAGAAAAAATTGGTAGCCGTTTTTAAAAAACTGCTTTTGTAATTTTTTAAAATTGCAAATATTGCACACACTATTGCACGAAAACTACGAAAATTTCCAAAAGAAACTACTTGACCTTAATGAAAGAACTATTAATGGACAACAAATTTCATTTGAAGGAAAAATCTCTGTCTTTAATTTTATAGTTGTAGGAAGACGCCGAAAAATATTCAAACTTTTGCAATTTTCGAAATTTAGAGTTAACTGTGGAAATACGACCTAGGCCACCTTTAGAAGTGTATTATATTCTATTCTTAAAATAAATTTAAAGAAAAACTTTGGAGACGTTTTTGAGAAAATGTTGAAAATGATCGGGGGCTTCATGTAAAGTACCCCCAAATCTTGAAGAATGTTTTTCAAAATCTCAAGGCTTCTACTAGAGCCAGATCGACAATGGTTTCTTCAATTTGGAAAAAATCTGACGTACGGTTTAGGCGCTAGCAGTATTGACGGGCAGACGGACAGACAGACGGTCGTTTAGCTTTCAATTGGTTTATGAGCATCAAGGAACCACAAAACTGGGATTCTTTTTACACCACGTGTTTGAGGATATTTTTCTCTTAATTTAGCAACTGGATTTATCCATTTTCTTGTTTTCAGGTCCCTGCAATGAATTTTTTTCTGTTGAAAATTCGCTGTTTCTTCGCGCAACTTTACATAACTTTCTCTATACTACGTTTATTACTCCGTATATACGTACGTATGCGAGAAAGTAAAAACTGACAAAATAATACATACATCAATCTTGATATAATAAAAACTGATAATACAGAATAATACTGCCACCAGGCAATTGGAAGTGCAGGTTCTAGTCTAGTCCTGCGACATCTACCTTGTGCCGCAGAGAGCGATAATTCCCTGAGGTGGCGGGAAACAGCTATACACGTAGTATTGGGGGAACTAAAATATTCGAGGCTCCACCCATTCCGGGAGGTAGCGCGCACATTTGATCATGGCGTCTCAAGGTGGTTGTAACGTTAGACAGGAAAATGTATCGTTCCTTGAGAGATTGTTCGGACCGGGAGATGAGGATGGCAACATCTCTGTAAATGCTTCGTAGTTGCTCGTCCGTGACTGTCCCGAATAGATAGTGCAGGTTGTGACCTACTGCGTCAAAAGGGCCCTCTGACTGCGGTCTGATACATCGGGTTGGTTAGACCTAAAATATCTCTTTTTAGCCCCGCAAGCCTGTGTTCCGGGTCCTCCTGGTACCCCATAGAAATGTTACAAATTTGTGGGGGGGAGGCTTTGTGGAGCCCCGGATTACGCTCTTTCACCCTGCCCTGCAGAGTGTGAATGTCTGTGTGCTGCTGTTCCACTCTATCGACCACTTCCTTGATGACCGGCAGGTGCAAGTCCATACGTTGTAGCCACTCTCCTGAAGCGACTGCTAGATCTCCCTCCGGAACGAACAGCAGTGTTCGAATATTTGGGCCGTTCAGGAACAACAGCAGGCTTTGGAGGATCAGTGAAGACCACCAGGGCAGCGTAGGGGAGAACTAAGGTCAATGTACTAAAATTTCTGTTTTTCTCCGGGCGCTGTCGCTTAGCAGGCGGATTTCCTCTAGTGCTACACATGTCATATTTCATTTTACACTGCACTTTGCACTCTCACCATGAGCCCTAACTGGCATGTTAGAAACCGAACACTTGCACTGATATGGGCCCGAATGAGGAATTACTATTATGAACGTACACACACTGACATCTTACAAGTATTATGACCCGAAGGTGGTTTCGCTTCTACTGAGTACATACCGACACTGACACTTCACTGTTGCCGAAGGTGCTCTTGCTACCCCCGCGCGCACACACTGTCTGGGGGTCGGCACCTAAGGGGCTGAATGACGCCTCCGTAGTTTGAATCGGCGGCGGCGTTCTTGATTGTGACGTTTCCGGAAGACCTTACCTGGTGGTCTAGTTGACTCGCTAGTTCGTGTCGTATGACACGAGGTCGGTGGGTGGAGGGCCATTGCCGGAGAATATATTATGACCGGTCCCACTTCGCCCTCTAAGGTGGTCCAGGGCGGTGCTGATTCCAGAGTAGAAGATCTGCACGGAGGCTCGAGTAGGCATTCCGGGGAGGGCTCCCGTCCAGGCGCTCTTGGAGGTCCCTCTAGTGTTCCTTCGAATGCGTCTTCCTCATCGGAGGAGATCGAGTTCGGACTCGAGCATGGAGAGGTCCCGCCCTGCGGCTGTAGGCTCGGGTGCCACGTCGCATCCCCCAGGTCCCTGAGCGGACTACCGAATAAGGCAATCATTCGGCGTTCGCGTCGCTCCCTTCGGTCCATATCCACTACAACATATGATTGGAAATGAGTTTGCGACCCGGGAGAGGTCGTGAGCCACACCTCACACCAATATGTCGTGACGCCGACGACATACGGAAGGAGCAGATGGCGGATCAACAAGATGCACACGCAGAGACTGTTAAACATGGATTTATTCTGTCAATAACAGGTACTTACATAGTGCAGAACAGAAACTTACAGAGTGTTGGAGGTACCCAGACAGTCGAAGCGGGAGAGGGTAGCAGGTGACGTCGCCGGTGACGGCGACGGCCGGGCGGCGTCCGGCGGTGGCGACAGCGAAGGCGGCGGCGGTGACACCGTGGTGTCTACGTCGGCTGCTCTTTGGACGGGGTGGTCGGGTCCTATGGTGGAGACACCGATCCGCTTACCGAACCTCTGAGAGTGAGACTCGAGACTGATTGCCATCTCCAGGGATGCGCCGTCCTTATAAGGGCGGCGGGCGGGTCAAGGATTGTGTTTTGGAGTCGTGCTTTGCGACAGGGCGGGGTGCGTCATGGGACCGACGGTCGCCATGAGTCAGGGCGGCCCTTTGCCCGGCGCGTGCTGAGGGCGCGTTCCCGGCGCGTCACAGTGCAAAGGCTGGATTGCGACGACCTGCGCCGGGTGATCATGCCGCGTGATCATGAGTCGGCTTCACCACATCATCCCGACCGAAGACAGTCGTGGGGGGGGGCAAACTTCCACGTGTCTAGATACTTATCACATAGAGAAGTGATGCGTGACAGGCATATAAATTGAACATAGTATTAGGACATTCGTACATGTAATACGTCACGTTCCACAACTCTGGTATAACAGTAACAATAATAAAAACCCGACACCATAACACATATGAACTATAGTATAACACTTACTAATAATAAATCTGACACAATGTTAAGGGACAAATAATAATATTTAATAACACTGACACAATGACACATTACAACAACCCTGGTAATGCACTTACTAACAATAAAAACTGACACTATGACAAAGAGACACTTAGAAACAATAATAAAAACTGATAAAATAATACATACAATCCTTATATAATAAAAACTGATAATACAGAACAATACTGCCACCAGACAATTGAAGTGCACGTTGCTATGAGAGATCTAAGTCTAGACATAGGTTACTGCAGCGGCGTCATACTCGCTTTAGATCGATGTGAATAACGGTGAGTAAGTTACAACTAGAGATCTGTTTTTTTGCCTCTAATCGGGAGACATCGAGTACTTGAAGGGTGGAGGATTGGCTAGGAGCAGGTACTGGGGGTGTTTTTTTTCGGAGGTGGTTGTAGAAGAGGTGTTGTTTCGGTACCTTAGGAATTGAAGCACCCCGACAGACAAAACTATGGAGGTTGTTACCGCTGTCAGTGACACAAACCCCACATAACGGGAAATATTCACCCTGAGCTCTAATGGTGATAGTATTTCTATGACCTTCTTCACAGCGGCTAAGGAAATCGTGGGGACGTTGTACGCATCCATTTTCTCTAATGAAGTCAGGTCGTGCTGTAATGTACCAGATCGCAGGGCGGCCTCGACGGAAGTCTTGCCGGCGCTTCACCTCAGTGAAGGGTCGGATTGCGACGCCCTGGGCCGGGCACTGCCACGTGATCATAAGTTGGCCCGGCTTCACCATATCAAACGTAACAGAACCTAGATTAACAACAAGATAAAGAAAAATCGTTTCTACGGCATTCTTATTTCACTTTTTCTTTAGTAGTATGATAATGTAACTAGAGGTGCTACAAAATGGCACAGACTTTCTCGTAGAAAATTTTTCTAATTACCTTGATGTGGTCTGGTTTTAAAGTCTTGCTCCATTCTCTGGCCAGCTGCCATCTATTGTCGCCCAAAGTACTTTTTTTTTCTCAACTTTTTGCTTTCCTAATTGTACAACCGAAATATACCTCCCAGAATATTAAAGGGTGACTAAATCCTCGTCCTAAATAGAAATCTTCATTGAAAAATTTGAAGCGGTTTTTAAGAAAATGGCGATTAGGCATTTCTGTATTTGCAAAATTTGAATCTATTTTTCACATTCCTATTGAACTTTCGAAAACCTTTATATGAAGTCTTTTGAAGCACATCCATTCACAAATATAATAATGTATACAAATCGATGGAAATGTGCATATTAACGGCGTGAGAGTTATTTAAAAAATACATTTTAGTAATTTAAAAACAAAAACAAAAGAAAACACCAAAAATGAACTTTACGTCACATTAAACAGTGCAATGAGCCTTATCCATTGGAAAAATTTCAGGAAAAGCTATGGAGCCATTTTTGAGAAAATGGTGTTTAAGCTTTTCTGAAAATGCGAAATTTTTAATTTTTGAAAAAACAAAAGAATAGAGACTTATGGCGTTTGTGTCGTCATATAGGGTACATTTGGCACTTCTTCTACTAAAAATTTAAAGAAAAAATTTAGAGCCGTTTTTGAGAAAATTTTGTTTTTGTAATTTTTGAAAATCGCAAATATTGCCCGCACTATTGCACGAAAACTACTAAAATCTTCAAAGAAATCTTTATGACTTTAATGAAAGAACTATTTATGGACAACAAATTTCATTTGAAGGAAAAATCTCTGTCTTCAATTTTATAGTTGTAGAAAGACGCCGGAAAATGCAAACTTATGCAATTTTCGATAATTCAGAGTTAACCGTGAAAATCGGACTTATGCCACCTTTACAACTGTATTATACTCTCTTCTTACGATAAATTTAAAGAAGAAATTTGGAGCCGTTCTTTTAAAAAAATAAAAAATGTCCTGGGGTCTTCATGCAAAGTACCCCCAAATTTTAAAGAATGTTTTTCAAAGTTTTGTAGCTTCAACTGGAGCCAGATCTGAGGATTCTTCAATTTGGAAAAGATCGTGCTGATGATTTAGGCGCTAGTAGTGTTCACAGATGGACAGACGGACAGATGGTCGGACGGAAGATTTGAAAAAAAAAAACCAACACTTTTTCGACATCAGTGGACCCGAAAACGTATATTTCCGTAGAAATCTCGAAATCGATTTTCAGCAGTATTACATAACTTTCTCTATACTACGTATATTACTCCGTATATATGTATGTATACGAGACAGTGTACATGAGTATAAATATTATCATCGTGAGAAACAATAAAAAATAACATATTTTTAAGAATAGAGAAATATGGAGTTATCTTATAGAATATATTTAGCTCTATCCCTCACAAAAGTTAAAACCCGTGGAGCGGTTTTCAAGAAAATATTGTTTTTTTTTAATTTTTTTAATATTGCACGGAAACAGCACGGAATATTGCAGGAAAACTACTAAAATTTTCAAAAATAATTACATGATCTTAATGAAGGATCGAACTGTGGAGAACAAATTTTACTTGAACTAAAAATCGCTTTATCTTCAATTTGGTAATATTAGGACTAAGCCGAAAAAAATTCAAACTTTCGAAACTTTCGAAATTTTTGAAAGTTTAGTTAACTGTGTAAAACCGATCTATGCCATATTCATAAGTGTATTTTACTCTATTCTTAAAAAACCTTTGGAGTTATTGTTTTTTTTTGTTGAAAATGTCCCTGGGGTTTCACGTAAAGTACACCCAAATTTTAAAGAATGATTTTGAAAATCGAAATCTAAAAACAATTTTAAGATCGACCGGGGTACATTCATTTTGGAAAATATCCTACGTATGGTTTAGGCGCTAGTGATTTTCACAGACGGACAGCCGAACAGATGGATGTTTTGAAAAAACAAACAAACAAACACTTATCAGTAGTGCTCGTTGAGACTCGGCGGTGTGCGGACGTTCGCTGCTCCGCTGTGCTTCCTTCGCGCGCTATGACCGTGGCCGTTCAAGATAAGCGTCAAGAACGAAAGCTGTTATAGTTTTTTTTTTGGTTTTGTGGTTAATAGTTGTTCCTTAACTGTGTGCAAATTCGGGTGACGAGTTTTCCTAGATTTGTGAAGTTCAGTGTTTTAGTGAGTGTTCTCTTCATTTTCACGCACCGAGAAGCTCGAAGTGCGTATGTTTCTGACCATCGTGTTGCTGCTTGGCATCCGAGCAACAACATCGTAACCATCATGGAAGTCCTCCATCCCAATCAACAACCAAGTATTGTTTCTAGTAAGAGTTATGTTCAAGCTTGTAATAGTTCCCTGTTTCCTAAGAAAGAAAATGCAATTGTGATTGACTCTGCTAATTATGCACCGACAGTTGACTTCATTGAGGCCCTTGCAGGAAAAACTAATCCTTCTCATATTCGGTTTGCATCAAAGATCTCTAATAACAGGCTTTGTGTTTATTTGTCCACCAAAGAAGTTGCTGACGATCTAGTTTTCAAAGTTAAATCAATAATTGTATCTGACCATGAATTTACTATAAGACCGCTAATTTCACGCAACAAAAGAATAATTCTTTCCAATGTTTGCCCGAGTATCCCTAACAATCTACTAGAAGATAAGTTATTAGAATTTGGCGTTAAAACTGTGGCATCAATGTCTTTTATTCGTGCAGGTTTCTCTAACCCAAACTTAAACCATATCATGAGTTTCAGAAGACAAACCTACATAGCACCGGAACATGAAGAACTACTCCCGGAGTCTTTCCAAGTAACATTGGATGGTTTACCGCATTGGATATACATCTCATCTGATATCCCTACCTGCTTTCAATGCAAGCTGCAAGATCATTTAGCTAAGAACTGCCCAAATGGCAACTCACCCCTGCCGCAAGCAGCTATCAGCCCGAAGGTAACAACCTTTCCCTTATCAGACGGTGACCTTTCCGTTTCTCCTGCCCCCGGTCCCGCTCCTGTCATTAACGAGAACGAATTCCCTGATCTCCCAAGTGTTTCACAACCAGATCCTTTACCGGCATTCCCTACAACTTCAGTCTCGGAATCCAAGGCAGAGAAGCCAACGGAAAACACGGTAAAATCAAGAACTAAAAGGCCACTCTCTACTAGTAGTTCCCAAGCGACGTCTCTTCCCGCTAATGTGACAAGAGATCTCGTTACTGAAAAGACTGTCCTCTCTGATTCGGAGATATCTTTAGACTTAGAAGACCCCCCTGTGAAACAAAATAGTGTTCCCCTAAAAAAAATAAAAACCACCTCAGATAGTAAAGAAGACATTCAATGGTCAGTGACCAAAGAAAAGATTGAAAAGAGCCCAATTAAATACCCGTTATCGATGAATGAATTGTTAAGCTTCTTTGACAAATCTAAAGGTTCCCAGAACATTGCAGAAATTGCTAAAGACTTCTCTCCAGATATTTCACCTATAATTTCAATGTTACGGGATATTTATACCACCCTTCCTAACAAAGGTATTAAAAACAGATGTTCCAGAATAATCAAAAAACTTGAAAGTGCATTGGATTCTGATATGGATACTTCCCAGGCATCTACAGTGTAATACTACGGCCATATATTTCCTGTATTTCCTCATGGATATTATTCAATGGAATTGCAATGGCTTCTACTCCCGAATGTCCTTCTTAAAAATTCTCATCAATGATTTCAGTCCCCAAGTTCTCTGCCTACAAGAAACCAACTTTAAAGGCAATACATGTGCTCCGTTACGTGGATATAAAAGTGTATTCTGCAACAGAAGAGACTCTCTAATTGCAAGCGGGGGAGTAGCGACATTTGTGAAACAAGATGTTTTTCTTCATAATATTCCACTACAAACTCCCTTAGAAGCTGCGGCCGTATCGATCAAGCTTAATATAGTGGTGACTGTATGCAATATTTACTTACCGAATAGCCAAACATTGAATATTCTCGAACTTGACAACATTGTCATGCAACTTCCTAAACCATTTATTATAGTGGGTGATTTTAACAGCCATAATATTATGTGGGGCTCTCGAAGAACTGACAGAAGAGGCAAATCTATAGAAGAATGGCTCGATAAATATGATAATTTAATCCTCCTGAACAACGGAAGTGCTACAAGATTTAATACAAGCAATGGCACCGAGAGTGCAATAGATTTGAGTCTTGTGACTAGTAACATTGCTACAAAATGTACTTGGAGCACCTTTGATCAACTTTATGATAGTGACCACTATCCCATCTCTATCAACTTCTCCGACCGACAATTGGCGAAAAATCTCAAAACTCACCCTAAATGGTTGATTAACCATGCAAATTGGTTACAATTCCAACACATCATAATTAATAATGTCGATAACCTTCCTAAATCAGACTCGTATCCACCTTCTCTTATAAATAAAACAGTTCAGGACTTTACTAATATGTTGACATTAGCTGCCAGTTCATCCATCCCTCTAAGTTCTGGAAAAATAAGGAAACACCAGGTTCCTTGGTGGAATGAGGAATGCACTGCGGCCATCAAAGAAAAGAAGAGATATTTCCGAAAGTATAAGAAGAATAAAACCATTGAAAACGGAATACTCTTTAGGAAAGCTAGGGCTAAAGCCCGCTTAATTTTAAAAACAACAAGACTTCAATCTTGGAATAATTTTACATCATCAATAACTAGACAGACTCCCTCCTCTTTGTTATGGCAAAAAATCAAGTCCATTAGTGGCGCACCGATGAAATCCATCCCATTCATGCTAATAGACGCAAACGGTAATAAATACTCACAACCTCAAGACTCCAGTAATTTACTTGCTGTATCTTTTGCTAAGAATTCCAGCCACTGCAACTATGATCCGGAGCTTTTGAAATCTCTTGATTCAACATTTTTTATGCCTCAAAAACTTATTTCTTCATTGGTTGGTTCCAACAATGACCATTATAACAGAATTTTCACCTTAGACGAACTTCTTTATGTGCTGAAGAAAAGTAACAATTCTGCTCCGGGCCCTGACAACATCCCCAACAGTTTTCTTAAAAATCTACCAGCGAAGGCCCTGGACCATCTTCTTCAGATATACAATGTCATATGGTCCACTCAGACCTTTCCGGACCAATGGAAAGAAGCTATAGTTATTCCGATTCTTAAGCCCAATAAGGACAGATGCAACCCAGCTAGTTATCGACCCATATCTTTAACGTGCAATCTGTGTAAGCTTCTTGAGAAGATGGTATGCAACCGTTTAAGATGGTTACTAGAATCGAAAAGCCTCTTGTCTCCTTTCCAAAGTGGATTTAGAACTTTTCGCTCCACCAATGACCACTTAGTCGGAATTGATTCAGAAATCTGCGATGCGCTTAGCAGGCACCACCATACGATGGTTGTTTCGCTTGATCTCGAAAAGGCCTATGAAATGGTCCACAAATCCAGACTACTATCTATCATTTCTACATTGCCAATAAAGGGCAATATGTTTGCTTTCATAAAGAACTTTATTGAACACAGATTTCTCAAAGTCCGCGTTCAAGATAAAACATCACAGCAAGTTGAAATGTCAAATGGCCTTCCTCAAGGATCAGTGTTAAGTGTGTTATTATTCCTCATCGCCATAAATGAAGTGAGCAATATTGTAAAAAGCCCTGTGAAAATATTTCTGTTTGCTGATGATATCACCCTCCTCTGTAGTGGCAAAGATATTAATTTAATCACATCTATAATGCAAGAATCCCTCAGCACAATTAACGAATGGTCCAAGTCGTCGGGATTCATCTTATCAAAAACAAAATCAGAATTTATGGTCTTCACGAGATCTCGGAAAGTATTGAACTTGTCTTCAGTAGTCCTGAAAATTGGTGATCATAACCTAAGAAGAACGAATACCAGCAAAATTTTGGGTCTAACATTCGACCAGAAGCACTCGTGGAAATCCCACATTTCTTCCCTCAAAGCGGATTGCTCTGTTAGACTTAACATAATTAAAATGTTATCTTCACACAAGTGGGGAGCGGACGTTATTTCGCTAATCAATTGTTACAAATCTTTGATACAACCAAAGTTAGACTATGGAGTCGTGGCTTATAGTTCAGCCAACAACCATTTACTAAGAACATTGGACCCTATAATTAATTCTGCATGCCGCCTAAGTTTGGGTGCCTTCAGGACCAGCCCATGTACTAGCCTACTAGTCGAAGCGGGCCTCCTTCCTTTAGACCTCCGTAGAAAATTCCTGTGCTTACAATTTGCTTACTCTTCTCATTGTTCTCCTCCTAATCCCACACTTAATTATATCTGTAACCTCTCTAAGTCCTTCCAATTTGCAAATCATCCTAACTATCCTAAACCGTTGTGTGTTAGACTTGCTAAGTACCGTGATGAACTTGGCATTGAGTCTCATGATATCATCAAGAGGAAACTCAACCCTCTTCCCCCTTGGGACCATTTCTCCCTGCCAATCAATACGGAAGCTACCAAATTTACGCATCCAGATATCCCTAAGCCTATCCTAAAGCAATTAATCCTGGAGTTTCAGCATAAATTTGCAAATCATAGCCAGTTTTTCACGGATGGATCCAAGCAACAATCAAGATCCAGTGGAGCTGTTATTTCCATTACCCCACCCCTTAAGTATCTTTACCGCCTCCCGGACTTCTATTCCATATTCTCATGTGAAGCTTGGGCTATTATCAAAGCTATTGATATTAGCATCCAAAGACCATCTAGCTCAGATATTGTTATTTTTTCTGACTCACTATCTGTTTTATCCTCTGTTCGCAACAGGCATTCCTTAAATCCCCTGGTTCAAGAAATCCAAGAAAAGCTTTATCACTCCTTCCTTAAAGGTTACCGCATTACAATAGCTTGGCTTCCTTCTCATATAGGCATCCAAGGCAATGAAGAAGCTGATGCAGCAGCGAAAGCAGCAATCTCTCTCCCCGAAATTGAAACTGAAGCTGGCGGCTTACTTCCTGACCTCAAAAACTACCTTTTACATACGGTGAAGAAACTTTGGGACCGGAACTGGAAAATGTTGCCTTCCAAATTACATGCAGTTAGGAAGAGTATTGAGGAATCTCCCGTCACATCCGTAAGACTTAGCAGAAGACATCAAGTGGTTATTACAAGACTCCGTATAGGACATTTTAAACTTAGTCACAGCTACCTGCTAAAAAAGGCTACTCCTGACCCTTGCCCAAATTGCGGCCTCCCAGTTTCAACTAAACACATTATAGTTGATTGCCAGGTAATGTCGGCTGTCAGAACATACCTCAACATCAATGACAATCTCCACTGTATATTCAATTCTGATTCCGGCCACATGAAAATTATAGAACTCCTCACCAAATTTAATCTCATAAATAGTATTTAGCTAATGACTATTCATTGTCCAATGTACAATATTAATATTAAGGCTCTATGTGTGTATCCCATGAAATTGTGCAACTAATGTATATTTGTATATTTGTAACTACTGTATTATTGTAACTGTGGTCGCCAATGACCTAGCCGTTTATAAGGCGACCTTAAATAAATAATTAAAAAACACTTATCAGTATCTTAAACACGTATCAGAGGACCCCCAAATCATGTTTTTCCGTTGAAATCTCGAATTTGATTTTCAGCACCATCACATAACTTTCTTTATACTATGTATATTTCTCCGTATGTATCTACATATACGAGAAAATAAAAATTAAAACCAATAGCTCCAAAATGTGATTGGAAAGATTTAGCGACCAAATTGGTTGACAAAAGTACCTAAATATTCAACTGTTTTCCCCATCTCTGCAATTTTTCCGGTCAAATACAGAAGGTGTGAATTAATAATACGCAAAAACACGTTTCTCTTTGTATCTCTGTAACATATTTCTCTAGGAGGCTGATTTTGTGGGAAACTACATTGCAACCATTTTGTTTAACCAAGTCAATTTTCAAGAACTGTTCTTGAAACTCTATTAAAAATTAGTAATTGCTTGAATATTCAAGTTGAATCCAATGTGTTTACAAACTTGTGTATTCCCCCTCCCCCCCCTCCGCCTGCACATGTTTGCGTTTTTCGTATATTCATTTGGCGGTGTTGAATCTCATTAAATGCAATATGGTTGACTACTATACCATGCTGCCTTTGCACATATTAAATTATCTAATTATTTAAAATAACTCACGACTGAGTGTTTTTAATATTTTAAATTTAATTACAAGGTAAGCTCCATATGATTATATTTAGTGATCTTAAGTTGTTTCCAATCTAGATCCTATGTTGTTTGAAATGAGGTCTTGTACAAATAACTATTATTATTAGCATTAATAGTGTTATTATTGTTATTATTAGTAATTTCATTGTTTAACTAATTGCCCATCGTATTTTCAAATAATTTTCTAGCCTGATGATGAAGAAAAGAAATTCTTCGAAATTGTAGCGACATAAACAAATAGAAAAAAATATGTGATATTTAATTATTGAAATAGATTTACCTCCAATTTTTGAATAAGGTCTGTTATATATATATATATATATATATATATATATATATATATATATATATACAGAGAGAGAGAGAGAGAGAGAGAGAGAGAGAGAGAGAGAGAGAGAGAGAATCTGAAACGGAAATTTCAAGTTGAGCATTAGTTAAAAAATTGAAATACTTAATTTTTATTTTTTATAAATTAAGATTCATTCTAAATGCTGAGCAACTGATTATAGTATACTCTTACGTTATTCTGGGCTATAGTGATTTATGGCACAATTGCTGGGGGTGGAGCCTATGATAGTACTTTGAGACCACACTTTGATACTCAGAAAATTGACGATAACGAATTTTGTATATCGCTTGTTAGTCAGTTGGCTAGTATTAAACTTGTTTGTTTGTAATTGCGTACTTGTAATTGTAATTGCTTGTCAACTTGATTGATGTAATTGCGTTTGAAATTAGGTTAAGAAGAAGTAATTCTCCGTAGAACACCCATGAAAATCAAGCACAATGTTTTCTACATTTGATCTCACGTTTCTGCACCCTTTACTATTCTATCAGTAATAATTCGAATCTCCACAATTTATAAATGGGACGAGATTAAACAAATTATATTAGCTTATATTTTGTGGCGCACGTTGTAAATGAGCACCTTGACAATGAAATGATCCCCATTTAGTTCTCGTTGAGCAGTTGATAACGCCGGAAGTCGACCCTTCGCGAGCTGCAGTAATTTCGCCTTGTTAGAGTCCACTTCACCAAGCAGACGGCCTCAGTGTTCGCTTGATTGAAACTGCTGTACCCTGACGCTCGTTAGAGCAGAACATGCTAGGCACGACACACCGAAGAGTTATGCAATCTCGTTTCGAATGAGAAGAGTGCAAAAATAATAGTTGAAACTCAGATGAATCGAGAGGAATTGACTCCTCAACTTTTGGGAAACGATAATCACTTAAAAGTTTTTCATAGCATATAAAGACAAAAACTTTTTTTTTTAATTGATGAATGCGCATCTCCATGGTTCTACGAGCGCCGCGCACATCCAGGGAATTTGCACGTTTGCATGTGAACAGAAAACAATAATTCACTGCATGTTTTTTACACATTTCTTAACAAGATTGGAATAAACGTAATCTCAGATCTTTTATAAAACATGGTATCTATGTTACTGATTACTAGGGAGCAGATTTTAATGACCTAAAACATCGCCAAATTGTTCAATAAAATGCTCTTAAAATATTTTTAAAATACCCTAAAAGCAAAGACAAATGGCGTAAAAATGTTATTAAAAACAGTTCAGATGAATAACTCGGACTGTTGGATATGCCACTGATGTAATCGTGGCTTCTTCCTTTCGTTCAAGTTATCTCAGCTAACAAACTTTAGGTCTGATCTGTTTTTACCAAGATCTCTGTCTTTACATAGTTATCGCAAAATCGGCCAGTCGTACGTTAAACCCTACCCTCTTCCCTATTTTTCCATTTCCATATTAAGCCTACAATGTAGATTACGGTGTGAGGAATGTTTCTTTGAGGCCTTTGGCCTTAAAATTTTAGTTTTTTAGGACCTAAAAAGCTTTGTTTAAGAGTTATTTTACAATATAGATTAAAAAATCCGAACGAGTGTTGCGGGTTGCATTTGACATACAGATATATATATATTTTATATGCTTTTTAATATATATATTTAGATGCGTTTTTCAATTTTTTTTTTCAAAGAGCAATTAGACACGTCGACGTGACATTCTCTTTCTTCAGAGACCTCATTTATAAAGATTGATGGCGTGTGAGAGCAGCAAGAGGTATGCATACTATTGAAATAATATAGGACACGATTCTATCTGCTGTTAAGCTTAGTGCGTTCTATTGTTTGGAAAACCATTTTGTATCGCTTCGTTCAACAGCAGTTTTTCTGCTGCTGGCCACTAGTTTCAAATTATGTGCCGTTCGGAAGCTGAGAATTCTAACCCTCCGCCATTACCCCCCTCTCTTCCCCGAAAGTCTGTGCGCACTCAGAATAAGCCACTGTGTAAAGAATTTCGGTCGCTGCCGCTATGGTTGAGTGGGGGAGTGGAAACTGCGGTGGCTTATGGAAGTCCTGGAGCACTCGACCGACGATGTTAATAGTAATGCACATGCGCAGACAATATTCGAATGGGCTAGCTCAAGTTTATCAGAAAACAAAGGCGTTCAACAAATAATGTGTGGGATCTCTGACCTCTTAAATGTCTCACATGTCCTCCGAAGCAGCAGCTCATCTCTTCGTTTGCGCAGGAACGCATTGCGGTGTAAAGTATTGTACTATTAATCCGTGAGTTAATTTGCGGTTGTATGCATATTTTCTTGTATTTTATGTCATTGGGCGTGGGCCATGAGAGAATGGGTGATCAGCCCATCGTTCAGCCTTAATGATGGAAGTGGAAACAGGATGGGGAAGGAAGGACCGCGCGAAGTCCTCTCCCGTTGTGTAGTAATCATAGGAGTTATTAACATTATTGATCAACAAAATTGACAGCAATTATCTTGATTACTTAAGTGATATCTTTTCGACGTATTCACAATAATAAAAATAAATGCAGTATTCAGAAGAAAAATAAAATTATTGATGGTAGGTCACAAGTAAGTAGTCTTAATACTTCCACTATTAGAGATTCTTCTCAACTGAGAAATATGTCCTTGCAAAATATCGACAATGAGCGTACAATTCTAAATAATAATAATAATAATAATAATAATAATAATAATATTAACTTATTAAATTATAATAATAATAACACGAGTCTTTCCAGATCATGGAGATATGTCATAGAGATACAGTAAGTATAAGAATGGAAGATCCTAAGAATGAAATTGGAAAGGCAGGATGACGTGAGGTGCTGATCAATTGCCTAATGTATTGCTCCAGTAACAATCTGGAATCCATCAGAGTAAACTAAGGAAATGTCCGATATGAATAACCTTCCCTAGACGTCTCATGCACACAATCCTCGGCTGCGCTTCAGCTGGGTCGAAAATTATGTTCATGAAGCTGACTGACACAATTATGAGCTAGTTTAATAGCTGCTAAAATTATGAGCTAGTTTTCTATGTGTCCTGCTATAGCAGGACTGCTATTGCAGGACACATAGAAAACTAGCTCATAATTTTAGACTAATTATAGGCCAATTAAATGCTATATCCCAAACTTTTAGGTTCTTGTAATTTTCTCAAAAATCAGTGTTTAATTTCGACATAATTGACGAAACTGGGATGTAAATCGAATTAGGGATTAAAATCTCTAATGCGTCGTTGCGCACTCTTTTTTTTTATATATTGAGATATACAAATTTTCTCCACATTAATATCTTGCAAAGATCTTAGCGTCTAGCTTGCTGGGTCAATGGGTCACGATATATTATAATCCTTATTACCTTTATAGTGGATTATAGGATCCGCAGACTATACAGCGCTGCTGGGAATCTGAAATAGAATGATTCTAATTCCTAGTTCATTACTGTTTGGATTGACTAAATGAAAGATCACTTTCTTTTTTAAAGAACAAAATTTAATAAAGTTTATTGTTACCTTTTAGTACACAATTTAGTGAATTTCATAAATTATTTTGATGTTAGGCCTTTTATCAAGATATCTTTGAATTTTACAGTTTTATACCGCGGTTAACTTATCTATTCTTCGTTGATATCCCTCGTAGACTTCTCAGTCGAAATATCTTGCGAGCTTGCCGTAGTCCAAAGTCCCAAGAAATCCTCTTCTGCTCCTATCCAAACTGGTCCCAAACTATCAAAATTTTCAGTCCCGATTACGTCCTATGACATAGTCCCGAAATCTATAATTCGATTACCACTCCCGACAAAGTCCCAATTTATGCGTCAATGTTACTTCCACATGCAATATCTGCAATATCATTTACTGTCCTTAAAATTTCACGATCTGATAACCCGACTCTGACTATCTGCACTACACTCGCTCCCTCTCACGAACCTACGATCAGTTCAGACACGCGATGCCGGTCAGAATGAAATCTTCCTGCATGATTCACCCCTCGAAGACTTATCTTCTTTTTTTCATAACATTTGACCGTCCTTCTCTCACCCAGCCAATCCATACGTTCGTTACATTTTGGTGTAGCTGACCTTTCGATCGTCTAAACTTCTTCGCCCAATCCCAAATTTTCTACTTTCGGCATGCAGCCACCTCCTAATGCATTTACAAAAAAACAAAAACTACATTGTTTATTCCCGTTCGTTGCTAAGCCTTTGCTCTCGTGATATATTCTAATGCATGTTCCATCATATAGTCTGCAAATAAATGTTTGTTTATTTTCATGTGACATATCGGTATGTCACAATATGTGCAATAATTCACTATTACAGTCCCAGGAATTAATAACAACGCATTCCGTCGAAGTAGGATGTAATATTATTCAAGGTAGGCAACTGTGCAGATGAAAGTCTGTCGCTTGGCGTATTAAAACACATTAATAAAGTTCGTAACCGTAATATAAATGTAGATAACTATAAACATCTGAAGAGAAAATTCCTCAAAGATTTACGAAAAAAGGAATCAAACGAACTAAATATTCTTCTATCGAGGTACTAGGAATAAGGGCATAACATCGCTAATGAAAATGTGTACAGTAGCGACTTTCCTAACATTTTTTACCTAGGTCGTTTGATAAGTCTGGTAAATTTCTATGAAGGAGCGCAAATTGTAGTTAAATATTAGCATTGTTAGAGAGCATGATTCGTGTTAGGCAATTGTTTGAGTTTTCAAACAAATGCGACGCATTGTTATTTGTTGGCAACCAGCTGAATGTGTGAGTTTGACATACGGGGTAGTAAATGTACAAATGAGTTTCATGCTGAGATTAAATATTTTTATTAGAAAGATTGGACTGCATCGCAGGTCAAAACCGAATGAGTTGAAGTCCATTTGGACTCTGCACCAGAGTTAAAGAGAATTTACTTCTGGATGAATGAGTGCAAACGTGGTCGCAGAACACAAAAATGAAGCGTTCTCCGGCCGGCCAGTTGAGGTCACCAGGCCGAAAACCAACGAAAAAGTTCACGAAATGTTAATGGAAGATCGAAAAGTGAATGTGCATGAGATAGCCGATACTGTTTGCATCTCAACTGAACGAGTTCACTTCATCTTGCATGAGAAACTGATGTTGAAAAGCTGTGCGCGAGATGGGTGCCACGATTGCTCATTTTGGATCAGAAACGACTCAGAAGAACGTTTCAAAAAAGAATGAATAAGCGATGTTGAGGGAAAACCAACAGGACTTTTGGCGCAAATTCGTGACTATTGACGAAATTTGGATCCATCACTACACTCCTGAAACCAAAAGAGACTCAAAAAAGTTGATAAAGGCTTGTGAGAGAGCACCGAAGAAGGCGAAGAAAGGACAAAACGTTTGGATGGTCACTGTTTTCTGGGATCCTTATAGATTATTTGGGAAAAGACAGAAAAATAACTGGGCCCTATCAGACTTAACTATTGGATCGTTTAAAACAGAAATTGATTGAAACGCGGCCAAGATTGATGCACAAGAAATTGCTATTCCGTCCAGACCACGCACCGACCCACACAGCGGATATCACACTGGCAAATGTGCATCATTTGGGATTCAAATAGGTTCGTCATCCAGCATACTTATCGTATTTAGCCCTGAGAGACTTCTTTCTATTCCGTAACTTTAATTATTTGCTTGGTGGGCAGAAATTTTCTTCAAATGAGGAAGTGATTGATGCTGTAACCTTGTACTTTGCAAAGTTTTTCAAAACCTATTTCTCCAATGGGATGAAAAAATTGGAAACACTCTGGGTCAAATGCATAGGCTTAGAAAGAGACTATGTTGAAAAGTAAAGTGAGTTTTTTCCAAAAAGAAGGTTTTGTTTATTTAAGGCCGCATTAACTACGCGGTCATCAGCGACCACTATTTATTTAACATTAGGGGTCCCTACATACTGAATGGTGACATGGTGATGATTAGAGGCGAAAGAAGGAACACAAATACAACCATGCCCGAGGCGGGACTCGAACCTGCTATTCTTCGACACGAGTCGCGAAGGCACTACTGCGTTAGCAATCTCGACCACCCGGACAGGCTTTAGGAAAAAACAACAACTTATCATTCAACCCACGTAATTTAATTCTTACTTGTCAGTGTAAATACGAAAGTTGTAAATTTACAAACTCTGAAAGACGTCATTTCGAAATAAATTTGAATTTTTGCTTACTTTACCGTTTACTATTGTATAGGGAGAAAACGTTTTGGAATCTCAACAGTACTGTCCCGAATTTTCGGTACTGAAATACTTATTTAAAGTTCTTTTGCGCTGTAACGCACGTTGGGATTACGATTAGTGCCGTTTTGAAGGGGGTTAAGGTTGGTGCGGGTGGCGAGGACATACGTAGTTTTGACCCCAAAAAGCAAGGAAGTCTGTTTGTATGGATGGCGGATGGATAGACGAAAGAATGAAAGTAGGAGTCGCGCATAACTTTCTCAGATTAGAAGCTTTTGAGCTGAAACTTGATAAATATGTTATCAAGAACTGTGATCTGTGGTGACCCGGGAATTATTAGTTATTTCTATGTTTGGAACAAGCTCGAATATAGTGTGTAGAGATACACTAACATTTAAGTCGAAATTTAATTTTATTTGAGATCATTTTACTTATTACTTATTTTGGGGAAAATTATTATTTCATTTACTTAGAAATTAGCCATAAATTGATTTAATTTTGCAAACAATGATGATTTTTCCACTGTTACACTTAAATAATAACAATGTGGATACACACATAAATAATCGTGATATATTGTGTATTACTGTTGTAGAATGTTGTATCCTCACTAATGACTTTAGATTCACTGATGTATTTTATGAAATATATCCTTCAAACATTTATTCATTTATTGTAAACTGTAAATTTGTCGATTACATTCGCATTCCACACAGCCCTTCCATCAATCAGTATTCTCCTGGACTTCCCTAAATTGATAAGCCTTTGTGTATTAATTGCACAGAGAATTTTATATAAAATATATTGTTTATCAAATAAGTGAAAAACTAAAATACATAACGTTATTAACATTTAGTATGTCTTCCTTCGGCCTTTATCAGTAACACAAGCCTATTACGCATTCATCAACTTCGAACCCACATTTTTTGTAGAACCATCATACACCGAAGCGAAGGTCACTAACATGCACATGTATATAAGTGCATGCATAATAACATCCATATAACGCATGAATAACCTGCACAAACGTGCATTTTAAAGTAGTTTTTGAAAAGCGAAGGAAGGAAATGGTGGAGCGACGCCATGGCCGCCCCCGAGTTCCGTTGGAGGCGGGGCGCATCTGCCGGAGGCGCTGGAAAGGGCGGCCCACCCGCAATGCTCCAGTTGCGCGCCGCCGTAAATCTGCCGCGTGCGCGCGTCGGCACAAAGGGCGTCGCGTCGCCTTCGCCCGCGCCCTCGCCCACGCCAGCGGCCAGCGACCCCGCTCTCCGCCCCTGGGCCTTGGGCAGCGGGCCGGCCTCGGCGCCCGCCCACCCACGCCCGCTGACCGGTGTCCGTCCCCCGCCCCTGCCCCCACGCCCGGTCGTAAATTTCCGCCTTTTCTCCTTCTGCGCCCTTCTGCCCCCCCCCCCCGCTCCTCACGCGCACTTACGTGACGGACTGGGGGGTCTCAATGAAGCGCCGGCCGAGGCGCGCGATTGAAGCGGCCTGCGCTGAATGCAAGGAGGCCCCGGCTGCTCAGCTGCGCAACAACATCATTCCCTGGCTCTTCAAAGAAGGAGGTTGCTGAGGATTTGGAGCGAGTTCGTTGTTTGCGAGAGAGCGTGTCAATGTTAACTTCTCTTTCTAGGGAGGAGAGATTTGTCATCCGCCACGAAATACCACCGGTCCTGGCCGGGGTTGAACCGGCAATCTGAAGAGTTTCAATGGCGCTCTTCGTTCGTCGAGGACGCTCGAGGCTTAGGAGAAGCTGTAGGTAAAAATTGACACCGGATATCCGCTTGGAGATCAGTAAACTATTTATGTGGATACTAGGTCCAGATGTTTTTAGTTATTTCATGCTAGGGAAGGAACAATTGAAGTATGCCCTTAAAGTAGCAGGATTTTGATTTTCAAAAATCAGCACAACCATTGGATCCCTATCTATTTGTTTGAGCCAATACGCTGCATGCCTCCAAATTATTTTTTTAATTTTTTTTATTAATAACCATCACAGTACTTTCTAATTTCCTAATCTTGAATCCTACCTAATGCAAAACTATTATTTTAACAGGGGGCTTAAAGATATGATATTTAAGATAAGATATTTATGATCATATTTAATTAATACCATAAGATATTTAAGATAAGATATTTAAGATAAGATATTTAAGATCTCTTTAAGATATTTAAGATCATCTTTTCATTTCTTTGGCTTTAAGATATTTAAGATCATCTTTTCATTTCTTTGGCTTATATGCTCGAACTAGTGAGATAGTGGATTATTGGGTTTTGTTGGTAATCGATGGTTGTAATTTGAGGTCGGTATTGGTATTGGTTTCTTTGCCTTGAAAGAAAAATACGTATGCGTACGATGTTTTTGATTTACATACCTACAACTTTAAAGTATCAATTGAATTCAGAGGAGTTCACTTCTTTGAAGGCATACGGATTTGCGGGATTTCAGAAAATGCTCCAAAATAACATTAAGAAAAGGTGACAAGAACTGAGTGTATGATCAAGTTAATTGGCTAAAAATATTCACCACGTGAGTAATCAAGAAATGTAGGAAGAGGTGACAATGAAATAAATATTTACCTGAGATAAAAGTTTACCTCTAAGATTATGCGTAAGATTGCATTGACTTCACTATTTTCATTATATAGTAGTGGCCTGCAGCAGCAAACATGCTGCTGAACAAAGCCACAAACAATGGTTTTCAAAGTGCATGCACACTGCTAAAGAACAAGAAATAAAATACTCTAGCAAGACACTGAATAAATGAAATATTTTAACGAAAACAATTTTCACGAATTCTGTAATACAAAATATAGTAATAGGGATACACATATCAAACATTTCCTTACAAATCAAGAATATAAAAAACAATTACTGTTCCATAATACAAGTGAATAGTATATATTTAAATGCACAGGTCTCTTCCTTGGAGCCTTTCTGTCGCGTGACTGCAGCTGGGTCTTGAGCGTACCGACAGAATACTCATTCGTATTTAGTCGGTACATGAGGTATGATCATATGCGGAATAACACAATCAAATATTTGCACTTTGTTCTCAAAATCGAAACTGTTTCATTGTTTTTGGATTTTGCCCAAGAATCCGGGTATCTAAAGAAACCATAGGAACCTGTCAAAAGGGCGAAGGTTACTCAGTTTTCTTTCAATTTCTGCGCACATGGAAAATTATTTATTAACGCAAATTATTATAAAATTACATATTAACGCAAAAATGACTTTTAACAGTAAACAACCAGTAGTTTAAGTTTATATTTGAGATTTTCCACCTAGTCATGCGGAATCCCAGAAGTTTACTAATTTTGCGACAATTTATTTTGCCGTAAAAAATATCACAAACCCGAGTAGGATCAAGTTCATCTACCTCGTTGAAATTAATTCCATCACGACGTGCTTAGATACTAAGGTTGGCAAGCAAGTTAAGTCATCTTCCATCAAATGCGGGGCTGAAATTTCCACGACTAAGCTGCACAATAGAGGCGTCCCCGAACTTGACCTTCCGCAGATTCGAAAGCCATTGAATGACCGACTGAAATAGAGTAAATCAGGGAGTTAACGGTTCTCAAACACTTCAACGAACCTTTCTCGAATACGACTTCCGCCCATGAATTTCGTTAAAATCCCCCAACGATCACATCCGACACTAATTCCGATAAGCTGCACGTATATTTTCTTTAGTACGTAAGCACCCACGCAAATTTCCGCCACCTCACCCTGGCCCTGTCCTCCGACGGCTTCGCGGAGGCAGGTCATCGGGGCTGTCCTCGCCCCCCACCCGTCCCCCCCCGCCCCGCCCCCGCCGCCTGCGGCCCCCCGCGTCGCGCTCTCCGGCGGCAAAGAATTTCACGCACAATATTCGGGGACGCAGCCGTTCCGGAGACAGAGGCTCCGTGGCAAAGGCCCCCGCGGACAACGGCGCGAAAGTATCTCGTTCCGGAAACCCTCGGGCCACAAAGGCGCGGGGGAGCGAGCCGCTGGCGAACCAGTGGACGCGTCTGAAAAGACGCTGCTCATTGTGGCGCCGAGCGCGCCGGGCGCGCCTCCATTAATAACGCCCGTGACGCCCCGCGTGGCGTGGCGCGTCGCGTCGCGGCGCGGCGCGCGCATTCAGTTGGGAGGGGGTGGGGGCGGGCGCGGGTGGTCGCGCGGGTCGGCGCCCTCGTCCTCGCCCCCGCCCACTGACCCAGTGCCCACCGCCCCCCCCCTGCGGCGCACGCAGCATGGCGCGCGGGCGGCCCGCAGGCCGGAAGCCAGCGGTGTTTGCGTTGCACTTGTCAGGCGCTGCGCGGAGCCCTGAGCAGTCGGTGTCCCACTGAGCGGTTTGCTAAAGGCTATTTACACTGGGACTAGTTGACTTCGGCGCAGGCGGCCGGTTGCGAAGGCAGTGCGGCAACACCCTTGCCTCTGCATCGGTATCGTTGACCGGGAGGGTCTAGGGTTCTTCACCCGACGATGGTGGATACATAGCCTGGTCGAATACTACTATTCCTATCTGGCGGAGAATTCTAGTAGTGGCTGTTCTAGTCCGTTGTTTTCCGTGGTTTCGTCCAATACAAGCCAATACCGGAGCGCTACCCTTCAATCGTCACATACTACACAATTTCGTGCTCTCCAATACCTCACATCACGGGAGATCATATGAGAGCTTAGAGCTTGTCACCGCTGGGGGTTATCTGGAGGGCTGAAACCCACAAGCCGTCGGTAAGCTGGTGATCCAACGCTCCAACAAGAGAGGAACACCGCCACCTCCCAGTACATTTGATACATTATACTTACGGCATTAACACTCTAAATACGGGACGCCCTTGGACATAAATATCCTCTCACTCATTGCTCACAGTTCAATAGACTCATGTGCGAGTCTGGGTTGCTCAACAAGTTCACAGGCGTTCTGCAGCAAACACCTCGCTCGCAGAGGATGTACGAGGGGTAAGTTACGGAGAATGAGGGCGTTAGTCTTTCACAAGGTGAGTTT
Source organism: Teleogryllus occipitalis (assembly GCA_011170035.1). Classification (NCBI taxonomy): domain Eukaryota; kingdom Metazoa; phylum Arthropoda; class Insecta; order Orthoptera; family Gryllidae; genus Teleogryllus; species Teleogryllus occipitalis. The sequence continues at coordinate 162,813 of BLKR01002210.1, forward strand.
TATAGACAAGTACATTGTACATTCAGTTCGAATTTAATACTCGTATATTAAACTGACTACAAATGATCTCACACTAGCGGGGAGAGTGGCGAGTTACATAACCAACAAGTTACGTTGAGGTGAATGTGTAACTGTAAATTCACAAGCGAGTAACTAATAAAACTCGCTCGGTGAAAACTATATCTTAGCTCCAGCTTGCAGAGTCACGAACAAAACAGGTCTTTTGATATAATTTATTATTAAACCATTGTTTATCTGGAAATAATGCGTATGTTATTTAAAGTAAGGCAAGATAAAATAAAATGTTTTATCCATATTTCAATTTTGTTTTCTTTCATTTATGGTAAGATTTATTAACATATTGTTTTACATGTCATTAAATAAATAGTTCTTACATTGGGTTTTAATAATAAATTGAATATCTTATTAATTTAACATTCTTGTTACGAATCTACTGAACTCTTTAAGTGTTGCCGACTGTGCGGGAAGTATCCAATATGTGTGAAAGTCAACAGATGTTAGTCACTCCGGAGTTTATTGTGTTCTACTGAATCATTTGAGCTAATATAATCATGTAAACGAACACATATATTTGTATTGGTTCAAGTTAAAAACAGTTACTTTCTGTCTATAGATTTTATGTACTTCCGTTGCTTCAAGATATGAAATTTCAGACAGTGGAATGAGCCCCTAATTAAATTACAATTTCGGCTCTATACAAAACATTGTCTCAGAAGTTGCTTTCTGCTTTGTGTTAAAAGTATTTTGTATCATCACACTCGTACACAAAACGAGTTGCTTTCTCACAAAAGTTTTTTCTAATGAAGTATAATTTTGTTTCTTTTTTAGATTTCTTTCCCCTCCACAGTAACCCCGTGAAGGCGGGAATTTATTTGCGAATCGGTATACAATTGAGACACTGTCTTGCGGCTTAAACAGTTAGAGGGGGCTTTTTCTTCCCAGTGGTGGAGCTAGACAATTTTGGGCCCGGGGCAATGCTGACATGTCGCCCCCTCCGGCCTGAAAATATGAAGTTTAACAAGAAACGAATTGAGTAGTTTTATTTCAACAAATTGTTGTTTTTAATTAGGGTTTAATAAAATCACTTGTTAAATACATGAAATAAGAAACATAAATTTCAGTAGAACCTATTTTAATTTTAGAATCATTTGATTACAAACATTTTTCCATTTCATAGATACATTCATATAATAAATGTATCTCTCATAACCTGAAACTTACATACATTGGAATAAGATTATTATTTAATAAAGTTACTTTCTCTCAACGATTTTGAACCATTTTATTTCCTACTTTATTCTAAACATCGGCAATACATTTTGATTTTTTACTACAAACGTAAAAATGACGCTAAAATTATGAATCTGTTTACATATATTGCTTCTAATAATAGATACCTGTATTTTATTTAATTAATAGTTGTTGGCTCATCGTGGATCTTGAATTTCAATGGTAACATTTAATGTATTTTGATCATATATGTATTTTCAATAGATAAAAATTATGAACGGAATTTCACTGTCTAAAATATGCACATATTAAAAATGGAAATATGATTATTATTTAATATGGTTACCTTTTGCCAACGATGGAATGCAGTCATTTTGTTGCATCAGTTTTGAATTTTTAAGAGTATAGGATTATTTTAAGTATACTTAATTTTTCACTTACATATCCAATTAACAAAATGTCAGTATGTTACGAAAAATTAAACCTTTATTGAAAAATTTGGCTGCTTCACACCTGAATTTTTTAAAATTAATATTCACTATCTACAATTCGGGATATTCAGACCTAAACTTCAACGAAAATACATAGCCAATATCCGTGTATAACTTTACGAAAATGTGAATTAATATATCTTGGATGTTAAGAGGAGAAAATTTAATGGCTTTCAATGACAGAGTATTGTTTTGTAAAATTTTCTGACTTTTTTTTATTTCATAGAGTACTATCTTATATGTAATGATTATATTTAACTATTTAAGGTTAAACAAATTGAAATTTTTTGAAATATCAGACTACTGGAACGCGACTTATCAAATTACAACAGTTTTTTTGAGATCTAATTTCTTTTTCGATTTTTTACTATTTCATTTTCATCGGTGTCGTGAACGGCCCCTTTCACTTGGGGGGCCCCGGGCGATCGCCCGTTCCGCCCATACCTAGTACCGGCACTGTCTTCCTAAATATTTAACTTAATTCAATGACGCAGTAAACAAAAATACACTTTGCCATGCCTAACTTCTAGCTAATAAGAATTTTTAAAATTGTAATCTTAAATGTTGTGAGATGTCTTCTTTGATGGATTATATCTATTTTTTTCTCTCATTCGCTCATTTACATTCACGCATCATTCACACTTGTTTAACATTATATACATAACCATTCATTCTACTCATTCATTCCCACAGAACTACACTGATAGTCTTCTGTTCTTCTGTTCGCCACGGCACTGACTCGACTCAAAGTGTCCGTGGCGCTCAGGCCCATTGGGAGGCGTGGCAGGGGGGCGCGGCGTCGCGTTCTCCGCACGACCCTCGGCCGATGGCGTCTTCCCCTCCGCGTGCGGCTGTCCCCGCTTGCGCACACAAGGTAGCAAACGAGGCGTGGGGAAACGCGCGGAAGGTGAAGGCGACGTGTTTCGGTCCTTTCCGTGTAGGACGTTCAGGATGCGCGGCGCTATTGGAGCCAGTGCCCTTGCAAGCTCCATTGCCTCCAAGCGCCATTGGAGCTCCGGCAAGAATTGGATTTTACAGCCAGAACTCCGAACACGTCAGTGTTTCTAGGGTAATTGTTGGGTGGGGAAGGGAGATGTGGGAGTGCCGCACGGTTGTCCGTCGAGCGAATCGGATGGAGGTGGAGGGAGACGCCGCCGCCAATACCCGCGAATACCCGCGAATACCCGCGAATACCTGCGAATACCTCGCGAGTACCTCGCAAGCGGGGAGGAGGGCGGGATGGAGCTCGGGGACGCGTAGGAGCGGGCGTAGGAGAGAAGGTCTTGGAGTTATTTTCTGGCTAACGTATTTGGCGAGGGCGTGCCAGAGGAGGACGCTATCGAGCATTACACCAAGACCCTTCGCCGTCTTTTTCCAGATGAGGTGCACGCCTGCCAAGCTCACGACTTTATCGAGGTCGGTCCTCTGTTGAGTGAAGTTGACGGCTACGCTACGCACTTGTCTAGGTTGAGGGCGAGGTGTTTTATGACAGCCATTCTGGAAGCCCGTGGAGGCAATCGTTCAGATATCTCTCCAATTTCCTTTTGTGTGCCGATTTCGCATAGTAATCGAAATCACCCGTGAACCTTAGGAGCCCGCAATGTTGAATGACGGTGTTTCTAGTGATAGCGACACGTCGTTGACAAGCTCAATAGGGTTGGGGTGAGTACGCTATCCTGAGGCACGCCCGCTACGGCTCATCTTAATGACGATTGTACACCATTGACACGAACGTTGAATCGTCTATCAGCCAAGAAACCAGCTATTTATTTTATTTTATTTATTTTTACGTCAAAAAAACAGTTAAAAACTGCGTATGACGTGCTATGGGGAAAAGTGAATTGTGTGCACATTTTCAAAATTCTGTGATCCCTACACTAAGTCATATAGTACTTAAATTTTGAATTTTTGAAAGGGAGAAAAAAAACTCCCATGTAATAAAATCTATTTTCAAGGATAAACAAGCAATACATTTTGAATTTTGAAAGGGAGAAAAAAAACAAAAAAACTGATCTAGCACTCGCTGATTCCATTATCCGCAAGACACGCGAGCGCCCCTTCGTGCCATACAGAATCGAATGCCGACCGCATGACTAGAAAAACTTCCGGCAAGTTCTGCCGTCTTTCGAGAGAGAGACCGATTTCAGTACACAGGCGCGTTAGTTGTTACGCGAACTGAGACCAATTCGAAGACGAAATTGCTCGTCTCTAAGAAGCTTAAGGCAGGATATTTCCCGCTGCAAACCTTCCAGGATCAGACACTTGAAAGATTTCGAAAGAAACGAAAGGAGACCAATTGGTCCGTAACCGCACGGGGAGGTTGGTCCTTGTTAGGCTTTGGAATCGTTCACACTGTCGCTACTTTCCGCGACCTGAGCAAATATCATAGCATGAGGCACGCGTTTAGGAGCTCCGGAAAGGAATTCGCCTTGTCGGCTCCTAACGTGCGGATGGCGGCTGTTAAACCGTCTGGCCCGCATGGCTTGAGCGGGTTGAGGTGTCGCAGCAGTTTGCGGAGCTCCCTTCCCGTCACACGTCGCGCGGAGGTGCTCGGCGCGACGGTCAGGGAGACCATTTTCTTTCCAGACCTAATTAATTACAGACACAACTGCTGCAGTAGTAGATTATGCAACAAGTTTATAGTGTTGACCTTTTCTGCAAAGTTAAAAACATATTATCGAACAAACGGCGTTAGGAGTGAGTTGGTAATTCTTATGACTGCAAAAAATCATATTATAAACGGGTTTTATATGCTATTTTTGTGTAATAGTACCATAATAATTTAAGGCAGCGAAGTTAATGTGGAAGTTAAATTGTAATCTAAGCCCCATGTTATGATGTCATGCGTGCTGTCTAAGCAACGCATTTGTTTACAATAGTAATTAGTTTGAAAGTTATGTTTAATATAAATTATGGGTTCGTTGCCCAAAGAAATTTTGGAAGCAGGGGCGAAAGAATAACATTCATCAATCCCAAAACAGTTTATTAAACTTTACGAAAAAGAATATTCAATGTTTAAGAATTAGATGGATGTAAAACAAGCGAATTGTACATGTGAGGCTGTTGTCCTTGGATGTCTATCGGATCAGGTTGGTTAATCAGATACCATGCGCGTGCTACAATGAAGATGGTTGTCATTATAATGTTTAGTGCAGATCATGATAAAGAAAAACACGCACATTGAAATTGATTTTTTTCTGCCTCTTTCAGTAACTAAATTAACTTCAATATTAATATTTATGTGCCAACGAATTAGATTAGGTTTCCTTCGATATTAATGTTTGTTAAATTTTCCGAAGTAAATGAAATATAAACTTTCAAAAGAGAACATAAATTAATAAACTAGCTTTTAAAAGTAAGTTTAAAAAGAAGTTCATTTTATTGCAAGCGCTGGTATCTATTTACACAATTACACTTACCTTCTTTATACTCCAAAATTAGATGATGAACAGGATGTTTTAAAATTATGACAACGATGACTCAGAAGCAGACTGCAGAAGTAGTGGAGACGTAATGTTTGTGCAATAATATGCCATATTAAGAACGATTTTGTTAAGCGAGAAAGGTTGTTTGTAATGTTGGTATACACAATTTTTTTTCGTTGAAAATACGATATCAAGGTTGACTTGACATGTCACGAAATTAACTGTGCAAATGATGCCGTGAAAGGAAACGATAAGAACTCTGTTTTCACGTTTTCCGACAGAAATAGCGCTACCAAAAGCTATAGGAGAATGTTTTCAAAATATATGACATATTTTAATACTGCAAGAAAGAGAATGAGTACCAAGGAATAAAATTAAAATTGTTTCTAAACAAAACAACAAAAAACGTTGAATTTTATTTTTCTGTCTTCCGGATAATCGTTTTCAGGTGAAAGACCCAGAACCACTTTCATTTCAGCTCTCTGGTACAAGGCGGTCAACTGCGAGGAGCAGAGATTTCATCGTGACTTCTGTGCCATCGAATCTCATTGGTACTAGCAATTATCTTGACATCAGTGTTGTGGAAATAGTTGTAAAATGAGCGTAGGGTAACAAAACTATACTGTAGCTAACAGTACATAATACCGATTGATGTAATAAACACAGAGTAATATTGTATAAGCTCCTATAATGAGCTTTTTCAATTTTGACATTTTTCTTCGATCGTTGGCAGAACTCTCTCTTGCAACAGCATTTTGCGTCATGCCCAAGAAGGGTAATGATTTGCAAATACTAGGGTGAACACCATATTCATTTTCCCGACTGTCCAGTTACCGCAACATGCTTTCGAATATCAGCATGCTGGTTAGTATTCTTCGCAGACTACACCCTTTGATGGTGTGGCGACGATTATCTCTCTCACCTCGGATAAGAAGCACGTCACGGCTCTATCACACTGATGCAGTGAAATCTCTACATCAGAGTAATGACATTGCGCATTACGAGAATCGTTCATTTGCGAGGCGTCGATCAAAATGTGCCGATTTCACCCTCACAGATTCGTCTTGGAGCTGTGAAGTAATGGCTCGTTGAAGATTATTGGCAAGATGGCTAACTTGCAGTAACGTCACTGGTCATCATATTCCGTACATTCTGCAAAGCTATGCTTATTTGACGAATATTGTCAACGTGTTTATTCAAATCATTTGATAGTCATCATTGAGCTTTGACACAGTATTATCAGAAAATTTTATAAATAAAGATTTTCTAACATTGTGTTTTGTTTTTTCGACATGTCAAGAAAATATTGTGGGATGCGTGGATCACGCCCTTCCCTTCCCCTCGCCTCCATGCCTCTCGCTCAGCGAGCGCGGCGGTGCCCCTTCAGTTGGACATAAGGCATTCGAAGCAAAGGGCAATTACTCAATAACTCCAATCCAGTCGTAGGCAAGGATGCGTAGTTCTTAGTGCGGTGAAAAATGGATGTACTAAGTTGCGGATATCATAGCTCGTAAAAAGCCTTGTTTTACTATTAACCACACTTCCCGCCTTGCTCTTCCTTCCTCAAAATAGTGTTTTTTTAAAAGGAAATCAAAAAGTAATCAATAGTTTTAAAAAATGTTGGTTGATTTTCTTTCCTTTTTGGAAATCACAACAGTGAGTAAGCTCATATAACGAACTAATAGGCGGTAGAATATGCTGCTGTATCTTCTAAGAATTATCGTGTGAATATTCTATGGAACTATCGTGTGAATATTCATTATTGCGAATAGGTCAGATATGCTTCATAACTTTCAAGAACTTGGTATCACTCCCATCAATGAAGATTTCTTCATTCTATCTGCAAAATTTTACAAAAAAATTTCTCAAATACCTTTAGCTACCCATTTCAAACGAGGGAAACAGAATACTCATCGTACACGTTTGAAAAGGAAATTAACCACATCATTTTTTGGCCCTCCTTAAACAGACTGGAAACGATTAACCTTTCCGTATAATAAAAAGAACTTCTAAAATGAAATAATTACGATAAATAAAATCACGTAAACTTGCTGTATTGAAAATCAACTACTGTATCAGTCGTTTGCGGCTGCTGAAGGACACAGGCCAAGCAAGAATAAATATAAAATAAAGATTTATAACGCTCAGGATTTGTTTTATTTTTAGTTTAGAGGAATCTGTAGCAAGAAAGGATGAACAACGCAAAGGAAGGATTTTGTTTAGGGTAAGAGTGTGGTGTCAAAACACACAGACGAATCCAATTTTCGTACACGAACAAGCATATTACTTTGTTATTTGTCCTTTTTATTTTATTTTATTCCATTTAAATTTCTTCCTTTGATCGATTCGGAAGCCACAATATTTAATTATAACTAAAAGTGAAATAAGGAAGAAACAAGGAAATACTGAACTTGCTGCAGAAGGTTTCAAAAAAGCTGTCAGGTGCTTTTTTTGGCAGAAGAGCTTACACACCTCTAGTTGTTACACGACTATTACATAGGAAAGCATTGACAGAAGCATGCTTTAAAAATTATGGAATATAATATTACAAGAAATTTGCATTTCATCAACTCCCAAACATTTAGAACGGACATGTAATATTTTCAAATTCAATGTGATCAAGATAAAATATAAATAGAAGCATTTCAAACAACGTTGGACATCTTCTATACATTCTATGTTTATTGCCAGATTCCAAGAAACGTTTATAATAACGTAATAAACGTTTCATTATATATTGACAGGCGTATACTAGTATGCTATTCTTTAGAAATAAAGTAAAAATGTATCACTTAGATACTTGTTGAATAGTAAATTATTGAATCATGAAGATAAATCTGTTCCACTACTTTCACATTCATGTCTTGGCTGAACATTACGGATGTTCGGCGTCCGCGTGGGAACGACCAAATGAATGGATGAATCATTTAACTACCGAGACCTAACCTCCTCCTAATGCTAGCCAGTCTTAGGAAAATCAATTTATTAAAAAACCAAGCATCCATTACGCGTGATTTTCCGGAGAGCGGAGACTCCAAACGCAATTACAATGGCCCCCGAGCGATTGTAAGCGGAGATTTATCGGTTGACTTTACGAGCAGCTGATGAAAGCCACGTCACAACACTCTCCGCGGAGTAATGAAAAGAGAGCGAGTGGAGGCGAGGGTGGCGCCGCGCGGCGGCGCGGTCAATTAAACGAGGGGCGCGCGCTGATCGTCATGTGATAACTAATGCATGAGGCGTAATCCGCTGCCCCGAGGGGCCGCGGGCGGAGGGGGCGGAGGGGGCGCCCCTCAATGGACTCGTGATGCCGCACCGCGGCCCCCGCGCGATTATTGCCGCCGGCCGTTTAAGTTGACACAGATGATCTCTTCTCACAATGCTGGGGGATGCTGCGGATCAGAGAACCAGATTCGCAAAACAGTCACATAAACAGTGCTTAAATAAATGATAAATGCGCTCTAATTTCTGCTGATCTGATATACAATAAACCGGTGTAGATAATTTTGTGAAACATTTAATGAAGTAATATAATATACAATGAATAACATCGTGCATGGAAAATTGAATGAGTTCTTCACCGGCTGAGGTGGGTCGAAGCATCAACCGATGTCCATGAAGTGTCTCTGACTGGGAGGTCCTAGGGTTCGAGTTTCGACTGTGAGTGGCGGTATTTTCGACATTATCTAGATAGCTAGGTCGAAATCAGGCGCTGGCTGGAGGTGGGATACTCTGATGCTAGGGGTCGGCTACTCTGATCGGTAGTTTCCAGTTTTCTTCGATAAATACTGGTCAAATGCCACATCATTACCCTAACAAATGGGCTACGGACCGCGTGCAATCTTTCCTTCTCCTTCCTTGTCATATCATTAACCCTTTCATACATATGTTAAATGCATTACACAACCATACATATCTGGAGACCAGACGGGAGCTTAGAGCTTGTTCCGGCTGGGGTGGTGCCCCGATGGTGGGAGATACGTGGATAGGGAAAGCCCCTCAAGCCAACGTGTAGGTCGGCGTCGCATCCTTCCATCCAGAAAAGGAGGAAGACCATACATGCACTACACTTACAGAACTAATGATCATAACAGTTGACGCGTTCGGAATCACGAACTAATCTATCATTGAATGGGTTCATGAAGTGTCTTTAAGTTAATGTCTTCAGATAATCAGCATCTTCATTATGTATTCCAATGCAAAATTGGAGGGGGAATCGAATACAATTAAAAATCCATTGCAAATATTAGAATGTTTAATAATGTAACCTGCACTAAGCGCTAGGATAACCTAAATATTGCACAATCTGAAAATCTTACCATCTAATGTCACTTATACTTCATTATTTCTGAATATAAATCGTCAGAGAGTAGGTGATATCGATTTCCTTTCTGTTTCCTCTTGATTCATTACAAAACATATTATTTATGAAATATTTATTCTTTTGTTTATTGACTTTTTTCTCACACATTTAAAGAAATGTATTTTTTCAGTTAAAAAATTGTCACAACTACGAACATACTACTCGTAGGCAGTAGCAGACCTCATAAATACCTTCTTTATTTATTTAATAAATAGACGGGCTGGTTTCACTCATACGTTATTTGAGTGATATTTTGACGTAGAATTCTTCCATTGTTTCTTTTCAAATCTTTCGATGAAAATTGTATTTCTATTATGTGCATAAAGGACTTGCTATTATTATTTCAAAATAATTTGAAACAGGAAAAATAATGCCGAGTTGAAGAAAGGAAGATCGAATGTCTTCCGAAAGAGCCTTCAACATCAGTTAACGCATCGTTGAATCACTCATGCGTCCTCCGTATTAAAAAAATGTGAAAAGCGGAATTTTTATCGATATATACGAATAAGAATATGATGAGAAACAACATGGTCTATTTCATGTATTACGTGGGTCACATGTCGCATTGTCAACGATCAAGTTGTTTACTAAATATCATTTCCAGTGAAAATATATTAAAATTTCTGATTTTCAAAACAACAAAATTAATAATATCTTCATCATTACATTGCGAGCTTTTTTTGAGTTTTTTTAGAGATATTTTTGATTTTCCATTTTCTTCAACATTCCTCAAAGAGAAGTCTTAAGCCCTATGCTAATATGTTAAATTTTCAGATTTGAGACTTGTTTTCAGAGGAACTATATTTACTCCATAAACCAGGCATTTGATCCCGTGAATGATATATTTTGTCCACTCACTGACTCTACGGACTCATGCAAAACATACTACTTCACCTCCCATTTTGATATTTTAAAAATAAAAATTAAATTAAATTAACTTGAAATTATAAACAATGTTTTGTTACACTTCACGATTTAGGCAGCTGCTTATTCCGTCTTCACAGAGACTCTCTCCGTCTTTTCCTCAGACTTCTCAGGTCTCTCCTTCCTTTCAGTGTAGGAGAAAACTACTTTTGGAAGTCTGGTATCTTCCGTTCTTCCAATATATTGTAACTTTTTGTCTCTGTATTCTTGTATCTCAGTGTTTATTGGTTCTACTTTTAATTCTTTTCTTATTTTTTCGTTTCTAGTATACCTTCCCTCCCTTTAACACCCTTTAGATATTTGCAAATAATTACTTCACTTGCCTGTATCCTTTCCATTGTTTTCTTTGTATGTACTCAGCTTTCGCAACCACAGAACAGCACGGGAATTGCCAATAACATTTGTTAGTTTTGTATATTGTTATTCGAGTTTCTTGCTCGATTTTTAAGGTGTTATGAATGGTCCCACATATGGTTTGGAACTTCGATTGTTTTGTTTTCCGTTTCTATCCTTCTGGTCTGGAGACTAAAGATAATAACTAAAACACATGAATATATAAATATAATATATGTGATGCAAGGATTTGTCCCATGACGCAGCATGTAATTTGAGTGCCCATGGAAATCACTTCGGACATAATAGACGAAGTATTTCGTTGGCATCACAGATTCCGGTGTATATTAAAGAAGCAAAAACATAAATTTAATTTTTTCATTCAAATGACTTAATAACTTCCAATCAAACCGAAGAATGGGTTAATAAATTAGTCGATTGTTTTGTTGAATAATTTAAACGTCATAACTGCAACAAAAAATAAACTATTTTATTTTTTACGTTGGTTTTGTTAGTAACTTATGATCTTTCTATGTGGATGGAAGTTCAAAACTAACAAATATTATTAGAAAACTATCCTACGATTACATAAATTTCAATTCAGATAATTTTTATTAAAATCATGCGGGGTCAATTATGAAAATGTCGCTCCACGACTAACAAAAACGTGTAAAACTACATTTTGCTTTAGCGATACCCCGTGAATAAAATGACAATGCTAATAGTTCCAGACACCTTGCACCGGTGTCTCCATCTCCGCACCGATTTCCCTGTCGCCCACAAGCGCTCGACCCCCGCGTGAGTTACAACCGGCGACCGTCCATCCACAAAGCGGGCCATCGCACGCGCGTCAACGTGTTTACTCCAAACAGCGGGCCTCCCGCCGCCCACGCCGCGCCCGCACCCCGCCGCTCGCGGCGCCCGCCCGCCCGCCCGCGCCCGCCCGCGCTCGCCCGCCCCCGAGCAGGAATGCGGCCCGCGTCGCGGCGCATTGTGCCGGGCCCCGCGCCCTCCGTCGTAAATTACGGCCCCGACAGACTTTTTAAGGGGAGAAGTGAGTTGTCTTTTTCCGGAGAAGCAAATCCGCCGGAGCTGCGCGCGCCGCGCGTCGCTGGCCCCGCGGGCGGGCGAGGGAGGGGGGCAGCTGCGGACCCCCGCGGCCCACGTGCACGAGCACACGTGGGCGCTTGCGCTCATCCCTCTCCCCCTCTCCCTCCTCTCTCTCTCTCTCTCCTTTCAATGAAACCTAACTATTCCTCCGATCTCGCGCGGTGCCCCGAAAGTGATGTGAGTCATCGCTGGCGATGTCTTGTAGTGATCCGATAAGAACAGGTATCCGTTGAAAACCTGTTGATACAGAGCGAGTTGCGTGAATGAATGGAGATCGGAGGATATCTTTTACATTCAGATCGTGCCTTCAGAAGGTAGTACAATTTTGTTTTTCTTCCATGTTCAACACATGCTGATTTATACATGCTTTTCGAATCTTCATTCTGTATGATTTAATTCTTCGCATAAAACAGTGATTTCTCTGGAATATACACAATTTTGAGAAACGGAGAAAGATAATGAAAAGGAGAAATAGTGTAAATAGAAGTCCAAGGAAGAAAAGTTGTCAAAAGTATTCTATACCGTCAATTAAACGTAATTATTTGTAATACGATAAAATAATAATTATGCAGAAATAGTGAACTCGGACGTAATAAAATAAACAATTGAAATGTAGTAGTTATTTTGTTAATAAAATATTACGAGGTATATAAATTATTGATGAACAGCATAAACATAGTATTTCCAATAAATAAGCTCTGATTGGATACACCCACTTGATTTAAACACTAACGTCCGTTTTGGTAACAAAAATCACATCTGTTTTTGTGCTGAATAATATTCCATTTCTGAGCAACATTTTTACACCCAGTGCTATTATATTTTACAAAAACTTTCGCTTGTAGTAAAACGAGCTAGAAAACAAAAACTAAATATTACCAAAGAGAAAATATTATTTGATCACCACACAAATCAGCGGGTGACCGGGGAGCTCTCAGTGAATGGGGTCTCGATTTTATCAGCAGGATTTTGTGGCTAGGAGCGCAGCAGTATGTTATGTCTCATAGGTTACAGAAATGAATGGAACCCCTGAGAGATAGAGGTTGCATGGGGGACCCACAAAATACGAAAACCTTTCTGCGTCAGGCAACACGACAGTAAGAGTGGAGCTTGATTGGTTCCTCACTGGAAAGGAGACACATTACAAATTAATGAAGTATTATTTAATACAATAATATTAATTTATTTTGATTGCAGTTAATGAATTAATAGAAAACAAGGAAATACAAATTAAGCTACAAGTGGTGCTACAACATACATACGTTGTTGCATTATTTGTCGCTTTTGCAATTTTCGAAAATTCAGAGAGTTCCAATGAAAATGAGCCATTTTATTAGCGCCGTAATCGAGAAAAAATAATCCTAACATTTCGTGCCGTTTTGAGAAAACTTTGAAAATGATGTCAAGGCTGCATGTGAAGTACATACAAAAATCAAAATATCCACTTCAAATTCGCAGGACCTTGAGTTCGGCCAGATCCATAAATTCATTTTGGAGAAAATCGTCTGAATGATTTAAGTACTAGTGGTGACCAAAGGCGCACAAGCAGGAGGACGGACGAACAAGTTTGTCATAAACCAATATTTCGGTATTAAGGACCCGCAAAACGTGAATTCTGACTCAACAACGTGTTATAGAAAGTAATTTACAACACACAGTACCAAAATTTATTCACTTTTTCGATATCAAAACCCACAATACGAGTTTGCTGTCGAAAATAGTACAGAACGGTTGTAGAAGGCGAGAAAGTAAAAAGATATTGAAATCCCTATACAGTACATCAAAATATACAGGCAAAACAGAATTAAAAAATATTCCGATAAAATTGTTTCTCAGTATTTCCGATACCTCTTTTTTGTATTGTTCAATTTTGAATTTTTTTGTTTTTTAATATTCCTTGTTAGTTAATTTTTATTTTCTCCTATACGTACGTATATACGGAGTAATATACGTAGTATAGAGAAAGTTATGTAATGCTGTGCGAAAAAAACGGCGGATTTTCGGTGGAAAAAAATTCATTGCCGAGCTCTGGTGGCGAAAAAGCATAAAACTAGTTGCTAAATTAAGAGAAAAAGTCTTCGTGGACACGTGGGGAACACGTGGGGAACGCATGGAAAACACGAGGTGTAGCCAGAATCCCTGTTTTGTGTGTCCTTGATGTCGAAAAACCAGTTGGAAGCAAAACGTCCGTCCATCTGTCCGTCTGTCCGTCCGTCTGTGAACACTTCTAGCGCCTAAACCACGCGTTCGATCTTATCCAAATTCAAGAATTCTATGTAGATCTGGCTCTAGTTGAAGCTTTGAAATTTTGAGAAATATTCTTTGAAATTTGGGGGGACTTTACATGAAACTCCCGGACATTTTCAAAATTTTCTCAAAAACGGCTTCAAATTTTTTCTTTGAACTTCCTGTAAGAATAGAGTAAAATACATTTATAAAGGTTACATAGGTCCGATTTCCACCGTTAACTCTCAATTTTCGAAAATTGAAACGTTTGAATTTTTTTCGGCATTTTCCTACAACTACAAAATTGAAGACAGAGAATTTTCCTTCAAATGAAATTTGTTGTTCATAAATAGTTCTTTTAATAAGTTCAGGTACATTGCTTTGGATATTTTAGCAGTTATCGTGCAATAGTGCATGCAATATTTACAATTTTTAAAAATTACAAAAACAGGATTTTTTCAAAAACGGCCCCAAATTTTTTCTTTACATTTTTGGTAAGGTTAGTGCCAAACGAACCCTTGAAATTAACGCTATATTGCTTTATTCTTTTGTTTTTAAAGAAAAATTCAATATGAAATTTTTTTGACTTGTCTTTCATGTCGGTAATATTTACATTAAAGGAAATTTATTCTCATATTATATTGTACATGCGCTTTAAATAATGTCAAATAAAGTGTCTCAAAAATTCAATCGTTTTGTGTACAAAAGAGCTCAAAATTCCGCATTTTCAGAAACGCTCAAACGCAAATTTCTCAAAAAGTGCTCCAATTTTCTCTTCAAATTTTTCTAATAGATAGTACTATATGCGCTATTTAATATGACATAAAGTTCAATTTTGGGTAAACATTTGTTTTTTCAAAAAGTACACATATGTAATTTGTTTGAATTACCTCTCACTCAGTTAATATGGACATTTTCATCAATTTGTATGCATTATTACAACTGTGAGTGGATCTACTTCAAACTATTCCAAATGAACTTTTTCGAAAACTCAATAGGTTCCTGTGAAAAAGAGCTTCATATTTCGCATTTACAGTAATGCTTCATTGCCATTTTCTTAAAAACCGCTTCAAATTTTTCAATGAAAATTTCTATTTAGGACGAGTTTTCACTCTTCTTTAGTATTCTTGATGTAATATTGTGGTTGTACTACTAGGAAAGCAAAAAGTTGAGAAAATGTAAAAAAAAAAAGTATTTTGGGCATGTAAAATGTATATGGCAGCAAAGCCTTAAAGCCTGACAACACATAGGAAATTAGAAAACTATACTACGAGAAAGTCTGTGCCATTCTGTAGCACCTCTAGTTCATGAGTGTTTTACTCCCCAATTGACTTTTTTGTATAAGCTTATCATACTGACGCATCGGAATCAAATCGTATCTTAGCATTTACTAATTTCCAAGGAAATTCTGAGTAATTTATTTTTTCGCGATGGGACGCAGAGAATTCATATGGATCTCTAGAACACTGTCAAGCGCTCCCCAGCTTGTTTTCCGTTGCTGTGCGCATAAAAAATTCTGCTCTCTTTTGAGAAGGTGAAAAAGTATGTTACCGCAATTCACATTTCCTTGTGCGTTCGCAACGTTTTGGATTGGTTACCTAGAAATCTATTTGATGCAACTACAATACATTACAACCCACTTTTACTTTCTCGCCCTTACGAAGGTATTTCGTAAGAAGAGAAAGTTATGTAATCGTGCGCTGGAAAATGGCGAATTTTTTGGCAGAAAAACTCTTATTGTTGGATCCTAGTAACGAAAAAGTGGATAAATCCTGTTGCTACATATAATACATTACTTCCTCTAACACCTGATGTAGCGAGAATCCATGTTTTATGGGTCCTAGATACCGAAAAATCCGTTGACGGCAAAACGTCTGCCTGTCCGTCCGTCTGTGGTCAACGTAACTTCTCAGCCAACGTCGTAACTTCTCAGCCGGTCTTCTCTAAAACTCATTTTTCCCGATCGATCTGAACGAGATCGAGTCTTAAGAAGTTTTAAATGAACATTGTGATTTTAGAGGGTTCTTTACATAAAGCCTCAAAAACTTTTTCAAAATTTTCTCAAAAATGTCTGCAAATGTTTCGATTTATCTTTGCCATCGGATAGCGTAAAAGACGCTTAAGAGAATGGTGGAAGTCGCATGGTCATTGAAATATCTGAATTTTCGAAAATTGCAAAAGTGCAATTTATTTGTGCGCCTTCCTACAACTACAATATTGAAGAAAATACTCCCAATTTTTTTAAAATTTTTTCCACGGTCAGGAAAAGGGGAGCTTAAAATAATGGCATGGGTCTCATTTTCGTAGAATTCCCTGAATTTTCGAAAATTTCAAATTTGGAAGTAATGCGAGAAAGTAAGTTTTGTTGTAGTACGTACTGTATTGCTGTAGCACGAACTATAAGACTAGACTGTTGTTTATGAATGTAGAAGTCGACACGTAAATTAAGGCACAGAAAATACCGTTCGCATTCACATCGTTAACCCAGATATGCTGGCAACATTTTTTTTACCATGAGCTATTAAACATGTACTAGTTACATTTAATTATGATTCCCGTTTTATCATCCTTTATTGGTTTTGGGTCTCATTTGAATAGTATATGCACCGTCTGTGTTCACTATCTTTGGACGTCGGAGACAAGCACTGTCCGCTACAATCGTTTGAAGTTCGTGATGAAAAGAAAACTGCGGGGAAACTACACAAATAACAAGGAAGGTTGAACCACTCTTTTCTTGCACAGAAGAGTAAACCGAAGCAACGGAGGTAGATCTAAGCAGGCTGGTGACTTTTTCTTTAATCCCTCCACAGTACTCCTGTGGCGGTAGGAATCTATTTAATACTATTGGACGTACAAACTTGAGCTTCTGCTTTGCGGTCTGATTGGCTAGAAGAGGGGTACATAATAACTTGCAGAAACTAAAATAAATTTAGCTCAATCTATTTGCACACATTAAATAGTGTGCTCTTTGGTATACCTGGTATGAACCGAAAAATATTAGCGATTTATGTTATTTTTCAAGTTAGATATAATATTTTTCTACCTTTTTTCCTTCACACAATATTCATACTTGATTTACTTTACGTACACATGACCATTCACTCCACCTATTCACTCCCAGTATACTACACAAGCAGGCGAGCCTTAACGATCGTGCTAAATCACCTGAGATAAGTGCAGTGCAATAACAGTAAATGTACTGAATGAATGTGCTAATGTGTAAATGTGCTATAAATAATGTAAACAAGTGTGAATGTTGCGAGAAAGAAAGAAAGAATGACGTTTTATTCAAGATAATTCTCAACAATTATTATGAGGGGGAAAACTACTTCGAATTAGACAAGTCTAAGAGTCTCAAAGTCAATTTTTAATATTAAATTTAAGTTAGAATTGTGTTAGTCTTAAATACTTTATTTAAGTTATCCCCCCAGCTACTAAATCCGCAAGGCAGTAGTATTAAAACTGAAAGTATCCCGTAGATAAATAAACTTTCTTCTCCACAGGGCTACTGACAAGGGTATATGAGAAAAAACGCCTGAAGTGTAGGGAGTGAGGAAACGGATGCGAAAAATACGTGATCCTAAAACACTGTGCGAAAATGGTCAATCCTTAAGACCGCTCGATTGATTGATGGGTGTTTCCTGGCACGTCAACTGCCATGGTAACAAGTGCCGTTGATGCAGTGAATTTCGTATTCCGGGAAGTGAGGGTGTTCCCCCTTGCGTTGTGACATATGCGCCGACCTACACGTCGGCGCGAGCGGTCTTCCTTCCCATCCAGGTATTCTCCCAACCCGGAGCACCGCCCCAGCTAGGACAAGCTCTAAGCACCTGACATGGGTGGTAGTGTAGTGCCTGTAACAGTAAATACATTTGTGTGTTAGGGTGAGGATAGGGGAAGGAAAGATCGCACGCTGTTCTTTTCCCTAAGTACGTCATGTGTTGGGTTTTGCTCTGGCATTTGTCTCGTAATGATCGAAGAAACCATGGAAAACTGCCTATCAGAGCCGCCGGACACTAGCTCTAGAGGTAGTTCGGAACAGCTGCTGTATGGAGGATCCATACAGCATTTGAATCCGACCTAGCTATACAGCTAGTGTCCGATACCGTCGGGACTTGAACTCTAGGACACGCCAAACAGAATCGCTGCAGAACAGCCGGAATGCTGGCACTGAGCTAAAACAGCGCGAAGAGTGCTCGATTTATCAAGGGCAATAATAATTATCATACTGACTTAAATCATTGATAGTAATATAATAATAGATTTTTTAAAAATCATATGTATTTAGTTATTTTATAATCGCTGAATCTATCAAAACTGATTGTAGACAAAACATCTAATTTTTTGAGGAACTCGAAAAGTCACAACCAAAAACGTTGTACGGTAGAAATTTCGTAACACTTTCTTCGACGATACATTAATGTTTAAGAGATTTTAAGTCATAGTTTGAAATCGTTGCTGGAGATTATTGTCAATGGCTTTAGATGGAATTAATACCATTATTTAAATTTTCAAGCGTTTAATGATTTGTAATACTAGAAAATTCTAAGATGATACTAAATTATTTAATATAGCTTAATGGAATTAGATACATATTTTTGTCCCCCCACCAGTTAGTACTCCCGGCGAGACAGCCAATGTGAATTTATGACCCGCAATTCTTTTACTTGGGCGGCAAAAAGGGAGCGGAACTTAAATAAACGTATATTTACTTAATATTTTGAAGAATCCAATGTTTTGGGCAGCAATCTAAGATTCAGAAATATATTTTTGACTGAGGAAGAGTTTTGTTTTTTATATCACTCATTCACACACTTATTCTTATACTTCTTTACAACACAATCACACCTATCACACCCACTTTGTCATTGTAAGAAGCAGAGACAAGTCTGTGTTGAGATGTACTGTTACAACATGACATACATGATGTAGTGCGACAAATTTTACGAATATCGAAGCTTTCTAAGTTGCATTTTTGAAGCATTGTTAGTTGGATGCTTAGTCTTTTTCTATGCTGTTGAAAGGTGCATTTTTAAATATGCAAACTCCAAGTGAGCTTGATTATATATTAGACAAATTTGTTCATTACGAATTGGATTATCAAGTTTTCTAATCCAGTTGTCAGATCTTCAGATATTTAGTTTCACTGATTTCTGTATATTGATCGGTTTCTAAATACATCTTAAGAGTGACGAAGACATTACATACACAGTAAGGTCATATGTTCTAGGGTTGATTTCGTACAGCCTTTCAGTTAACACCATAAAAATACTAATATAACCTAGTGTGTGTGGGTGTTTGTGTGTATGTGTGTGAATGATTCAGAATCTTTTCCCTTCTCGTGACTTTTTCTTGCTGCACGACAATGCCCTGGCTTATTTAGCAGCAATGATCGGTGAGTTCAAAGCTGCAAACCAAATATAGTTGCATTCTTCACCTTATTCACCAGATATTTCACCTCCGATCTCTTTTCTCTTCCAAAAAATGAAAATGCACTCGCAGGTCTCACTATTCGATTCAGTTGAGGACAGCCAAAACGGTCTGATAAAGAAACGAAACAATTTTGAATTAAAACTTCTCTGAGACCATGAACACTCATGCTAAACGAACTGTTGCCTCAAATGAATCATACTTGGAATAAATAACAATTACTATTCATGCACCTCAGATGCTGATTGTGTTATTGCCTTAGTCCGGGAAGTTGTGAATCGCGCTGAATATAAGTGCTTTAGTATGAACAATGTCAATAGAAAGAACTCTTTTTATGAGAAGTTTGTGGAAGAAACTTTGTTGACAAGTCTTGGATTTGTTGAAAAAATTCCTTCCGTAATAATTTGAAACATACTGTTTTTGTTTGAATCCACCCTAATATTCTGGAAAGTTGAATCAAAACTCTTTTGTAATGTCAAAAATGTAAAAACTGAATATCACTCTTATTATAAACTTCAAAACCCCTTGCAAAATATATTTTAAAATATTATTAAAATTTGACTGATGAAAAGTGCATAAAAAGAACAAAAGAAAAAATGGCAACAAAACTAGCCAAAAGTGTGGTAAATATAATAAGTCTTCAATTTATGAAGATCTAATAACTTATTTAAAAAACATCAATGGATGTCGGAAGACCTTTATTGCATGTTTAAATTGACACAGAAGATTATAGTATTTTACGTATTGAAGAAGAGAGATAGCTCTTCGCGGCTACAGTGCAAGATCAATAAAATGGAATGGGGATAATGTTTCCAGATGCTAATACACGGACCCAGTTTAATCAATTGTTAAATTATCCTGCTTAGTATGAATGACTTTTTTAAAATAGTGAATTGTTTTTTTAGTGAAAAATGACATTCCAGCAATGCCCAATGACAGTAACGTGATTTGTTTACTTTCGCTGGATTCTGCAGGCACATGTGAACTATCTTATGAAGATTTTATTCTTTGCTTACCATTCTGACATTCGGATACTGTTTCTAACAAAAACATGTTCCACCCGTACAAAATTCTTCGTCATATCTAATTCAGGACAGAACAACAATTTAGCTTCCGAACAAGAGGAAGTCGTTTGGAAAATTTTATCAACGCAATTTTTCACACATGTCTGTTGTTTTATAACGATCCCCTCCCAGTTGCCATATCTTACAACTCCGTGAAGCAGACTCCTTTATTATTTTTTTCTTCTTTTACTGCAGCCGTACTACACAAAGATATTTCCACTTCCCTAGCTCTTCCAACCATCCGACGTCACGCAACTTTTGAAACGACAAACAACTTCTCTCCTCTCGACGCGACCGCGCTCTCCGCCGCCTTCACCCTCTCCCCTCCTGTCACCCCCGCCCCCACCGCTACTCCCACTACCGTTGCCCTGTCCGCCCCCGCCGCCACTTCCACCACGCCGCCGCCCCGCCATACTCTTAGCCTCCGCCATCCCCGACCCCAGCCCCCGCGACCCTCCCCGCCACTTGCACCGTCGCCTCCACCCCTCCGTCTCCACCTCCGCCATCCCCACCACCGCCCCGCCATGCTCTCCGGCGTCCCAGCCCACCGCCTTTGCCACCACCTCCACCACGGCCCTCGCCGCCGCCACCGCCGGGCCGCGGCCATCGCGGCCTCGCCCGTTTGTTTCCAATAATAAAATTTAATTTATCGCGACGTCGGCGCCCAGCGGCGCGCCGCCCGCGCGTCCGGCCCCGATTTATTATCTCCAGCCTCCTCCCGCGCCCGCCCCCGCCCCGGCCCCCGCGCCGCCCCCCGGCCGCGCCGCGCCCGCCTCGCCGGCGCCTCCGCCTCCCTCGCCCTCGCCCCCGCCCCCGCCCCCGCCCCCTCCTCTCCGCCCCCGCCCGCGCGACCGCTGCAGCCGCGGGAGGCTCGCGGTTTTGATAAGCGACTCCCTCGGCCGGCGCTCGCTGTGCGCTGCGGACGCTCAAACGCATTTGGGCTTGTTAACAAGATGCTACTGGCGCTGCGGGGCCGAGCGACCGCGAATCAAAAGAGGACATTGCGCGTACTTTCTCTCAGCACGTTTGATCAGTAATAAAATCATACAATAAGAGGAACTGTTTTGTTTCATTCCAATATCCTGAATGGGGAAAATAATATATTTTAATGACGCGAAGGAAAACCTTACGTAAGATGCATTAAATTATTGCTGAATTGTTGAAGAAGAAGAAGAAAATAATTAGATGTAATTTTCTACTTTTTTTGTTATGTGTTGAATAATATTCATGAATTTTTAAGTTATATTATTTCTTATCTAATTTTTTAGCAATATTTTCAGAATTTGTCTTCTCTATGTAAGTCTTCATGACAACGTGTGCTCATGGATGTGCGTTTTGATACAGAGGTAGAAGTTGACATTTTTCTACCTAATGGTTAATAAGGCTCAAACATACTTTATGTTTCTAATGGGGTTTCAAAAATGTAAATACAATCTGAAACATTTCAGAGAGAAATGTTTTTCGAACATGAAATTGGAGTGGCCTAACAGGGAGCATTAATATTCATATTATAACGAAAGCCGACTGTGTGTGTTGCTAAAAGTTTCTACCGTTTTCTGATTATTTCCGCGCAAGTCAATAATGTCAGTATAAAATAGTGTGTCCCACGGTTTTCAGGGCGTCTACGAATAACATAATGTAATTTCTAGACCTCACACTCCTCAACATGCTCGAGAAATTTCTATATTGTAGATTTATGATAATGAAAATTTAACCCTCAAAGAGTAATAATCAATTTCATTTAAAATAGTCATTATTCAATCACTTAAAACGTGTTTATTGATTTAAATTCAATTCACTATAGTATTTGATGAGATAAAGTTTGTATTTTACTTGCATGAAAAAATAATAGTTTAACTTAAGATTAAATTGTAAAGACTTCGTGAATTTGGGGCATTTTCAGTGCCTACTTTAATTACAAAAAAATGAATAAAACAAAAAAAAATTGAAGAAAAACACACGGTCTTTCGCACTATTTTATACTGAGCAATATGAAGTAACCCAGCATTATGAATATTTATCACAATCATCTACCAGGCAGGAAAAGAAATAAATTCTGTTTTAGAGTTACAATTGATGTAATTTTATTTACTACATTCTTGCCAGACCCCTCCGTTCCAGCTCGCCCCGCCCAGTTCCGTTTCACTCCACCACGCCCGCCTAGAGATGCGACATCGCCTAGAAAACGTCGATGTTTCTAAACATCGATGCACAAAATTAAAACATTGTTATTAAATCGATGTTAATAAAAACTCATTTATTCGACATCGATGTTTTCAAAACTGAATTTGTAACCATTGAATATCGGCGGGAGAGGAGGTGGATTTTATTTTAAAGCTACCTCGTTTATTAATGTTTAATTGAGGTTTAACTGACAAAATATTCAAAAAATTATCAGGACAATTAAAAAACTTGGATTATATGATTTGATAATTCAAAAATTATAGAGCTTTCTTTATTGATGAAAATTCGATTTTCTTTATTTTTCACCTGTTGCCACTTTGTGCAACGAATATTTAATTTTTACATATCTGAAAATTATTGTAGATTTTGTATGAATAATTAATTTTTTCATTAAAAAATATACCACGTATAAATATTTAACACAAAACATCGATGTTAAAAGTAGTGATGCTGCCAAAGCACATACTTTCTTGCGTTGGTTGTAAATGGTACTATGCTACAATGCTACTACATTATGCTATGCAATACTATGTTATAACCTAAACCAGCTAAAGTGATTTCAGCAATACTTTCAACCAGCAAAATTTTCTTCCGATCCGAGACACGATCTCAGTTCTTCAGAGTTAACTTGTAGGCACTCGTACCACTCTACACAAGAGGCGTATGGATCAACCTCGGGCAGAGACATAGAAAGATAATGCCTGATTCATGTAAAAAACCCATCAATAATCAAAGTAAATGTTAGAAACCCCCCGAAGCCTCCAGTGCGGTCAGCTCTATCAGGAAATATCAATTTTGGAGAATATCGGCAGAACGGTTTAGGAGCTAGTTGTCCACAGACGGACTGACAGCTGTTAGGTTCATAGGTTGATTGATTGATTGATATTTATCCTGGGCGCGCCAACTCCTAAGGTTATTACTCCCGAATGTGTAGTTCAAGTTTTTGCTCCTGGGTAGATATTCCCGCCCTGGATGGCTAAATAAAGCGCCGACCTACTGTCGGTTAGCGGGTTTTTCCCCAACCAGATGCCTTCCATCAGAGGGATATTCTCCTTGCCGGGACAAGCTGTAAGCTCCCGATAGGTCTCCCGGCATGTGTGGTAGTGTGATGCTTGTACGTGTGTGTAAGTAAAGGGTAGATAGGACAAGGAATAGGAAGAAAAGATCGCAAGCGGTCCGTTTGGTACGGTACTGCTTCGACATTCGCCTGGTATAGATCAGAGAAAGCACGGAAAGCTACCGATCCAAGCAGACTGCCAGTAGAATTCTTTCACACACAGCAACAGGACTCGACCTAGCTACTCGACACTAGCCGGATGGGTAATGTCGAAAATTTTACCATCGTCGTGACTTGAACCTAGCACCTCTCGGTCAGTGGTTCTACAATGACATTAGATGATGCCCTGAGTCACCTCTCCCTGTTAGTCGTTAAGGATATATTAGTCGGTCCCATGTATAGTGTATATATTGTATTTAAATTTCATGTTGATAGATTGATTAATTTACTTAAATCGGTTCATACAGATCGACAGAAAGACAATTAATTTAATGAGATATACATTTTACGAATCGAACAAGCGAGTTGAAAACTTGTTTAAAAGTTCAAAATACGAAAATCACATACACACATTTCAAGTTTATTTAGTATCTTAATTGATTGTATATGTGAGTAGAAATGCTTCAAATGATTTTCAATAAATTTTCTGAAATTCTCGATTGTTTTCTTCGCAACACAGTATTATGTCAAATAATCCCTGAGCGCGACTCGAATCTGCAGCCCTTTGTACTAAATCGCTGAAGCAGTACCCGCCATTTAACCACCTCGGCCACGAGAATTATCAATTCAACAATAGTCATTAGAGATTGGTGTTTCAGTTCTAGCATTAGGCAGACGAAAAATTGACAAAATGTGAGAAAAATGTCCTTTGGGCAGAAAAAAGATGGCAACTGAGAAGGCATAGCTCGGCGCGGAAAATAATTTTTGCTGGTTGAAAACACTTTTGCTCGTACATGTAGCAATATAATAAAACGGAAAAGCGAGCTGTTTTACCAAGGAATTAGGTACGTTAATACCAAGGAAATAAGTAGAGAGGTTAATATCAAGGAATTGTTTTTGAAACGCCTGTCTGTCCGTCTGTAAACAACGCCAGCACCTGATCCACAATCAGGATTTACCGCAAAACGAATATTTTCTGATCGTCCCTCGCTCGTGACTACAAATTTGAAGCTGATAATTTAATTCTTGAGGCCCTTAAGATATTACAGAATTTTCTAAAAAATGTCAGAATGTTTTCCTTTCATTTTTTGTTCAAATAAAGCAAAGCATGTTAATAAAGATGGCTTATGTCCGATTAAAATTTCTAAATTTTTGAAAATTGCAAGAGTTCATCCTTTTAAACTGTTCTTCACCTTTATTATGGAAACCGGAAATGTTTTCTTGAATGCGTTGTATTTTTCAATATTGTGACATACCAACATGTCACACATTTATTTACTAATATTTGTCGTAAATGGGGTAAATATACAAGGATAAACAAATAGAAATATGGCGCCCTAGCAACGGCAGCCGAGTTGTTGTCAAGGTCAATAAACGTCATTCTGGCATTGGACCTGAGGGCACGGCTAGCTGATCAAGTAAACAATTTAGGGGTTGGTTGAGAAAGCAATGACAGTCTAGGGCATAGCTTGTTGATTATGTAATCAATTTAGGGATTGGCCAGGAGAACAGTCACAGTCTATTCACGACGGAAGTGCGTGGAATGTTTCTGGTGAAAAACAGTAGAAAGAAATAGACCGAGTCTTGAAGGGCTGAACAGAAAGATTATTTTCACATTCTAACACATGTCGTGGTGCTGTGCGGGTCGCTCGCGGATGATTAATTTTGTGAGATTGGGACTTGTAAATTTTTCTTGAAAGTGAATAGTTATCGGACTTTGAGTAATTCTTGAGTGCGACGAACGGAAATTAGAATTTTCTCGGGATGAAATAACGTGATGGACTAAGAATAATTTGCTGTGAAAAAATGTGTAACTTGTAATTTTCGAGTGTGAGCTCTAATAATTTCAAACTGATAGAATTTATAAGATCTACAACAAGTTGTGACTCTGAATATTTTTGCGATGTGTGGAAATTACAATATTAATGAATTTATACGCAACAGGACTTAGAATAATTCTGAGTAAATAATAGTTTGCTGAACTTTAACATTCTCGTCGCGTAATCAGAGAGAACTGGGAACTTTCGCGAAGTAAATTAAATTAGAACTACAAGTATTTGAGGCGGTGAGGATCAGTGACTCGACAACATTTGTGCAAGAGCAGGAGAGAAGAATCTGGTACTTGGACTTAGTTCTTCGTGGCGCCCTTGTTCAAGTGCGCGCGAAGACGGGTACTGAAGGATAAGGTTCAAAAGAGCTCATGATCAAAAGAACATTCTTTATTTGTTACAAATTTTTCAAGTCTGGCATTGAGAATAAACCATGTTTCTTTTGAAATAGAACAAACGATTTTCATTTGGCCAATTCCAGCTAATAAATAGCTAGACAATATATATATATATATATATATATATATATATATATATATATATATATATATATATATATATATATTTGTTTTCAGATTCTTCGCCACTCTGAATAGATGTCAGATCGGATAATCGGCTATTAGTAGGTAATAGGGATTATTTCTTACGAAACACATCGACCCAGCTAGCGGGATATTGATTTTATTTAGATAACGGTTGAAGCATTAATTTTAATAATATTAACGTAACCTCTTCCTGGCGCCAATGTTTAAAACATAAATTCGAAACGGGTTACATCGAAACACCCAATAATTTTATAAGCAGTTTGTGTGTGGGCATTGTTTCAATATTAAATATTATGGGATAGAAGTCAGAGCAGGCGTAGTGCACGAATTTCCGTGGTGTTGTTTCATTACAGGAGCCGATGATGTTAATGCTAGGAAGGAGAAGACGAGACGTCTACGCCTTGAAATAAATAGTTTAGAATGAGTTTGATAGATTAGCATGTCCTCGACTTCTGACGGCAAGTTTTTTGTCTTCAGGGAATTTTTCCTAAGCCGTGCCATATGGCATCATTTCCGCGGTCTTGGATACTTTGGAGAGATCATCTGGGGTGAATATTATAATTCGAAAAGTTAGAATACCAAAGAATGTAGGTTTTGTGTTGGCATAAAATCCCAGCCACATTTCCTTAGATAATGTTATTTATAGATCTAATAATTATCCAATAAATAAAAATAAATAAATATCTTAAATTCAGTTAAGGCCTCTGTTTTCAAAGTGTTTCAAATGTTTCGGACAGTCCGCTGGCGGCCGTCGTATCGAATACATCACTGTACTGTGGGTGGCCCGCTTGTTGTAATGTCCCATAATAAACTGTCTTGAGTGGTAAACTGTGTCTAAATTCACTGGATATAATGCTACTGACTCTATAGAAGGAATATTTAATAGAGTATTGCAGGCAGCCATAGCCACGGCTGAACTCCTACTGCCGTGGCCTCAACCGAAAATGTCAACATAACCAAAGTGTCATGAAAAGTTTAACCAAACGCAGAAATCAAGAAATTCTATGTCAGCGCTGCATTGACGGGGATGTTTCCGACCAATGTCCTGTTCCTGTCCTTTGGCTCGACTGCCCGCTAAGAGCATTGGCGACCAGCGGTGGCCCAGCCTCTCGACCATGGGAGAAGGGGTTCGTGCGGTTAGCACGAAGACATCCCTTCATCGTATATGCTGGTCTTCATAACCTTAGGTTGGACTTCCTCATCGTCACACAGCGATAGACACAGGGACGTTTGTAAGGAAAGGGTACAGGTATAATTTGCTTCGGCCTGGAATCGACCCCGGAGATGCGCCTTGGATAAGGTGCATGCTAACCGAGCCACTGAGGGAGGCCGATCAAAGTCCAAGCCATTGTAATTGACTCTAAAGAAGGAATAACCATGAAAGACTAAATAAGTAAGTTAGCCTCTGCTGTTATTGCCAATGATTAGATTTATGTTTAGCTTACCTCCAATAGTAGTTTATCTCCAACTTAGTTTATCTATACATCCAATAAGAGAATAGATGTCTTTCTCCTAACTAAGCGAATTGCAGTCTACATAATTGTTACCGTCAAACAGCTTTCTTTTCGTATAGGATTAGCGGGGAGACTGCCCGTAGGCAGTTGTTGAACACCCATGTTTTTCGATCCAGGCTTCCTTGGAAGCCTACCCCTGACGCAGGTCTGGGGAACTTTATCGAACAGGCGCACCTCGCAGGCGATCTAATTGCGCCTGGGATTTGACTCTCACTTTCCCTGCCAGATGTCGGTCTCAGAGAACTATATCCGAACTATTAGGTTGGGAGAAAGTGAGAACTCTTTGGGCGGGGTGTTGTCGGAGGAATTTAATTTTGTCGGGCATCCGACAGGGTTCTTTTACAAAGCTGAAGCGTGACATGGCTACTGTGGATTTTCCACCCTTTGAAAATCCACGCACCTCGCCCGGGATCGAACCCGCGCACTGGGTAGAGGTCAGTAAGCTAACTCTTCACTCGCCGAGGAGCGCTTCAAGTAGCTAAACTGAAGTAACAGAGTACTGTCTGACAGACTGACTGTCTGACTGGCTCTAGCAAACGAGAGTTATGGCTTCAAATGTCTGCCTCACCATTGTCCATGTTATAATTAAAAATACATTAGTCAAAGAAATATGCAATGTTCATCTAAAATCCGTTTTCTCAAAACCCGTTTCAGATCCTGGGTTTTCACATATCATGAGATTTACAATACAGGTATGTATAGATTCTAATTATGTGAACTTCCAGATCTACTACCTTACATTATGAAGGTACTATCAACAGATTTTATTTCTCAATTGATACAACGATATTTAATTGCAAATTACCAAACTACGCAGGGATTTTGCCAACCTACACCCAAATAAATCATTCCCAACTGAAATAAAGGAAACTAAGTAGTTAATGAATTTTGTAGATGAACATGATGGTAATTCAGGTTGTAATACTATTTCCCAGAAATAAACAGAAGCAAATAATGAAGTTAACAAATTCCCTGTACATAAACGGGATGACAACACTTGTGCTAATACAAGTCAGTGGCGAAGCTGAAGGGTAATCTGGGAGCCTTAGAATACCCAAATTATTTTTCAATAAAATCTGTCGTTAAGTGTGCCATTTTTCTAATATTTTTTTTTACTGAATCGTTGAAGAAAATTAAATGTTTTCAACTCCTTTTCCCCGCTTAAGATTTATTCCACGTAAGATGTGACCCAGAGAGCTTGGCAATACCAACCTCCCGTAAACCACCCGCCATACATACTACATTGACTTAGGGACTTTTGATTACCCTTTAGGTTGGAGAAAGTAGGTGCCAACCCCAACGTAAATTCCCGACGTAATGGAAATATAGCTGCCAGGGACTTTTTCTTGGCCGGAGAATGGCATGCATGCGAGCGAAATGAATTTGTGCCAACTTCAACGGTTTCAACCAGCAAAGCGTTGTGTGGAGATTGTGAGCTTATGCGAGTGAGCCGCATCCCGCACTTGCGTGCTGAAAAAGCAATTTTTTTTGCGTTTCCAGTGCGCGAATTGTTTCCCAAGGGAAATCTTATTGTGTGCTGTGCTTGACATTTTTAGAAATGTCAGGTAATTCTAGAAATAACTCACCAGTGAAGCAGAAGGGGAAGTGGATTTTATCGAGTGGTGAAAGGCAGGTCCTTCTTAATGTTTATAAATACAAGAGCGAGAAAAATTCTCGTAAAGAAGTGAAACTTCCTGAGAGCAGTGTCATTGCAAAGGTAGCTGTAATTGTGGGGGTAAGCCATCAATGTCACAATAATTATTGACTTTATTGCATGCCTCAAGAACGTCTTCACAATGAACATGTGTGTGTGAATCATAATTATTTTATTGAAATATATTCATATATTACAGAGACCTTATACAACTCTGGCAAGCGTTATTAGGGATTATAAGGCAGGAAAATGTATTCAAACTCCAAGCAAAAAGAGGAAGCGTTCACGACCTGTGAGAGATTCAGCTGATGGATTTGCAAGAGAAGCTATTAGCAGATATATTTACCAGGAAGCTGATAATGGTAAGATATTTTATATTTAGAGGAATGATGAAGTATGTGGCTCACTTTTTGAAGACTTTCTAAAGACCTATTCATTTGCAACAGGCAGGAGACTCTCACTTACAGATGTTTGGCAGTACGTGAAGGAAAATTATGATATTTTTTTATTTAGAGGGTCACGCACAACATTGTTCAGAATTATTAAGGAAATGGGTTTAGCATGGAGGAAAGGAGACCCAAATATTCGTATTTGTGAGTCAAATGAAATAATTGTAAAGAGGTTATATTTTGTGGCAGACTATATGAAAAATAAGAGAAGTCAAAACCCAAAAACTGTAGTGTACCTTGATGAGACATGGATCTATATGAATGGTAAAATAGCCCTTTGAAAATGTATATTACTGAAAATATATATATTAAATGTATATTACTTATGAGTAAAAATTACAAGAAAAAAACATAATTTTCATTAGGTTCAACTACTTATTCATGGCAACTACCAGGCACCAGTAAAGGAGTAATTAGAAGACCACCGGAGGGAAGGAGGCTAGTTGTGGTTCATGCAGGAACGAGAGAAGGTTTTGTACCAGGTACAAATGTTTTCAGTTTTAATGGCAATAATTATGTACAAACTGAGGCATGTGTACGAAGCATGACATTTTGTAGGTGCTGGTCTGATATTTGCTACTGACCTAAAAAGGGGGCAAGATTATCATGGAGCAATGAACAGTTCTACTTTTGAATCCTGGGTTAAGAAACAACTGATTCCTGGCATTCGCAATTTAAGACCTTGCATCATTGTCATGGATAATGCTTCATACCATTCAAGGCAGGTAGAGAGGCATCCAACAACAAAGTGGCGAAAGGATCAACTGATCGTAAGTATCAGAAATGAAATGAAAGTATTGTGCTTAATGAAATAAGTAATTTAACCAAAGAAAATAATTTTTAGGAATGGCTGAACCAGCGAGGAGTACGAGTGCCAGAAGTTGCAAATAAAATCTCACTTGCTGCCCTGGCGAGCCAACATTGTGAAAGGATAAAAAGGTACCACGAGATACATATCAGTGCATTAAAGAATACATTTCATTAATATTTTGCATCATATTATCTTGTTCTGTTGCATCATTGTAATAAAATATTAAAATATGTACTTTAAATATGTACAAATATATACATCTACACTTGTGATAAATAAATGATATATAAATCTAATAAATAACTGACCTCAGCAATGTATTGGTAAAGGTATGTAGTTGATGACATGCTCGCTGCAGAAGGGCACACAGTTTTGAGGCTGCCACCATATCATTGCAAATTCAATCCTATTGAACATGTGTGGGGCATTTCAAAAGGGTACTACAACAAAACTGTATGTGAAAGGCCAGGGCAAGGAATGGAGAGAACTAAAGCTGTGTGGAATGAGGCACTAAATCAGGTAAAGTTTTCAATACACCATTATAGAAAAATAGTAAATATATGACAACAGTTATGATTATAATTTTTTTCAAAATTAGTGAAACAATAAAGTAGAAAATTATGGTATGGCATTAACAGGTCACACCAGAAATTTGGAAGAATTCAGTGGAACATACAGAAAAAATTATTGAAGAGTATTATGAAAGAGAGGCAGTGGAAGAAGATTATGAAGAAATAGTTGTAAATTTGAGCAGTGCTAGTGGAACTGACACAGCTGAAGAAGGCACAGGAGAGGAAGGAGACACAATTCCATTTGAGCCAATCCCAGGAACATCTTCAATGTGAAATAATTAAAACAAAATTAGAGATTCCACAACTTCATCTCAAGAAACATCTGACATATTAATGCAACCACCCACAGTTGTTAGAGAACATGTTGGGACCTCCTGTGCAACAGAACAGGTAAGAACTGGAAAATACTCCATTGAGAGTTGAAGAGAATTTCATTTCATTAACACATTCTCCCAATTTTCAGTCAATTGTTCCTGCCCGTGCTTCAGTTGTGTGTTGGGATCGAGTAGGGTTGCAAATGTGAAAACAGTGAGTAAGCATTAAAGCGTTTGGAATAAAAGTGATTTTCT
This sequence comes from Teleogryllus occipitalis, assembly GCA_011170035.1. NCBI lineage: Eukaryota > Metazoa > Arthropoda > Insecta > Orthoptera > Gryllidae > Teleogryllus > Teleogryllus occipitalis. The sequence goes on from BLKR01002210.1 coordinate 194,773, forward strand.
TGTAAAATATGTTACCGAATATTTCAGATGTGCCTCAAATTATAAAACTCCTGCCCCAGTAAAGCAACCACTAAGTCAAGATTAAGAAAAAATTTGGTTACACTGTGCCCAGGAAAAGGTATAGCTACACAGTACAAGATTATGGAATTATGGTTATTGCAAGTTGTTACATTAATATTATTACATTACAGTCAATTGTTCCTGCCAGTGCTTCAGTTTTGTGTTTGGATCGAGTAGGGTTGCAAAAGTGAAAACTGTGAGTAAGCATTAAAGCGTTTGGAATAAAAGTGATTTTCTTGTAAAATATGTTACCGAATATTTCAGATGTGCCTCAAATTATAAAACTCCTGCCCCTGTAAAGCAACCACTAAGTCAAGATTAAGAAAAAATTTGGTTACACTGTGCCCAGGAAAAGGTATAGCTACACATTACAAGATTATGGAATTATGGTTATTGCAAGTTGTTACATTAATATTATTACATTACAGTCAATTGTTCCTGCCAGTGCTTCAGTTTTGTGTTTGGATCGAGTAGGGTTGCAAAAGTGAAAACTGTGAGTAAGCATTAAAGCGTTTGGAATAAAAGTGATTTTCTTGTAAAATATGTTACCGAATATTTCAGATGTGCCTCAAATTATAAAACTCCTGCCCCAGTAAAGCAACCACTAAGTCAAGATTAAGAAAAAATTTGGTTACACTGTGCCCAGGAAAAGGTATAGCTACACTGTACAAGATTATGGAATTATGGTTATTGCAAGTTGTTACATTAATATTATTACATTACAGTCAATTGTTCCTGCCAGTGCTTCAGTTTTGTGTTTGGATCGAGTAGGGTTGCAAAAGTGAAAACTGTGAGTAAGCATTAAAGCGTTTGGAATAAAAGTGATTTTCTTGTAAAATATGTTACCGAATATTTCAGATGTGCCTCAAATTATAAAACTCCTGCCCCAGTAAAGCAACCACTAAGTCAAGATTAAGAAAAAATTTGGTTACACTGTGCCCAGGAAAAGGTATAGCTACACTGTACAAGTTTATGGAATTATGGTTATTGCAAGTTGTTACATTAATATTATTACATTACAGTCAATTGTTCCTGCCAGTGCTTCAGTTTTGTGTTTGGATCGAGTAGGGTTGCAAAAGTGAAAACTGTGAGTAAGCATTAAAGCGTTTGGAATAAAAGTGATTTTCTTGTAAAATATGTTACCGAATATTTCAGATGTGCCTCAAATTATAAAACTCCTGCCCCAGTAAAGCAACCACTAAGTCAAGATTAAGAAAAAATTTGGTTACACTGTGCCCAGGAAAAGGTATAGCTACACTGTACAAGTTTATGGAATTATGGTTATTGCAAGTTGTTACATTAATATTATTACATTACAGTCAATTGTTCCTGCCAGTGCTTCAGTTTTGTGTTTGGATCGAGTAGGGTTGCAAAAGTGAAAACTGTGAGTAAGCATTAAAGCGTTTGGAATAAAAGTGATTTTCTTGTAAAATATGTTACCGAATATTTCAGATGTGCCTCAAATTATAAAACTCCTGCCCCAGGAAAGCAACCACTAAGTCAAGATTAAGAAAAAATTTGGTTACACTGTGCCCAGGAAAAGGTATAGCTACACAGTACAAGATTATGGAATTATGGTTATTGCAAGTTGTTACATTAATATTATTACATTACAGCCAATTGTTCCTGCCAGTGCTTGAGTTATTTGGTTTGGTTCGAGTAGGGTTGCAAAAGTGAAAACTGTGAGTAAGCATTAAAGCGTTTGGAATAAAAGTGATTTTCTTGTAAAATATGTTACCGAATATTTCAGATGTGCCTCAAATTATAAAACTCCTGCCCCAGTAAAGCAACCACTAAGTCAAGATTAAGAAAAATTTGGTTACACTGTGCCCAGGAAAAGGTATAGCTACACAGTACAAGATTATGGAATTATGGTTATTGCAAGTTGTTACATTAATATTATTACATTACAGTCAATTGTTCCTGCCAGTGCTTGAGTTATTTGGTTTGGTTCGAGAACGGTTGCAATGTGAAATTAGTGAGTATTCCCAAATAGTGTAGAGTAATTGTCAAACACTAGTGACAAATGAAATTCAATCTTACAGATGTGCCATGTAATTATAAATCTGCTGCCTCCTGAAAGCAACCACAAAAGTCTAGTTTGTGTACAAGTTTTTGTCACACTGTGCTACGGAAAAGGTATTGCTTGAATTTACTTGATTATGGGTTTGTGATAATTGCAGGTTGTAATTTAATATTTTATATTACAGTCAATTGTTCCTGCCAGTGCTTCAGTCAGTCTGTTTGGTTTGAGAACAGTTGCAATGAGAAAGAAGTGAGTGTGCATTAATAGTTTTAATGAGTTTGAGATCCTGAGTGAACTCCTGCTTTCTCAATTCAACCAAAGACGCTAGTTAAGAGCACCATTTCATTAACATTAATTAACCCCAATGAATTAACAGTTAATCAATTTTCTTTACATTATCCCTGTAATACAATTAATCATTACTGCCAATGCCTCTGAGTTTGTGTTCTGTTTAAGTAGGGATGCTAAGTGATATAAATGAATGCACTTCAAATATTTGACATGTGTGTGAAACATACATTACATTAATAAATGTTTCACATATGCAATAATGGAGTTCAGAACATACATCATTTTATTTAGATGTTTTGTTGAAATGGTAATCAGTTGTAAAGTGAAATTAGTAAGTACTTATTTCATGATATTATTGGCATGATATAGAGTAAAATGTAATGTTTACTACTGATGCGCTATATTACTTTTTGGATATTAACATATCATTTTAAGTTATTTTTCAATGAATTTCTATTTATGTTTGTAAATTTTATTGGTTTTGTAGGTAAATCTTTTTGGTTACATATTATATTGAATACTGTAATGTGAAGTATAAATTCTTGGGCCATCTTATCTTCCGGACAATTTCATATGTTGCTGGAGTTTGAAGTAATATATAAGTTAAGTTGCAATTTTTTTTATTTAAATGTGATATTCTCCTTTTTTAATTTTTTTGTTTTTCATTGCAAGAACATAATTTCCTAGGAATAATTTTTGATCTTATAACAATAACATGTCTGTTTATTGAATTTATCATGTTTGGACAATAGATACTGCATTGATTGTTCTATGTTGCAGGGTTGCTGTGTTTACCAGATTTTTCATTTTCTAAATATGGAATGTTTTATGTATATTATTTTACGTAATGTAAATGTCTCCATTATTTTGACTTGTGTTTCTGTATGCATGCTAGAAATCGGCCCTCAGTCGTCATCCTGATCGGGAGGATGGGTATGCTATCAATATATGTAAAATTTTTAAGTAGTTTATTAATTTGTAAAGTCAGCCAAATTTCTTAACGTTGATTTTTAATGATAATATTTTTACAATCCAATTGAGGATTAATTCACTTTTTTATTCAATTTTTTTTATATATATGGTAGCATACTTACTCCTTTGTTTTCCCTGGTTTTCCCCGATCGCTTAAGGTAAATGCCGGGATGTTTTGTAATGTTTGTAAGCCCAGGGGCATTAGGCTTTAAAATTATTGTAAAAATTCAATAATATTTGTGAAAATAAATTGCTGTGGACCATCGGTGTTCAAGAAATTTTAATGACTGTTCCTTGCAATTTGTCATTAAAATTGACCACCCATGGTGCATCAGTTTATTCTTTACTGAACATTCGCATTATATAAAATCATATATCTAATCAATTCAATTTTCATGAAATTTCAAACATTGTCATTTTCATACTGTAGATTTGTTCATTCCTTATATATGCTTTGATTGTGGTCATGTGCCGATATTACGTGCATAAAACCATTATTATACAAATATTTCTAGTTCAGTAAAGAATAGTTTTATTTCACTTCATTGTGTACTGTTGGAAAATTAAAATTATTTTGTCTTGCATTTCATTTCATCTCTATTCTATAAATCCCCTGTTTATACCTTTTTTTCCTATTGTATAATAAAATAACATTCTACTATTTCATTTATTCTTCAGTTTCAATAAGATTTTATTAATTCTGAGAGTTCAAATATTTTTAAATTTATAAGTAATTTAATTAAAAGTATTATATTTAATATTATAATTAATTAATAAAAAATTTCATATATAAATTATAAATTACATTATTTTACCATATGGCTGTTGCGATTTATAAGTCGTAAAACAATATTAACAAATCATTTCAGCATATCTGGATTTTTGAAGGCCACAACGTACATTTAAACAAGTCACGTCGGCGCTTTCGTGTTTTATTTCGATGAGGTTGGCAGTGCCGAAACTCCGCCATCTTGAATTTTTAGGGTCTTTTCTTACGTGGAAAGACCCATACACGCGAAGGAATTAGTAGGGCCCGTAGCTGAGCGGGGAGCCTGCCAGTGGATAGACACCGGCTGGTTCTACCGCGCATGCGCAAAAGAGGGCGCACGCTATCTCCTTCTCTCTCGCACTCATTGGGCAGAGTCTAGGCTCCCAGCATGCACAGACTTATATCGTGATCCACGTTCACGTCTCGACCAGGCAAATTCAACTCATCACCTGGCATTGTGGGAAAGAAGAGTGAGTTGTTTGTGTGCTGTTTGTGTGGTTTTTGTTCGTGTTTTCTTTTTGAAACAAGTTATGACGCAAAAGGTTTAATGTTGTAGAGAATGTCCTACTGACTATGGGTCACTCCCATAACTTTAAACAGTTCACGATATCGAAATGCAGTTTTCGCTCAACAATGAGCAATCATGAGCCAAGTAATATGCCGTAGAGATAGAAATAGAAGATACGTAGTAATATTCCATATTAGATATGAAGAGGCTACTGAAATCTTCATCAAAGCAGACATGACAATGAATGAACTTTCAGGACAATGAATTAAATTATTTGGAAATTAATGAAAATTGTTTTTGAAATTGTTGATACAATAGTGACTCACATGGAATATAGGTTCCAAGATTTTGAAAACTTTAATTTTATTGAATTTCTTTTACGAAAAGCAGTTTTCCACCTACAAAGCGTCCTTTCTTTCAGAAAAGTGTTCTCTCCTAATAAAAGAATAACCATTCTTTGACAGTGAGCAGCTTTGAAATGAACTGGCTAATGTATGCGCTGAAAATGCAAAAGACATGCCTGCAAATTTGATGATGAATAATTTGTTGGACAAATTAGTCTAACTTTTCTTGTATCTATAGCATTACGTAAAAGGAATACGATTACATGAAGGAGAGTAAAGACATTCCTGAGAAATTCCATGGGCAATCTCATGATCAATTATTTCACAACACTGGCTATGGAGAAGTGTCTTCTAAATTAATTTTGCAGAAACGGCAGCTTTAAAGAACAAATTATCGATATTTATGCTGAACGAAAAAAACGATGAACGGAGCTAGTTTATAAAACAAATGTAAGATAAATTTTCAGAATACCCAAGTGCATGACTCGCCACTGCTTCAAGTACCGAGAAAGAAGCAGAAGAACTTTTGTTTAATACAAATGATTCCCTTGCTATTCAGAAAATCATTTCCTTCAAAAAGATATTCACAAGATACAAATACCAAGAATAAGTCCAAATCGCTGAGCGACGATGCGTCAAAACAACCAAAGGAAACTAGCGGGGCTACAACCGCAGAAACTTTCTGGGAATCTTTTTAATGATTATGTAATATTACAATATAACAATTTCTATCTTACATTTTAACTACAATTTGAAAATTCTTGAACAAACGAAGCGCGGAAATATATATATTAATATAAACGTTTAAACTTCCTGCCATTTGTTAAGCTTTCTGTCATTGAATTCAGTTTATTTACGTTTTACATAAATGTACCAATGATGCCCGATGCGTACTTTAGCCGTAAATAAAATTATTAGTTTATGATCACGCGAACCAGCCTTCTGTTATGTATGACGTTGTCAAATCACGCGTCCGCTGGATTTGTAAGACTTACACTTGTTGCAAACTAGCATTCTTGATTCTACTAACAACGAATGCAAATGGATAAAAAATCGATATTTCAACTAGTGGTGCTGTCAAAGCACATACTTTCTCGCGTTAGTTATAAATGCAATATTATACTACTACATAAACCAGCAAAAGTGATTCAACCAACAAAATATTCTTCCGCTCGGAAACCTGATCTCAGTTCCTGAGAGTTAACTTGTCGGCACTCATATCCCTTCTCCACACAAGAGGCGAATGGGTCGATCTCGGGCAGAGCACATATAAAGATAAATGCCTGATACATGTAATAACTATCAACAATCAAATTATACGTTAGAAAATCCCAAAGCCTCAAGTCTGTTCAGCTCAATCATGAAATATCAATTTTGGAGAAAATCGGCTGAACGGTTTAGTAGCAACAGTTCTCCACAGACGGACCGACAGCTGTTAAGTTGACTGATTGAAAGTGATTCCGGGCGCGATTCGCGAAAGTGCTTCCAACTCTTAAGGTCATTAGTCCAGAATGTGTTCTAACGAAGAATTCGTAACGCGAGAAAGTAAAAAGTAATAATAATGATAATAATAATAATAATAATAATAATAATAATAATAATAATAATAATAATAATAATAATAATAATAATTTCGGAACTGTTAGGGATACGTTAAGTTGATCTCATGAGCACTGGTTAAACTGACTTTTAAATATCATGTTGGTATAATTAATAGTTTTCTTAAATCGGTTAATACAGGTCCACAGAAAGATAGCATCTGATTTGATGTGACATACCTTTTACAAATCGAACCAGAGAGTTGAAAAATTGTTCGAAATACAAAAATCTCAAAAGACACTTCCGATATATTTACCTTAATTAATGGTATTTGTGATTAGAATTCTTTCAAATGACTTTCAATAATATTTCCTAAATTCTCAATCGTTTTCTGTGGCAACAGAGAACATATGACAAATAATTATCCCTGAGAGAGACTAGAACTCGCGACACTTCCCTGCGAAAAGCTAAGTCCGCACCCAACTTCTAGCCACTTCGACTACAGGAACATGCAGTGAATAGACACTTCTGCCATAATGGCATATTTATTTGAGTTCTAGCATTAGACAGTCGAAAAAATTGAGAAAACGTCAAGAATATTCTTTCGGCGGGAAAAGATATCAGCTGGGAAGCGATCAAGACCATCCAGAAGCTCGTTGAGACTGAAGACATTCCAAAACTAACTAGGGCGAGAAATTTTGTGCCATTCTACAGCACCACTAGTTTATTTTTTACCATATTTTTACCGGCGTTAGAGATATTTAAAAAAAACATTTCTGTAATTTAAAAACAACAGAAGTATACCATAAAATGAAATTTACATCTTATTTAACGGTGCAAATAGCACTATTCATTGGGAAACTTGAAGACAAATTTGAGTAATTTTTGAGAAATTGGCATTTGAGCGTTTCTGAAAATGCTGAATTTTCAGCTTATTTTAACAGAAAGCTGTTGATTTTTCAAAAAAAAACTTTATAACATTATTTAAAGAACATGTACTCATAAATATAATAAAGTAAAGAAATCACCTTTAATGTAAATATTACCGACGTGAGGGGCAGTCAAAATTTCTTTTGTAGTTTTTGAAAAAAACAAACGAATAGAAAACGCAATATGGCGTTTACGTTATCGTATAGGGTATATTTGGCACTACATCTATCTAAAATTTAAAGAAAGAATTTGGAGCCGTTTTTGAGAAAATTTTGAAAATGTCTGGGGTCCTTGATATATAGAACCCCCAAATTTTAAAAGTTTTTCGAAATCTCAAAGCTTCGAATCGAGCCAGATGGACAGATGTTTCAATTTGAAAAAATCCTATGCATAGTTTAGCCACTTGTGGTGTTTACAGACGGACGGACAGACGGACGTTTTGAAGAAAAAACACTTTTTCGGTATCAGAGCACAAAACGTGTATTTCCGTTGAAATATTGAAATCGATTTTCCGCAGCATTACATAACTTTCTCTAACTACGTATATTACCTCGTATATATATGTATGTATACCAGAAAGTAATGAGGTATTCTGCCATGACTTCGTTTCGCGCTTCTAGTGAACCAATTGTATTTATTTTTCCTTGGGATGGAAAAAATGTGATTCCTACATTTTCAGATATTGTTTGTGTTGTTTCACCAGAATTTACGGTGTAAATTAATTAAATATATCATTCTTTAATAGTACGCTTATCAGTATTCAATTGTTTTCTTTCAGAAAACCTGTCTCAATTATAGTAACCGCTAGCTCACGTTTACAAGCCAGAATATTTGCAATTTAACTTCTTGTCGCTGTCGAGCGCTGTACCTATGATAGAGTACTCGCATTGAACACTAGAAGGCGCAGATAATTGCCACCGCTTCAGAAATTGTTCGCTTCAACGCACCGACCAATTACAAGTTTCTTCGACAAGCTCTCACAAATTACGAGGAAGAAACGAATTCTCATCCATTTTGGCTGTGACCTGCGAAGAAGAAGATTGTTCTGGAAGATTGCAGACTGTGGAGGAAATAGATAACGTCTTCTAAAAAGCTTACGACGCGACCACACTGCTGCGGAAGACGACGGAGCGCAGGATAGAATGCGCTGCGGAAACGACACCACGCCAGGACACTCAGCTGTCTGATCTTGGTTGCGGCGGACGTCTATATTTCCGACGACTGCGTGCAGATTTTAAAACGACCAGTGGTATGGTGATTTGTAACGTTCTGCTGTGAACTACATTGCCGTATACCCTTGTTAGCGTATCTGGCGAACTTTAGCTAGAAGCTATATTTGCAAGCAAAGTGAAAAGAACTCTAGTTACTTTAGGTTACATGATTGAAATCACTGCTATAGAAAGTGTAATTCATTCAACGGCTGACGTAACTGAAAACATATGATTTAACATTTTAAAGGTATTGTAAATTTCACGTTACACAAGTCAGGACTACTACTCAGGACTACGCTACAGGAAGTAACGAATTCTTTCGAGACCAAAGAAAGTATTAATTTGATGTTACATTTTATTACTTCAATAAAGAATGCATTCTAGTCACGTATTCACTGACATAATCTTTGTGAGATTTCTGGGGAAAAGATATTAGATTCATGTTGTAACGGAAACTTCTTTTAACTGAGTCATTCAATTTAATGTAATTGTAAATAAGTTGAGGAAGTTCATTTTTAATTCACACTAGAGTTGTTACGCACTGTACGGAAATTATTTGAGAATTATTTCCCGATTCTTTTTTTATGTTGTGAATTTTTGTACATAAGGGTATATGTGTACGTTAATTTTTTCCAGAGAGTGTATTTTCATTGTTATTGTGCTTAGTATATAATCATTGTAAGTGTTCATGTCTAAAGTACTAGTGTGTGATGTAATCCAATTTGACGATTGCTGACATTTTTTAAAAATTTATATAACTTTAAGAAAGAATATACTCTCCCTAATTATTATTATTATTATTACTATTATTATTATTATTATTATTATTATTATTATCTTTATTCACAGTTTCCTGGTATTGTACAATTATACAGATATCAATTAAAGCATGATTACATTTTTGCTTTGATAACACTTATAAAATACAAATTGGAATCACATATAAAATATAAATGTAAAATGAAATATGAAATGGTGGAACAATTATTACATTACATATCTATTATACAATTTATTACACAATAACCAAATTATTACCAAATTAACAAAATATTACACATATCAAACTTTACATAATTTCTACATGTTTCCACCCATGTATTTTCTGCCCATAGGGCACCATAGCATATTGATGATTACAGCTTTCTAGATGTTGAATTATCTTTTTGTTGATGTTCAGATCCTCCAATCCCTTAATGGCGACCTTCGGGACAACGTCAGTGGCTGACAATACTATAGGTACGATCTCGGCACGTGTCAGAGTCCATTCTTCCCTCACAATGTGGACCAGTTCTCTATATTTTTCCAACTTCGTCTGCTAGGTTGTCATGATATTATTAGTGTTTACGACAGCGAAGTCTATAAGCCGGATTTCTTTGGATATCTTATGGTGATATCCGGTCATTTGTGATGGATGGTTTTATCTTTCAGAATGGTGTGGTCCCAAAATAATTTGTAGGTCTCATTTTCTATGACCATTTGTGGTTGGTACTGATAGTATGGTGTACTCTTTCACAGGAGGACATACATCTTGGCAAGTTTGCCGTGCCTTATTTTATATTCATTGAGTGCTAACAAATTTACAGCCTGCTAATATGCGCTGGATTTAAGAACTTTTTTGTTGCTATTACTTGATTGCCACAATATTGCCTGTATTGCCCCAATAAGCCCTTCACTATCTGGATATAAGTACCCTACAGTGAGCCATTTGTAGGACATGTCAGTGTCTACAGTTTGATTTTCTATTGCTGCTGGGTACACACCGTGGTGTGACATCTGCTTCCATTTGTTTATTTCGTCGTCCCATGATGATTGTTGCATATTCATGTTATGTCTAAGGTTGAGAGGGGTTTAATTATCGTCTGCCTGTTGGACTACATCGTGAAGTAGTGATCTCATGGCTTTATTTCTGAAATAATATCTCAAAGACTTAATTTGCTTGATATGAAAACTTGAGAGGCTAATAATTCCCCGTCCACCTTTCTTCTTTGACATTGTGACCCGCTGTGTACAGCTTTTGGGGTGGTGATATATGAAACGAGTCATTTGAACTCCAATTGATCTTTACATAGCCTCAATATCTGTCTTAGACTATTGATGATACCCGAGTATGTAAGTGATGGTATTGCAAAGGCATCCGCTGTTATGTGCTGGTATTGCAAAGGTATATCTGGTAAAGCCGCTGTGAAGATCCTTGAACTGAGAGAGGATTTCACAATTGACTTTAGTCGACCTTCAAACTCTATATTCAGTTCTTCTTTGATTTGTGTGTGGGCTGTTGTTAGATTTTTTTGCATTCCAAGATATTTGAAGAAGTCGTTTATGTTTATTGTAGATATTGTCTCTTTAGATAAGGCCTCATATTTAACATTGTCTGTGAGTTTTATGCTTTGGATTTTGCATTTGTCAATTCCCAGTTGCATTCCCGTACCGATAGAAAATATATCGGTTATTTCCAATAGTTTTTCCAGTCCACGTTCTGAGTAGCAGTACAGTTTAATAACATACATGTATGCGAAATGTGCTACTTACATTTTCCTGAGTCTTTTAATTCAAACTCTGATCTATTTTTATCCGGGAGAGTTGAAAGTGGGTTCATTGCCAGGCAAAACCAGCAAGGACGGAAACTGCCACCTTGTAAAATACTACATTTGATATCCAATGTGTTTGTAGTAATAATCTTCGTATTTATCGTATCTCACAATAGTGGTATACCATTGTCTCAGAACTGATTTAATAAAATGCACAATTGTAGGGTATACTCATTATATTGACAAAATATAGATTAGCCTGTCATGTCGAATCATATCAAAAGTCGTTATATAATCAACAAAGCAGGTTTAGGGATTGCGAGTCTTTTTGGCTGCCTAAGACATAATTTCACCATTAATAACAAGTTGCTCTCTGCAACCCATAGAACCCTTAAAGCATGCTTTCTGAACCTCTGCAGGGATTTTATTATGAGTACAATGTTCTTCAATTGCTGATTCCAAGCAACCGGTAAAGCTTTTATAAAACACACAAGGCAAGTGATTGGGCGGAAATAATTTTGGCTCAACAGTATCACCTGTTTTAGGATTCATAAACGTCTCACCAAGATAAGATGGGATTTTCTCCGGGTTCTGGAGGTAATAGTTTATCAATTCAAGTATCTTATCATGTTAACTGGTAAATCTTTTGAACCAGAAATTATGGAGTCCATCCAACCCATGACCTGCTTAAAAATTGCACGAGGCAATGAAAGTCTCTTGGACAATAGTTTTGTTGTGCCTTATAACGCTTCCCTATTGAAGTATTTTGCAGCTCCTTTTAATGTAGAGGCAAATGTACGTTGTGTAGAATATATTCATAAATATTTTTACAAAGGTCATGGTTGCGCTAATATTCAAATATCTTCGGAAGATGTAATTCGAATACATGATGAGATTTCCAAGTTTTTAAATACCAGGTATGTAAGCGCTTGTGAGTCTACTAACAGAATTTTTGCATATAGCATGCTTGAACAATCGCACAACGTGATTTGCTTACCTGTTCACTTGCCTCATGAACAACAAGTTTACTTTACGAAAAACAATGCACCTGAAACTTTGTTTAGAGCACAGTCAAGATGCACTGAACGCATGTCTTGATTTAATTTAAACAAAAACCGTCCACAAAAGTTTTTTCACTTATCCCGAAACACCATTTCTTTATATTTGGGGTAAAAGCCACAAGTGTTGGAACGTTCCAGATTCGCAAATGTAATTTGTAGAATATATAATGTTTTCCCCTCTGATTCAGAAAGATACCACTTCGCTTGGTGTTGCTTCGTGTTGGAGAAGCCACAATTTTGGCGGACATGAGAACATTTAGAAATATTTTGTATTCTACATTTAAGAAAGCTGCGATACAACGAGGTGTGCTAGCGGATGATGGATCCCTGTTTCGATTTATTTTTCAAATGATTATTCAAATAAGACACCCTTTTGCATTTATTTGTGAACTTTAACACCCTGCAATGCAAAGGATTTGTTTGTGGGATTCATTTAAAGAATTCTGAGTGAAGATCTACTCTAAAAACGAAATCGTAAATAGTACAATATCAGATGTTTCAAATTGGTTCCGAAATAACAAATTAATAGTAAACTGAAAGAAAACTGTTTTAATGCAGTTTTCCATTTCAAATAAACAATTCTGCGCTCCATTGAAAATGAACGGTGTACCATTGACTGATGTTAAGGCAACAAAATTTTTAGGTCTCTCAATTCAGTCAAAACTTAAATGGAACGTCCATTTAAATGAATTGAACACAAAATTAAGTTCATTATGCTACGCGTTCAGAATTCTTGCAAATTCAGTCAGCCTTCATACTGCTCGTTGTGTATACTTCGCGAATGTTCATTCCCGCCTGAGATATGGCATAATATTCTGGGGAAATACATCTTATAGCTCCCAGACTTTTAGATTACAAAAACGAATTGTACGAATAATAACCAAATCCCACCCACGTGATTCTTGTAAGCATCTCTTCATTAATCTAGGAATTTTACCATTACCTTGTCTGTTGATTTACGAATCAGTGGTTTTTGTCAAAAATGACTTGCTTAAGGGCGGGAATATATTTTCAGAAAATGCCGAAGTCTATTACTATAACACTCGACGTAGAAATCATATTCATCAGGTGACAGTATCAACAGCTCATTACAAAAAATTCACATACAATACATGTACATCATTTTACAACACTTTGCCAGATGACATTAAACGATTAAATTCAATAGAAAAGTTTAAATCCCAAGTGAAATCGTTTCTGCTGCATAACTGTTTCTATACAATTGGAGACTATACTGAGCATCACAAGAAAAGTAACATTAATTTTAACAATGATACATAATGCATTATTTACCATTTGGACTGTATAAATGAGTATAAACAACCTGTAACAACTATTGTACTACAGCTTCCGGGTCAATGACCCCCATCTCGATCAGGTTTTCGTTCAGTTTCCCTGATCCATTGAGCAAATGCTGAGATGATAAAGGAAACGGTTAAAATTAAACACATTAGGAGGCGAAGGGAAGTAGGAATCGTAAACATTAGGGCAGAGGCGTTGGTGCGGACGATTTTCTGTGGTGCTGTTTGTTTTCAGGTGCGGAGGAGGCCAAACACTGGAAGGAGAATGCCTGACGCCCGCGCCAAATAAATAAATAGGTTTAAAAACCGGATAGATTAGCATGTACTCGGCTTCTGACGGCAGGTTTTTCCCCCTTCAGGGGTTTTTTCCTCAGCCGTACCTTATGGTCTCTTTTCCGCGGCTTTGATGCGAAGGAGAGACCATTTGGGGTGAATACCAGAATTCGAAAGGTTAGAACGCTGTAGAATGTAGGTATTGTAATGGCTTAAAGGCCTTCGGCCTAGCCACATTGCATCAAGATTTTTAATTTGCCTGTAATAATTACCTATTAATTAAAATTTTTAAAAAAATGCTGAGATGGCCACTTGTTTTGCTTATGGACATAAATGTAACTTCATTTTCTGTGCACGTCTTCTAGAATTCAGTGGGAAATACAATTATTCAAATTATCGTTTCCACGTTGTCGCGGCAGGAAGTAATGAGAGCCAAAATTTATTGCTTATTTTTCCTTGAAAATAGATTTTATTACATGGGAGCAGTTTTTATTAAAAAAAATTCAAGTAATATGACTTAGTGTTGGGATCACAAATTTTGAAAATGTGCACAGAATTCGCTTCTCTCCATAGCACGTCATACGCAGTTTTCACTGTTTTTTGACGTAAAATAAATAAAATAAAATAAATACACAATGCACTTAAATTGCATATCAAATAGCGTACTTGATATTAAGTCACTATAAAATTACATGGAATGTTTCTTGCTAATTTTAATTTACCACATGCCAAGAAATTCCAATTCAAACAGGAGAATCCAATAGTACAAGCTTAGAACTCAGAGTAAACTACAGGAAACGATGGAAAAAGCCAATAAGGAGCAATTGCTCATGATTGAACAAATCATGAATGTGTTGTATCCCGCTCTGAAGATCGAACGGGACGTGCTATAGAGCGAGCACGGTTACCCAGAGCGCGCCACGAGCGGCTCCGCCGCCCCGGAAAGTATTCTCGGACGCTGATTGGCTGACGTCAGCACCGACGCCCAGCAGCCATCGGACGCCGAGGACCTCTGCAGTCTTGAAGCGCATGCTGAGGTGTGAAGTTATCCTTTCTAATCCCTGTTTCTCTGTTGATTAGAACCTGCTGTGTCCCCGGACATTCTCCAGGTTCTTGGTAAAAGTGATAACGAACCCCTGGCTTGGTACTTGGATTCTCCTCTGGTTTTGTGGCTCGACCCTCCTCGACCCCGGTGCGCACCGAGACCCGGCTTGGAGACCCGCCGCTCCAGTTCCGCGGTTCCTGAACTGGGAACCCGTCCGGAGGCTAGCTACCCCGTGATGGCATTCGCTCACGGTGGCGCCTGCCTGCACCACCGCCGCTACCGTCACGCCACGTCGCGCCGAGGCCACGCCACCCCGGCGCTCGGCGTTATCGCGCGGCCGAGGCCAGCACCCGCCCACTCAGAGAGCTTCGTCACGCACATTTGTAAGCCGCCCCGACGCGACGGCCTCAAGGCGCCAACGCCGTATTGAAATGCAGCGGCCCCCGAGCCCTATTCTAAATTGTACGTACTCTTATAGTGTGATTATTATGCGTTTGATCCTGTGGTTTATTCAGAAATGAAACAAATAATATAAAACGAAATGACAACAAATTAATTAATGCCCATTTCTTAGATGAACCTGGAGGCTCAGGCAAAACATTTTTATACCATTGCCTCACTCATTGTTATACAAACATTAAAGTTGAAGTTATATCTGTTGCATCGACAGGAGACGCGGCGATGTTATTACCCAATGGCCGAACCGTTCATAGCAGATTCAAATTACCAAGTCAAACATCTTTACCAGCAATTAAGGGGCACGAGAATAACATTATGAAACATAAAGTGTATGAAAACTGTTTTGATTTGGAGGTTGTTGCAGGTCAAGCAGGACAGCAAGTGTTAATTCCCTCAATTGTTCTCACACCGTCTGACTCAACTTTCTTTTAGTTTTAGAAGACACGAGATTTTCCAGTTCACCTTGCATTTTGCATATTAATTAACAAGTTACAGGGGCGAACAGACAAAGTGGGACTCTTATTTGCCTAAACCTGTTTTTAGTCATGGTCAACTATGTGAGCAATGTCCAGGGTATGTTCCTTTGAAAATATAAAAATTCAAATATTACTACAAGGAAACAGGACAATGAATATTTGTACAAGGAAGTGCTGTAATAATCATATTTAAAAATTTTTTCGAAACCTGGATTTCATTATAAGTTTACTCCATTTTCAGCTAAGGCTGAAACCCATTGAGGCCAATCGAGGTAAGGGTTAATTCATCAAACATAATTGACTTAATGCTACATAATATCCATTCATCCTGTCCGTAAAAGTGAGTATCTGCAGAGATGTAAAAATAAGCATTAAATAGAGAAATTCGCTCTTTCTTCTTTCTATTTAAGTATTTATTTTGCGAAAATTAGTTTAGTTTGGGCACAGTATGTTACATTTATCTCCGGTCTCACCGTCAAATTTTGACGGGTTCTATTAGTATAATTATTGAGGATATATTCGACGGATATGCTCAGACCTTACACGGCGACTGAATGTGCCACGGTTGTTGCGTAGTCATGGTTGGTATGGAGGCCGACAAATATTTATTGTCTTCTGTATGTGGCTAAGAGGCCTTGCTTTGTAATCCATTTCAAGTTACTTTTTAAAGACTTTATATTATTTCACTAAGAATTACTAATTTCTCTTAATTCAATCCTCCTACTCTGCACTAATAATTAAATATATTATTATATTAATCAAAAGTACTCATTTTTACATGAATTGCTCGTCATTCCCGTACCTTACCATGCAAAGTAAAATGATCCATTCCTTTTTACATTGAAATTAATTAAATGATACAATTTAAAATGGATTTAATGCTTAAATAATATTAAACATAATCTTTCTTTTCAAGATTCGAATGACTGCCTGTAAGCATTTCTGAAATTACATTCACAGAGAGACTGCGGTGGTATTTCGTTCTCTAGTTATTAAAAAATTAATAACTCTTAGAAAACATGGCTTCTCTCACTTGCAAGTACTTTGCAAATTGCAGAATCATCTTTGATCTGTGAATCATCTTTGATCTGTAAAGAACTTACGTAAATAAAGTTTCATTTTTGTAATCATCTGTAAATAACCTTTCATTTTTGCTGCCATCCTGCCTTCAAAAACTGTTCCATCATTGTACGTGTACTTTTGGCAAATTTAAATGGTAGAGTAGGAAAGAAAGTCCAAAATATTGTGGTCGGACGGTACGGCGAGGAAACAGTGAATGACAGTGACAGGCTGAAAGAAGCGTGGGTGCAATATGGTTTAAAACTCTGGAAAGGGTTCATAAGGATATTTAAAAATTTGCATGGATTTGAGTAACAAGAAGAACAATAATAGATTACGTACTTCGGAAACATAACAAAGCCAATGTGGAAAACATTAGATATATAGGGGTGCCGAAGGCAACTCAGATCATCATTTGCAGAGGTCAGACTTATATATTCCATTTGTGAATAAAACCCAATAAAATGGTGCTCAAGACACCTTTCAGCATACAAATTCTGAAATATAAAATTCATCTTCTAACTGACCCTTCAATAAATTTTCTATACACATTGACTCAGTAGAAAGCTATCAAATACAGATTACACTAGTACCCATTCTCTCTACGATGGAGTAGTAAGAGCTAACCACGAAGCTGCTTATGAGAGCCTTGGAGACGCAGGAACTGATAAAGGGAAAATAAGTGATATGTGATGGAATAATTCTTTAGAAAAGAGAACGAAAATGCTTATTGAAAATGGTTTAAGTACTCACGATGATTATGACAAAAAGATGTACTGTAAAATAAGCAGGTAAACAAAAAAGAAAATTATAAAAGCTAAGAATGCTGCTAGGGAAAAGAAATGTAAAGAAATTGTCTAATGCATTGGCAATATCAAAATAAGAGTGTCAGAGAAACTTATAAAAAATCTCAGAACAAATGAGAAGCTGTATTCAGCCTTACAACTTATAAGCCTACAACAATGGAAATCATATTATCAAGAGTTGATGAAAGAAGACAGAAAATAATTCATCAATATTTACAATATTAATATGGATGATAGAGATAATGACATGGAACACATTACAGTGTATGAGATTCTAAAGATCCTTAGAGCTTTTTAAAAAAAGTCTCCAGACCCAGGTGCAGTGCATATGGAGCTGTAAAAAAAATAATCCTAGTGTACTTCTCGAAATACTCAGTCAATAGATGTATGATGTAAACTGTACAATAGATGTATGAAGGAAGAGACTCTGCCAGAAGACTTTAGAAAAGGTTACATTTCTAACATGTATAAAAAAATGAATAATGTGAAGGTTATAGAGGCATAACTATGCTCTGTACTAATGGGCAGCTGTATGGAAAAATACTAAAATTTCGACTTGAAATGGAGCCTATAGATGTGGAAGAACAGAGCAGCCTTACAGCTGGACGCTCAAGCACTGATAATATTTTTAGTATCAGACTAGTGACCGACAAACGGCTTGCCCGTAATTTAGAAACTCACCTAGTATTCATAGATTTAAGAAAAGCCTATGACATAGTTCCATTAAATAAGCTCTGGATGGCAATACAGAAACGAGATGTTAAGATGTACTTTTGAAAGCTGCTAAAGAAATATACAGCAGTAATGTAAGTTAAATTAAAAATTGGAAGAAACCTTTCTAAATAATTTTCTTTAAATAAAGGCTAACGGCAAGGGCATAGTTCCTACTATGTTTAAATTATATTTAAATGAAGCTTGAAATATCTGGAGGAGAAAATGTTGCAATCAGGGTGTAAAAATTTACGATTCCATGCTCTATTCTCTTAATTATGCAGACAACCCAAGTCATCTTCGCTGAGGAGGAAGTATGAATGAAGTATGATGTTTTGTATATGTTGCAAAAATTTAATGAATAGTACTTAAATTGGGGGCTGTAAATAAATTGCAATAAAACAGAATATCTGGTTGTAGGAGAAGAAGCCAAGGCCCTGTGTATACCCAACGGACCATAATTGAAATCCTGGCAACATGTAAACTATCTTGGTACTAGCAGATAACAGAAAATGGGGATAGTACACAAAATATTCAGAGTGGAATATCAAAAGGGAAAGTATCTCTAAGGCTTTAATACGGAATGAATCTCTGAGAAAAAACGTTAAAAGAAGATTATATAAGACTATCGTAGAGAGTATAACCACATACGGGTCTGAAGTTTCGGAAATATCGAAAAGTAATGAAAATAAACTTACAGCAA
>BLKR01002211.1:0-213800 GCA_011170035.1 Teleogryllus occipitalis
ATTGAATTGAATTTGCCTTATTTTACGTGGCGAGACTCAGGCCATGAGGCCTGCTCTTCCGCCTGACCACGCAAATTCCGCTACGCTCCTTTCACCAACCATGGGAGAAAGAAGGTATTACTTGGGCGACGAAACAAGCGATTTGAATTTAGCTCAGAGGCGTCATTTAGGCTTGAGGATCTTTTACATGCAGTAAATCTACTAACATGGGACAGCCGGCTTTACTTCCCCTCCGAAGGAAGGCGTACGAAGGATTTTTCCGCCCTTAAAAATCCACGGCTTCGATCGGGTTCGAACCCGCAAACTTGGGTATAACAGTCCGATACGCTAACCGTTACACCATCGCCGCCGCGATCGCCGCCGTAATCGAGATAGGAGTGCGTGACGTAATAAACGAGAATTACTTTCTGGGATTAGCAATATCAATTCTTTGGATGCAGAATGCGTCGATTATTATGTGGAGCAACTTAAGATAAACAACCAATTTTCAGCTACACCGTATAAAACCATTTAATAACATCACATACTACCTGAAGCAACTCAGTGTATCGTCTCCATATACAATCTAAACTAACATAATGGATCGCATCAAATTACTTAAATTTCATTCATTCGTTATATAATAAAAATTAAATACCAAAAGGAGTGCGTAGTAATAACTAGTTTCTTCCACGTTCTTAACGATGCTTACCTTGCATACGAAAGAAAAAGCAATACTTGCCATGAATAAAATGTTCTCTTTTGTGCTAGATACGACGATATAAAATGTTAAATACTCATGAACTGATTGTTAAGAAGCAAACATTAAAAAAAATCGTTAAAACACGTGATTGGAAATGTGTATATGAAATTTAGAAAACATAGTAGACTCTTTTGCTGACCTCGATGGCAGAGGTGGTTAGAGCGTGTGCCGACTCAGCGCCTCGTCTGAAAGATCGCGGGTTTTAGTCCCGCCATGGGCATGGTTGTTTGTCTTTTGTCTGTCATGTATGTCTCTCGTCGCGGAAGGCCTTGCGAGTCTGGAGACCACAGACCGAGAACCCCGCATGTGTGGCTAGTGGAAAGGTTAATATGTGTCTCCCTGAGTGACATAGTGCATACCTGGCGCAGATAGTTGAAATCGGCATCCTCTGAAGCTGGAAAAAGCTCCAGAAAGAAAAAAAAGTGTACTCTTCTCTATAGCACGGTATACCTACTTTTCAGTGTGATGGAATGGCTTACTTTAAACTCTTCTGCTACCTGCATAAGCTCTCAGTATTGAAACGAATACCATTTACTTTCATTATTTCGCATTTTTTCCAAAAATAAACATGAGTTATTAAAAAACACATTGTTATCGACGCAATGACAAGGCACGATTTGGAAATAAGCTTACTTTCTATACGACTCTGATGATGAGCATGACGATGTAATGAGAAAAGAAGAGGCTTTACTAGAGATAAATGAACCTATATTGTCAATAACAAATTTCATTGACGGAGATTTGAACCCCTGTACAGTTAGGTAAAACAAAAGTTGCATTCTAGCTCGTTACGTATTGTTTGTGTGTTTGTGTACGCAGAGTGACTTATTCAAAAGACAAATACAAAGAATGTTTTCTACCTTGAAACATAAGGTCGTGTGCTGACCTGTCGCAATGCAATAATATCAGACCTTTTCGTCGGTGCATTATTTAGGGAGATGACATCCGGTGGCAACATATTAATAGTCTGGGAAAGTCTTTGTGACTCTCAACTTTTGCGTACTCAGAATATATACATTTTTCTCTGTCGTCACATTAGAACTTCAGTCACACAATTCCGTTGTCATTTCTTCTTCTTCTTCTTCTTCTTCTTCTTTTCCTCCTTTTTCTCGGGCCATATGCCATGCAAGACGTTGGCAATATTACTGATACCCATTCATAATTTTTCTTTTGTCACTATAAAACTTCAAAACAAACTAGCTAATTATGAAGGAATAAACGATAATTTCTACGAGATTAAAGGGTAGGTGGTTGAGTACCTCCCCTCTTCTCACCATTCTCAATGGAACAAAATACTTACGGTTTATGTGTTACGGCATATGTGTCGAGGTATGTGCGTATACTGTGATATACCAAAATGACGAACCATTTTTATTATGGAAATGTCATTTTATATGACATGGAATATAAGGATATCAATAGACGATCGCGATATAAAATTCGGATGCTTCCGAGTTTTTAGAAGAACATTCATTCCCTAGAGCAATGCGGTGGTGAGCGGGTCGGCTCTTGATATATTTTACTAGATCGACGAAAGATTGTAATTGACTATTGTATAAAGTTAACTATCGTTTCTTATATTAGGACAGGGCGTTCTTGTAAGAAGAAAAATACGTATCTAGGCGTCCACGCGAGACGTTAGTGAGGGAAGTTACGGATTATAATAGTATCGCCGAGAGAATTTGGAACCAGACACAGACATTAGGCGAGGACTTTATCGAGAAGCAAGATTCTACTACGTCGACGGAGAAGGTTCTACGGGGCGCTATCGAACGAAGAAGAGGAGAGTGCGCGAAGACCCACGAAGGAATAACAAGGTTTATAACTATCGTAATATAGAGAAAACTGGTCATGACCAAAGAATGATTCATTTTTGACTATCATTATAATAAATTCTAATTTGTTAAGTTGAAAGAAAGCTGATTATCATTGTTCGTTACATGCAATCCAGCATTTTAATAAGATTTTCAGATTCCTCGCCACTCCGCACGCATGGCAGATTGAATAATTGGTTGCAGAGTAAGTAGCAACAATTATGAACTTCGAACCCCAATTAACTGAGCTACTACAACATAATTTTGGAAGGAGAGATATTTAAATTACGTAGGAATCATTAGGTTTCAAGTGTAATTTTTTCCTGGCGCCCAAATTACATTTATCAGTAATAATTATTGTTTCAAAATGTCCCTCCAAGTGGGGCTTGTTTTTAAATAGAAAGACGGGGCTTGTTTCAAATTGGCACCAGTCAACGTCAGGCATGTTTCAATACATTGATGAAGATTGCCTTCATACATTATTATTTGCTGAGGATCAGGTGATTTTGTTCAGTGATGACTTTGACGTGGTGTATATGATGCAAAAGCTTGTGAAAACGTACAAAAAAAGAATTAAAGATCAATTTTTTAAAAACATAATGTGTGGTACTGGGAGAGAAAAAAGTAATCATGTACCAATAAATGAAAATAAGATAGAAGCATGTCCTGAATTTAAATATTTGGGTGGAATTATTAGCGAAGGAAGAGATTCCACAAAAGATATTGTTTCAAAAATTACACGACGACGACAAGCTATTAGAAAGTTACATTCGCTGTTCTGGGGAAAAGAAATATCCAAGTCTACTCAGAAAAGACTTTTTGACTCTATCATAGAATGTATTATACTGTATGGCTCAGAAACGTGGGAATTAAGGGAAAGAGAAAAAGGAAAAATGAATGAATCTACAAATGTTTTTGAGGAGGAGTTGTGGAACACATTAGAACTGAAGAAGTTATTAAGCGAATCCATTTTCAAAAACCAATTGTAGATGATTTGGAAGCACGAAGGCTGAAATGGTTCGGTCTCATGAAAAGTCTTGATTGTGGGAGATGGCCCAGAAAAGTTTGTGAGTGATTTACGTGTGACAGAAGAAAAAAAGATAGACCCAGGGAGGAATTCCTAAATCAGGTTGTTAAAGATATGCAAAGAGGATGTCTGAAAGATAATGACTGGAATGATAAACGGGTATGGAGATTGGGATGCGAGAGACGGACGCAAGAGCTGTAAAATACTTCCAAGAAGAAGAAGAAGAAAAGGATGTAGAAAATATTTATTCCCAATCAGTATTAGGGTATCAGTATCACACAAATCATAATCTCTTTTTTATAAATGATATAAATTCTCAAGGGGCACACAATAAATGGGGCCCAGAGCGGCGACGTGTATAAATCTGCCCCTGTGGGACAAACTCGAGTCGATTCTCAGATCTATTACTGCCCCAGGGGGCGCTATTTAGATGGGCTTCATCGACAATCTTTCCTTTTTGTGAAATCAAGTCAGAACACGTAGAGTGATGGAAAGATAGGAGTTCTTATGGACTTGGAGACAACTAACCGAAGGCCAGACAGAGGAATAAATATGCGAAGTTGCACAGCAACAATTGTGTCAAGTACATCGTCTCGACTCGAAGGTGCAGCACTGCAAAGCTTCACGTGAACAAAATGCTTATTGAGTCCGACCACCAAATTCAAGGCTTCCTTTCTGAAGGAGACAGATCGGCGAATGGGGAGAGTGGCGGTGTATGCAGCGAGTGTCGTGTCGTGTCGTGTCGTGTCGTGTGAACATGCGTCGCCCCCACTGTGACCCCGCCATCCCCGTGACCCACTTCGCGCCAGCCCCCATTCCCGCCAGCTCTCATCCCCGTCGGCCCCCATCCCCGCTAGCCATCATCCCCGCCAGCCCTCATGCCCGCCAGCCATCATCCCCGCCCTCGCCCCGCCCCTTTCCCTCGCCCCTGCCCTTCCTTTGGACCCCGCCCTTTCCATCGCCCCATCCTTTCCATCGCCCCCACTTTTTCCCTCGCTCCACCCTTTCCCTCGCCCCCGCCCTTTCCCTCGCCCCCGCCATTCCATCACCCCCGCCTTTTCCCTCGTCCCGCCCTTTCCCTCGTCCCCGCCCTTTCCCTCGTCCCAGCCCCTTCCCTCGCCCCCGCCATTTCCCTCGCCCTCACCCCTCGTTCCCGCCCTCACGCCCGCTCCCACCACCATCGTCGCCCTCGCCCTCGCCTTCGACCCCGCCCTCGACAATGCTGCCGTTGTTACGGGTATCATCGCTGTCATCTCCTCCTCCTCATCGTCCACCATCGCTTCCACCTCCACTCCCAAACCTTTGCCCCCTCCTCCGCCGTCTCGGCCACTGTCGCCACCGCTACCGGCGCCTACCATGTCTTCTACAATCGGGCCGTGCACACCCCCCGATCACATGCCTCATTACCATCCACCATCCCCCATCCCCTTCCATACCTCCCCTCCCCTCCCCGTCCAAACCCCGTCGGTGCCACACATCCCTGACCCAGACCCCGACCGTGTCCCCACCTTGTCCTCCATCCACCGTCCTCATCCTTGCCCCGCCCCCACCACCACCGTTGTCCTGTCTCGGACGCTGACCCCGCCACTATCGCCCACCTACCGTCACTGCCGTCTCAGTCACAGCACCCGTCCCCGACCCATCCTGGTAGCCCGTCCGATACCCCGTTTTCTCCTCTTCTGCGTCCCCGACAGTGGCCACCGAGAGTATAAGGTCAGTGGCCATGGTTCACCAGATTCCCCTTCCCTCGCCGCTGCCGCCGCCGCCGCCGCCCGCGCCTTCTCCGCCCGAGCGGCTAACTGGCGCTAAGTGTCATCAAGGCCGCTGCCCAAGGCGGAGGCCAAGAGCTGCGCTCCCTCGCGCCGCGCCGTGTGGCCCCGCCCACTTCGCCCCCCCCCCCCAACACACACGCGGCTCCACTCTTCCAATATTGCACCTGCCCTAATGCAATATTGCCAGTGCCCACATTCGGGTTGGCCACGGCGCGAGGGTTTGTACACGACACAACACAACACACAAAGCTCGGTTGAGCTCTTAAGTTTGTTTGATTTAGACTTGCCTTGTTTGGTATGCCAGTGACAGTTTACGTCAATATTGAAGAATACTCCTCATTGAAAATTTACACATTGCCTGATTTTCTCTGATCTTACATAATTCACTCATGATCTAAATCGAAAGTTCAGGCGCTATTTTGACGAACTTCGTAAATGGTATTTTTCAGAAGCTTAAACAAATTTCTGATAGAAATTAACACAGATTCTTTAATCCATTAAGAAAAGAATTTGTTGAAAGGCTATTGCAATCAAACAATAAATCTACTGTTTTCTAATTTAAAAGAATTAAAACTTGGAACATATTTAAATATAAACTGAAACTTGATTTTAAATATTATTTTTTGAACTTTCATATTCACAAAAATTCAGAGGAGTAAATTGTATTTATTTCACTTGATATTACAACATTTTGTATTTATTTCACGGACAAACTTCCCAAGCATTTTTAGTTATTTCTATATTTGCTTCAATACATTCAAAAGACCCACATGCATAATACACACACACACACACACACACACACACACATACGAGACTTACAGTGCGTATGTCAGTCTAGGGAAAGGCAGAGCCGATTATGAAGGATTTGTTGCGTTTCTTCTTGCACCTGCTTACGCCGAACATCGTTTCACGTCGTGCGCTTTCGGAAGTAAACTTGATGTGATTGCACCAACGGACGTACGTCTATTTCCCTAATCACAACCACACTCGTCAACACACTGCAACTATACGGAGCAGGACTGCCAACAGGAGGGGCAGGGAAACCACTCGGGCTCCACTCGCACATGTTGGTAGAAGTTATGTTTTGACGTCTTAATGTATCAAGTTAAATGAACCAGTTTTTCATTTCACATAACACATTCACAGGCATTTGAAGAGAATGTGAAGTATTTCAGTACTGTCGATCTTTGAATTTCAGATTTTTAAGGAAATGTGTATCATCATCATCATCATCATCATCATAATCATTTACACAGGTTCTTTTCTAGATACATCTATTACAGATTCAAACGCAAAATTAAAAATTACTTCTCATTGAAAACTCCACCCACCGTTATACATTTTGCATCTTCATCTTTCCTTCATTTTCTAACACCCCTTCTTCTGTTCCTACCCCCTTTCCCCAATTAATCTATTCATTATTTTACACTCTAGACTTACTTATTTCAAGTCTCTTTTTCCTACATTATCTTGTTGTTTTTTAGTTTCTCTCACCTCACCTTTTCTCTCCACTCCTATCGTCATATAATATCCTCTACCTCTCTATACCCTCTCCATCCATTAAACTTTCTCCAATTTTTCCAGCGCCTCTCGATACATCTTCCTATGTCTCCAGGTCAACTTCACGAATCTCTCTCCCCCTATCTTACTTTTTCTCTCAGTAAAACCTGCTTCTCATTTCGTTCGAACTCTACACCTTAGCGCTTATTCACAAACAGGATCGCTTATTTACAAACAGGATCAGTACCGCGCGCGGTATTTCTTTCGTCTTCCTTGTATCATCCCTTACTTACACACACACACACACACACACACACACACACACACACACACACACACACATTTACGTGCACTCTACTACCAGGCATGTCGAGAGAGGTCGGCGGCGGAGCCCACCATCCAGCGGCGGAATATCACCACCATCTTCCTCGATAAAAACATGCACTCTGCTTACGGAACTAATGATTTCACTTGACACGCCCGGAAAAACGAATCAACCAAATAAGAGCTTACCAAAGCTCTTCCTAGATCTAGAGAATATATATGGGGTCTCAATGGTGAGCCCCGGCTTTAAATGCCAACTAATTTGAAGAAAAATGAATGTATTTAAGAACTAAAGCTTCATGAATTTAGCAATGTATTATATTCATTTTTCAAAAATTTGAGTTGCCATATTTTTAGTGTTTGAGGTATGGCAAAATCAAAATTTTTTATAATGTTCTGTAATTGCTGCTCTTTCCGCGGGAACTCGGATTGTCACATTCTTTTTTACTTTCTCGTGTAGGTACGTATATACGAAGTAATATACGTAATATAGAGAAAGCTACGTAATGTTGCGCGAAAAAACGGCGAATTTTCGGAAGAAAAAAATTCATATCCGGACCCTGATAACGAGAAAGTGGATAAATCCAGTTGCTAAATTAAGAGAAAAATCCACTAATACGTGGTGTAGCCGGAATCCCTGTTTGATAGGTCGTTGATGATAAAAAATCAATTGAATGCAAAACGTCCGCCCGTCCGTCCATCCGTCCGTCCATCCTTCATGTACATATGACCTGAGTCGACGTTCGGCGATTTTTAATGTAATTTTGGGGGTACTTTACATTAAACCCCACGGATGTTTTCGAAATTTTCTCAAAATTGGATCCATTTTTTAAATTTAAATTTCATGTAAGAATACAGTAAAATGCCCTTAAAAAGGTGGCTTAGGCACGATTTTCACGATTAACTCTGAATTTTCGAAAATTGCAAAAGTTTGAATTTCTTTCAGTGTCTTCCTACAACTGAAATTTGCAGATGGAGATTTTTCCTTTAAATTCAATTTGTTGCTCATAAATAGTTCTTTCATTAAGGTCATGTATATTTTTTTGACAATTTTATTAGTTTTTGTGCAAGAGTGCGTGAAATATTAGCAATTTTAAAAAATTACAAAAATAAGATTTTCACAAACGGCTCCAAATTTTTTTTAAAAATTTTTGGTAGGTGTGTGCTTTAATACGATGACATAAATACCATATTGCTATATTCTTTTGTTTTTTCAAAAATTACATACATTTAATTTCGTTTACTTGTCTCTCACGTCGGTAATATTTACATTAGAGGTGATTTCCTCACATTATTATATTTACATGTGCATGGGGATGGCGCAAGACCCAAGCCACACCTAGGAAATTAGCAAACTTTACTACGAGAAAGTCCGTGCCATTCTGTAGCACCACTAGTTTATTTTTTTTAAAGAACTTAGTAGCGATAAATAGAAAAATTGGTGTTCTAAAACATTTTGTTTTTTCCGCAAAAATATAATATATTAGGCGAAGAATGGCGAAAAAAATATCTAGCCTTTTTAACTTCTGACAAAATGTGTTAAAATCATATTTTATCCATGTGTTCCTTCACAGCACTATCTATAGCACTCATAAAATTCACGAGTCCTAGAAACACACCTAGATTATCAAATGATTCTTTTACGTCATTCATCCGAACTGGATGCATTCTAATTAGATACTATTTTCCCATCCAATTGCTCAGTGTGCTTAATCTACTGCCGGCATGCACTTTCTTATCGCGTACAAATATTGACAAGTCCAACTATTGGCTGTACCCTACGCACCAATCTTGTGGTTGAATGATTGCTCATCCTTCTTGATTTTTTCTGGTCTTTGAACCCTGATTGAGTCAATACATTAACATATTTATTACTTAATAAGAATGGGAAAGAAAATTACTTCTTTTTAAACGTCCGAATACCTTATTTTCACTTTCCCGCACTTACTTCGAAGGAAGAGGAAGTTACGTAATCGTATGCCGGAAAACAGCAAATTTTCGGCAGGAAACTCTTATTGCTGTGCCTTAGTAGCGAAAAAGTGGATAAATCTTGTTGCACTATATACAAAATTACTTCCTCTGACACATGGTGTAGCCAGAATCCATGTTTTGTAGATCCTTGATACCGAAAAATTGACGACAAAACTGTCTGTCTATGGTCAACGATCTCGCCTAAAGGGTTCATCTGATTTTCTCCAAAATTGATATTCCCCGATCAGTCTGTACGAACTCACGGCTTTGGGTGTTTCAAACGAATATTTTGATTTTTGAGGGTTCTTTACATGAAGTCACAAAAACATTTTCAAAATTTTCTGAAAAATAGCTCCAATTTTCTTGATTAAACTTTGTCCTCGGATAGCGCTAAGGTCGCTTAAGAGAAATGGTGCAGGTACCATGTTTGTTGAAATCCCAGATTTTTCGAAAATTGCAGAAGTGCATTTTTGTGGGGCGTCTTCCCACAACTATAATATTGAAGATGGAGATTTTTTCTTACCGAAATTGTTCTTTAGAGACAGATTTTAAAATAAGGTAATGTTCACTTTTAGGAAAATATGAGTAATTTTCGTTTTATTCTACGCGAAATATAGGACATTTTTAATGTGTTCAACATTTTTTTCTCAAAAAACGCTCGGATAGAAGGATCGCTTAAAAGAATGGCGCAAGTCTCATTTTTGTTGAACTCTCTGAATTTTCGAAAATTGCATATTTAGAAATAATGCAAAAAGGTATGTGCTATTGTCACTAGTTTTAGTCTGTTACTTGCGTAGCCCTTTTGTTGTTGGTCTCGAGGAGTCATTCTCAGTGAACATACCAAATCAGTCCTACATTAAGTCTTTGCCTTTTATCCCTAACAACCTGGAGCTCAGAGCTGTCAGTATCCCGGGTTCTCAGACGGTCACCCATACGGGAACCCGCGGTGACTCGAGCTACTTAACTTCCATGACTTCATGGAGTTTGATTACGGTTAACTTAAATGTTGAACGATCTTACTCATTTTCTCAGCTTTTGTTACTTTTACAATAATCAGTGAGATTGCAAGATTTTTATTTCGAGTTGGTGTTCGTAATTAAAATGTGATCATCATCATCAGCATCATCATCATCATCATGTATTCCCTACAGCAGCAAATGTGCTGCATTTGTCTCTCGTTTACATTCATCCACCGTCCAACTTCGTCCCTTTGCGCCGCTCTGTTTCCATAACGGCAGTGATGCTACCTAATCTGATAGCGGAGAACACAACTGGCTTGGCTGTGAACCGCAGTGAAAGACTTCTCGTGCAAAATCTGAGTAAAGTTTGACGTCACCATCGCGGATGCGCAAGGCCTCAAACGGGGCACATAGCCGTCTGCGAACTGCGGGAACATCGTTCACATACTTGCAAAGAATGTACGTGTTTGTTGACTAGCAAAGACCGGCTTGTGAGGCTCAAGGCATCAATTGACGTCAATGCAAGGGTCTCTGACAGGAAGGTTCGAGGTTTCGAGTCCAGACGATTGCAACATTTTCAACACATTTAGCTGTGAATCATAGTAAAAGATTTCCCGTGCAAATTCTCCGTAAAGCATGACGTCGCCATCATGTATGCCAAGGCCTCAAACGGGGCGCATCGCCATCTGGGAATAGCGAAAAGATAGTTCACATAGTACTTCCAAAGAAAGTACGTGTTTCTTGACTAGAAAAGACCGGCTTGTGAGGATCAAGGCATCAATTGACGTCAATGCAAGGGTCTCTGACAGGAAGGTTCGAGGTTGCGAGTCCAGACGATTGCAACATTTTCAACACATTTAGCTGTGAATCATAGTAAAAGAATTCCCGTGCAAATTCTCCGTAAAGCATGACGTCGCCATCATGTATGCCAAGGCCTCAAACGGGGCGCATCGCCATCTGGGAATAGCGAAAAGATAGTTCACATAGTACTTCCAAAGAAAGTACGTATTTCTTGACTAGAAAAGACCGGCTTGTGAGGATCAAGGCATCAATTGACGTCAATGCAAGGGTCTCTGACAGGAAGGTTCGAGGTTTCGAGTCCAGACGATTGCAACATTTTCAACACATTTAGCTGTGAATCATAGTAAAAGATTTCCCGTGCAAATTCTCCGTAAAGCATGACGTCGCCATCATGTATGCCAAGGCCTCAAACGGGGCGCATCGCCATCTGGGAATAGCGAAAAGATAGTTCACATAGTACTTCCAAAGAAAGTACGTGTTTCTTGACTAGAAAAGACCGGCTTGTGAGGATCAAGGCATCAATTGACGTCAATGCAAGGGTCTCTGACAGGAAGGTTCGAGGTTGCGAGTCCAGACGATTGCAACATTTTCAACACATTTAGCTGTGAATCATAGTAAAAGATTTCCCGTGCAAATTCTCCGTAAAGCATGACGTCGCCATCATGTATGCCAAGGCCTCAAACGGGGCGCATCGCCATCTGGGAATAGCGAAAAGATAGTTCACATAGTACTTCCAAAGAAAGTACGTGTTTCTTGACTAGAAAAGACCGGCTTGTGAGGCTCAAGGCATCAATTGACGTCAATGCAAGGGTCTCTGACAGGAAGGTTCGAGGTATCGAGTCCAGACGATTGCAACATTTTCAACACATTTAGCTGTGAATCATAGTAAAAGATTTCCCGTGCAAATTCTCCGTAAAGCATGACGTCGCCATCATGTATGCCAAGGCCTCAAACGGGGCGCATCGCCATCTGGGAATCGCGAAAAGATAGTTCACATAGTACTTTCAAAGAAAGTACGTGTTTGTTGACTAGCAAGACCGGCTTGTGAGGCTCAAGGCATCAATTGACGTCAATGCAAGGGTCTTTGACAGGAAGGTTCGAGGTTTCGAGTCCAGACGATGGCAGCATTTTCAACACATTTAGATGTGAATCATAGTAAAAGATTTCCCGTGCAAATTCTCCGTAAAGCATGACGTCGCCATCACGTATGCCAAGGCCTCAAACGGGGCGCATCGCCATCTGGGAATCGCGAAAAGATAGTTCACATAGTACTTCCAAAGAAAGTACGTGTTTGTTGACTAGAAAAGACCGGCTTGTGAGGCTCAAGGCATCAATTGACGTCAATGCAAGAGGCCGGCTGCTCTGATCGGCAGTTTTGCGTGGTTTCTCCGATGAGCATTTGGTGAAAGCCAAACAAATGGTCCAGGGACCGCGCGTGATCATTCCTTTCTCTTCCTTGTCCAATCCTAAATCCTTACTTATACACACATGAACCACTCTCCGCAGGAGGGATCGTGACGGCGTAAGTTGTCGTGGTCTTTGGTGGAGTGTCATAGACGACCTCCCGGACCCTGAGTCTCGCGGTGCCACTCACGTCGTTAGCTTGAAGGTGCAGGCAATGAGAAGGCGATGCTAAACTCCTGGTAGTCGGGTTCACCCGGCTACGCACCTATGGCGTAGCTGGTACGGCCTTGGAGCAGGATTGGGTAAAGAATACTTTACTCTTTACGGAGTACTCTGGATTCCCCTTTAAAGTCCGACGGGAAATCTATAAATCACCCGTCAGGTTGATTCGGTTTCGGCGTTACCCACGTCTATAGCTGGCGGTAAGCATTGGGGAGACGGGATGGGGGCTCCGATTGATTGATTGATTTTCTCGTGTTTCCGGGCACGTCAACTGCTTGGGTCATTAGTCCCGTTAGTGTAGTGCATGTTTTTTTCGCGGGAGTTGGCAGTGATCTTCCCCCGCTGGATGGTGAGGTCCGGCGCCGACCTACCGTCGGCTAGTGAGGTTTCCCCCTAACCAGGACTCTCCCACCAGCGGGGCACCACCTAGCCGGGACAGGCTCTAAGGTCCCGACCGATCTCCCAGAATATGTGATATTGTAGTGCATGATAGTGTAAGTGTGTGTGTGTAAGGGGAGAGGATAGGACAAGGAAGAGGAAGCAAAGATCGCTCGCGGTCCGTGGCCCGATCGGTAGGGTACTGCTCCGGCATTCGCCTGGTGTTGATCGGAGAAACCACGGAAAACTACCGATCAGAGCAGCCGGTCGCTAGACTTCTCCTCCAGACAGCGACTGAATTCGACCTAGCTGAAAAGCTAGTGTCGAAAATCCTGCCACCGTCAGGACTCGAACCTTTGACCTCCCGGTGAGAGGCGCTGCAGTGACATCAGTTGATGCACTGAGCTACCGCTCCCGGTATGGGGGCCCCGAGCCCCTTGGACCTTAGTTAAGGTGGTCCCCAAATGGGCTCTCGGATTCATCGTGACAGTGGCCCGATACTCGGAGCATAGAGGAGGGAAATCGTTCCCGGCGCATGTTTAGACTCCGGTACTAGCCTGGAAAGCAAGAAACTCTGAGCTAGCAGGGAGACCCCTACCCAGGCATTGTATGGGGAGGTTGCCACGAAAGTAAACTGGGTTCCGGCTGGATCCGGACGTCAGCCCATCGGCGTTTTTTGCGTAGGTTGAGGGAGAGGATGAGAGGGTAAAATCCAAAGTGCCCACCCCGAGGACTTGTCGCCCTGACGAAGCAAGGAGTTGTGTTGTTGTATACCACACAGGGTTTAATACATACACTACCATACCTGCCGGGAGACCAGTTGGAAGCTTAGAGCTTGTCCCGGTGAGGGCGGTTCCCCGCTGGTGAGAGATACCTGGTAGAAGAAAATTCCGCAAGCGACGGTAGGTGGGCGCCGGATCTCGCCTTCCATGGAGGAAGATCAATGCCTCCCCAGCGATAAAAACGTGCACTACGGTTATTGGATTAATGTCATTAGAAGTCGACGCGGCCGGAACCACGAAACAATCAATCAATCAATCGTCGAGTCCACACGTAAAACTGGATGCGGAATTGCCGATATTGTCGGGAGATCACCGCCACATCCCGCTATAAAACACTTATCAATCAATCAATTGTTTAGTAAAGAGATTGAAATAATTTGTTCTAATAAAATTGTATATTCACAATTGCTCGAATTATGAGGATTAAGCTGCGTATTTTTTACTATTTGCCAATTCCTTTTCTTCAATGGAAAATGCAATCTCTTACGATACTTATTAATTTTGACGCATTAGAAGAATTACTTGCAAAATTTATAGTGCCTATCAGTGTCTATTTCACTAATAAATGCCTAATTTATGTTTAAATGCTTAAATGTTTCCTATTCTCGTATTTATTGATCGAAATTTAATTATCCTTAATGAAAAAATGGACGTTTTTCTCGTTTTTATCCTGCAGAGTATAGACAACTCATATCAACTATCTGTGTCTGTATCTGTATATCTGTTCCGTTTTACTGTCACAACAGTGCAGGTTTTTGGTGCAATGAAAATCACTAGTGGTAGTTGTGTTATTTTTTACTTCGAATTTTAAATATTTTTTTTTTAAAAAGCCCGACATTTTTTCTTACAATTTTATCTTCGCATGTATTATAGGTGGTATAAAAATTAGTGCCAATCCTATTTTTCGGAAACACACTGCATTTTCGTAAAATTACTGAAAGTTAACATTGCAAAAGTACAATATTGAATACAGAGATTTTTGACTTAATGAAATCTTTTCTTAAAAATTTAATCTTTACAAAATGTCATTTGTATTTTGTAAAAATAATGGTTTTTGCATAACTTCCGGTTGAAATTAATGCTAAGTATAAGAAAAGGTTTCAAAACAGCTGCAATTTTTTTCCACGCACAGAACAAGGGACGCTTAAAATAATAGGTCATTTTCCTTAAACTCTTTGACTTTTTGAAAATTACAAATTTTGAAGTTTTAGAAATAAGAGAAAGTGTGTGCTGCTTATGCACCAGTAGTTACATTTGTGTTAGACATAGCGATTAAACCAAATCATACAGTGTTTCCAATTAAGTTTAAATTAAATGTGAGAACGCATTTTATACTGTACAGCATTAGAGTATCAGCTTGCTTTAATGAAAAGCAAAAAGGGTAGCTACTGCAATTCAGCCTTTCTTTCGAATTGCCCATCAATGATAGAAAGGATTTCTACGAGGATTTAACAATGATGAAAACAAACATTCCATGAAGGTAACTATATTATGTTTACTTCAGGAACTTTCTGCACAAGTACATAAATAAGGATAAGAAACATTCGAAGTACCTTTCTAAATGCCCAGTTCTATGCCTGTAAATCCGCAGCTTAATGGGGATGCATGAGCTTCTGTGCATAACATGAGTAGCCATCGGAATAACTAGTTCAACATTCTCGATACTGCCCTAAATGCACAACAGTTTTCTACATTACAACTACTAAAATTAGATTGCAACATGTTTAAAAGCTGACCTAGCTGTAAGAAGAGGACGCCGAAGTTTCCATGAAACTATTAACCCCGGCGACTGTTTTGAATTGTTTTGTAAATATTCTATAATCGTTATACTTAGGATTATTGATTGATTGATTGATTGATTGTTAGTGATTCTGAGTTCCGGGCGGGTCAACATTGAAGGCCATAGCCCCGTAAGTATCGTGCATATTTTTTCCTAGGGAGGTGGTGTTGATTCTCCCCCGCTGAATCCGACGCCGACTTACCGTCAGCTACCAGGGTTTTCCCCTACCAGGTACCTTCCAGCCGGGACAAGCTCTAAGCTTCCGGCCGGTATCCCGTCATGTGTGGTAGTATAGTGGATGTTAGTGTAAGTCTGTGTAAGGCGAGATTATAGGAAAAGGAAGGGAAAGGAAAGATCGCGCGCGCCGTTGCTCTTTTGTTAGGGTATTGCTCCGGCATTCGCCTGGTGTTGATAGGAGAAACCACGGAAAATTACAAATCAGAGCAGTCGGCTGCTAGACCCTAGGACCTCTCTGTCAGAGGCACTGTAGTGACATCAGTTGATGCCCTGAGCCACCTCTCCCGGTTACTTAGGGTGAGGAAAGTATCAAATAATAAGAGTCGTAAACGATGAATTTCTCACCTAAATACAAATTCCGCTGCAGTCCGTCGTTGACACTCATTTGGAAGCAATTGTTAATGATTCTCAGTAAACAATTCTTCTGTTTTGTAGATATTATTGTATTTACAGATATTATTGTAATTATTTCGTAACACTTCTGTTCTTGCACTTTCCTCTCATTTTAATAATCTCCTTAACATTCCCTCGTATATCTGTACAATATGCCTCTTGAATATCCTCCTCCCCCTCAAGAACCTCCTCATACGCTAATACTGTTCTTGTTCTTTTCTATTAACTTCTCCCTGTTTTTTCAATCCTAATATGATTTTTTATAATTCCAAGCACCATCTTCAAATATTTCTTGATAAGTCTCCATATTTCTTCTTCTCTCCCATCCCCACACCCATGCTTCTCCCCTCCAAATGCTACTAACTAGACCATCAAATATTCTAACCCTTCCTTCCAATTTATTCTAAACATCCTTTTAACAATTCCTCTTATCTCCATTTCTCAAATTTCCTTTACCTGCGCCCCATGTCAGCCATTTCACTTAAGTATGCATCCTAAATATTTACAATATCACTTTTTTATCCTTTTCCCTTTATAATCCAAGTATTCTTATCCTTATCTTAGTGTTCTTGTATTCCTTTGGAGCATCTTAATCTCTTTTGCACTCACCTTTATATCTCTTTCATTAAGAAATTACACAAACCTCTTTAACAATTCTCTTATTTTGCCAAAGTATTTCATCATCCAAATACGTAAGAGAACAAACTATTTCATTATTATTTTATTATCTCATTATCTATTATCACTCCTCTCTCTTGTTCTCTCTTCATAGTTCCAAATAGCCTTCCAGTTCTTTCATATACTTATTAAGCAACCCCGCTTTCGGCGCATGGGTGAACAAAAAAATTGAAAAATAGATTGAAATGCATTATTCTGCTGGGAGAATGAAACGCTAAATTTCTAGGGAAATTTTCTATCAACTTAGGCATCTTGAATGCATCTATTACAAAAATATTTTTAAACATGCCTTTCCAGTGCCGTGGGAATAGCGATAAGCTGGTTTCATCCTACTTGTTGACATTACACCATTACCGAGGTCTCGGTGGGAATAATGTCGCTGTATAATTATCGTTGAAACAATTCTACAATTCTACGATTCTACAGTTCTTTGTGCACGCAATATGTAAATGAATGACTGTTAAAAGTAGCTGTGCGAAATATTTAAATATTCTAAACATTTGTTGTCGAATTGTGATGGCATGGTATAATATGCCAATATATTATGAGCCGGGGAACCAATGAAGCGGCTGGTTCTTAATGATGGTGCTAAAAGTCACACAACAGTCCCCTGCCATATAGGCAGCCATTTGTTAATTGAGTTGTATCAGAATGCTTCCCCTAGGAGGAAAAACCTTCGTAAATTAGCGTCTCTGTTTAGGAAAGTGTCAAATTCAGCGAATTGTTGTTACTTCTAACAAACTAAAACCTCAAGGAAGCATTAATAAAATAATGAGAAAAAACTATTATACCTCTCAAATCAAAGATGAATATTTACTGTTCTACCGTAACTAACATTGCCATATTTTACACCAAGATGCATACAATTGTAATCAAATAATAATTCATGTACTTCCATGGATTTCGGGAGTTGTCGAATATTTTGGAATCCAGATACTGCTATAATGACTTTTTCCTTGCGATATAGTTACTAACAAATCAAAAACCTCCTTTCCTTCAAGCAGAAACGTAAATGATTGAAGAATGGCAACATAAACGCAAAGATCCGCTTCTTCAACATAATAAAGATATATTTGATTTCTATTGAACTTCCATTCAAAGTGTATTGTCACATCAAGGTGAAATATGTTGATCATTTTCGGTTCAGTATTATTCAAGGGCAAACGATGCGATTTATAAACGAATGGAACAAATTTTAGAGGTTAATTCCTATCGATCATCCCGGCATAAATATGGAAAATTGTCCGCAGTTCGACAACTTGCAGCTCTCAAGTTAATTCGCGCCGCGGAAGTACATTAGTTGATATTGGCAAAGTCATGACGTAGATACAAGCTCTCGGAACCTACAATAATGAACGATGCCTGGGCATACCGCACTCCCTCGACCAGCCCGTGTTTAATCGTCTGCGTGAAACAAAAAGAGAGTAACGCTTTCGGCGAGTTCATTTGTATGTTCCTGGGTTTCATTATAGCACTCCAGAGCCTGATCGATTCGAGATATTTTGATATACGAGTTTGCATATTTTTTTATTATAAATTAATTTTTTTACTTGATTTATTCAAGCTCGACCTTTGACCCTCTGCACCCGTGTATGACAATTATAATACATACAGAATATTTATAAGATATTATAAGTGTCATGGTTTCTATATATCCATGTACACTCACAACCCTTTTTAAACCCCTTTCTGAAATTGTACCAATAAAGAAACCCGTTCGTAATAATTAATAGTTATCTTTCTAAATGTGGGTTGCGAAGCAGCATTCAACGAATTTTTTTAGGTCGTGAGCACGCGAATCGATCCTGTACAGGAAATTGAAATAAAAGTTATTACTGCTTCGGGAAGAGGTATAAAAATTAATTACCCCATATTTGCTAGGACATCACCACCTGAAATAACTCCATAAAATTTCTATTATGAAACCGAAAAAATTGGTTGTATTTATACCTTATTCTTTCATATGTTGGCGAAATTTTCTTCGCGAGTCATAACATCAACTGTATATGTAAAACAAAACAAATACATATATAATACCCTATAATTAACATTTACAACATATACTTCCTTCTATATTTCTACAATTAAATTTTCTTAACATCCTTAAGAGTGCACTTTACCACTTTGATTAAAAACAATTAAACATATTATGAATAAATGCATGCTTGGCCATGTCTTTCCCAATATCTTAAAAATTAGAAAATTTTTGGCCTTGTTATAAATTTTGAATAGTTGAAAATGAATAAAACGTTGTTTTTTTGAACTTCCCATTCTGTTGCTCGGCAATTCTGCGATTACTACAATTAATGTTCAATGTTCTACACAAAACATAAAAGAATACATCTTCTCATCATTTAAAACATTTCAACGTTTCAAATCATAAACCGGGAGCGGTAGCTCAGTGCATCGACTGATGTCACTGGAGCGCCTCTGACCGGGAGGTCCTAGGTACGAGTCCTGACGGCGGCAGGATTTTCGACACTAGATTTTCAGCTAGGTCGAATTCAGTTGCTGCCTGGAGGAGAATTCTAGCGACCGGCTGCTCTGATTGGTAGTTTTCCGTGGTTTCTCCGATCAACACCAGGCGAATGCTGGAGCAGTACCCTACCAAACGGGCCACGGAACGCGCGCGATCTGTCCTTCCTCTTCCTTGTCCTATCCTCTCCACTTACACACACACACACACACACACACACACACACACACACACACACTATCATGCACTACACTACTACATATTCCGGGAGACCGGTCGGGAGCTTAGAGCTGGTCCCGGCTGGGGCGGTGCCTCGCTGGTGGGAGAGTCCTGGTTAGGGGGAAACCCCACTAGCCGACGGTAGGTCGGCGCCGGATCTTGCCATCCGGCGGGGGAACATCACCGCCATCTTCAGAGAAAAAACCGTCACTACACTAACGGGACTAATGACCGGAGCAGTTGACGCGCCCGGAAACACGAAAAAATCAATCCATCAATCAATCGAATCATAAACACTTTCAGTCACACTTTCAATTTCTCTCAATAGACCTTGTGGCATTGCCGTAATTCCCAAAAAATATTCCGAAATATTTGCACTGTTTGTAATCACCTTTTAAACACTAGCTACACACTGATAATAAATATCAGCAGTTTTGTTCATCACTTTTCTAGAATATCTGATTGTCTTCTTCTAATATGGAAATGGTTTTTTTTACCATTACGAACTTTATTTATTTTTGAACGGCATGAGTTTACGACATGTTATTTTTATTAGAATATGCCCTATCTTTATTTGTTGATATTCCCATAGACCACTTGAGCATCGCTCTTGAGAATGCAATTAAATTAACAAAATAAAATTCCACTAATGCACTGTTCGTCCACGCTTACATAAGAAACTTAAGCGTCCTTTTTCTAATTAATGTCTAAATATTGGGCGCGTCTGAATAGAGCGTCACATATGCTACATAGTAAACATAATTCTAGTTTAAGATAAAATTACAATTTTGGGGTTAAATACTTGCAGGTGATAAATGAGAAAAGACTCATCGGTTTGTGTCTATGGGAGATCGATAATTTCTCTGGGAAACTTTCTTTTCAAACTTTTGCGATGCGGATTAAGCTTACCTAGATGAAAGTGAATTGCTGAAGGAATCTGTACTATCTTACATAGAATAGAATTTTTTCGACAGAGAATAGTGAACGGGAATGAGTGTAATGCCAAGTTTATTATGTAACTGTGTATTTGGAATGCACCAGGGAGCTTTTGTGATAGCTCTTAGCAATCTATATTTTGTATTTTGTTGATATTTGTTTTGGCTGCCGCAGTTCAGACTGAAGAAGCATATGAGAACATGGGACGGATCATTGATTTGTAAAGATCTATAGCAACACGTAATAGTGAGAGAAATTTTTTTTAAGAACGTGATACAACTAATAGACTCGTGGCTTGTGCTATTCGGTATTGTATATTCTCCGGGCTCCCTCTCAATAACATTATCAAGTACCTTGGAGTTCTGTTTCATAAAAAAATTTGCAAATTAATACTCTAGAAGTGCGCAGATTTCATTAGGTTTCTGCATTTATTTTCTGGCAGAATAAGATACCAGGAGAACTCATCAAGCCTCCCTGACGGCATTTCAAATTTGTTACAACAAAAACTTATAAATCGCAAAAGACCAAGGTGACTGTCATTCCGCAAAGTGAGGTGACTAAAGTGGGAGTTGGGAAATTTCTGTAAGAGACGTGAAGTACTTCAGTCGCAAACCAAACGTTCAGAACTTGGAGTTACATCTATACCAGTTTATACGAGCCGCATAAAATAAGTTGATGAAATGTCTCGAATTTGATCCGCTGGCCGTAGTTTGCATGTCTCTGCTGCAATTCACGAAAATATTCAAGTTAAATGAAAACAAGAAAAAGAACTGGTTCCAAAATTTCTTAAACAAGATTGTCAAAACAGATAAAAGGCATGAAATTTATTATTGAGTAAATCACTAGGTCATAACGATATTGTTTAAGACATCAAACACCTCACATCGATGGAATCTCATTAACTTTCCGGTCACCTGATATAATTTGTAAAACTCTAAAAAAAATATATTTTTTACGATTTTCCAAAAGATGGTATTAATTTTTTAACTTCATGTGAGTGGTAACGTTCTAATGATTGTTGTACTGTTGAGTGATGTGCACCGTTATGAAATGATTAGCTTTACACACCTCTCACAAAAAATTTCCGTAACTCGCAGAGTTTCCGTAGTTAAAAATTATTTCCTCCACTAGCTATCGTATAGCACTGTACAGGGCCTCATGAATATGAGTTAACGACGTACAGATAAGGCGTTGATTCCGTAAGTGATTACAAGCCGTATTTAAGAAGCCAATTGACAGTCATCGCAGATGATTGAAGACTTCCATCCAAAGTCGTAACCACACGTTATAACTCATAATCGTCATTCATTTATTCTTTATTTGCCGCTACAGCTGTTACATATTCAGACACATCATTCTTAAGAACTCCACCCCACCTTCAGACATTCTTACCGGTAGCGGTAGCTCAGTGCATCAACTGATGTCACTGTAACGCCTCTGACCGGGAGGTCCTAGGTTCGAGTCTTGACGGCGGCAGGATTTTCGACACTAGCTTTTCAGCTAGGTCGAATTCAGTCGCTGTCTGGAGGAGAATTCTAGCGGCCGGCTGCTCTGATCGGTAGTTTTCCGTGGTTTCTCCGAACAACACCAGACGAATGCCGGAGCAGTACCCTACCAAACGGGCCACGGACCGCGCGCGATCTGTCCTTCCTCTTCCTTGTCCTATCCTCTCCCCTTACACACACACACACACACTTACACTAACATGCACTATACTACCACATATTCCGCGAGATCGGTCGGGAACTTAGAGCTTGTCCCGACTGGGGCGGTGCCCCGCTGATGGGAGAGTCCTGGTTGGGGGAAACCCCACTAGCCGACGGTAGGTCGGCGCCGGATCTCGCCATTCAGTGGGGGAAGATCACCGCCAT
Organism: Teleogryllus occipitalis; assembly: GCA_011170035.1. Lineage (NCBI taxonomy): Eukaryota > Metazoa > Arthropoda > Insecta > Orthoptera > Gryllidae > Teleogryllus > Teleogryllus occipitalis. Next base: position 22,290 of record BLKR01002211.1, read on the forward strand.
TTTCCGAGAAAAAACATGCACTATACTAACGGGACTAATGACCGAAGCAGTTGACGCGCCCGGAAACACGAAAAAATCATTCAGACATTTCTCACTTTTTAATTTCCTCAGATTTCCTTCTGTTCCTTTCTTTATTATTCCTTTTCTGTATTTTCTAAAACCAAAACATGAGCTTCTAATTCCGGTGTCTGCAAGTCTTTGTCTGTTGTTAATGGAAAGATTGGCGTCATTTCGTTTCTCAAATACCATTTCTACTTTATACATTTATTTCTGACATGGAAGTTATTGTATTTCTTCTTCAAGAGAAGGTTTCCAATTTTGTATGCATTAATAACTTCATTGTCTGGTTTTGATATTTTAATCAATTCCTAATAGATCCCTTGATTGAAAGAAACATCCCTCTCCGAGAAAACAGAAGAAGTTGCACTGACTGCGGTATCAAATGTTTTGCAGGTCTTGTTAGGAAGATCGTCAATGTTATCATTATTATAATATTCACGTTATCTCTTCGATTTCGACCGAATGATCTTGTCGAACGATCCATTCATATCTTGTTCATCCATAATTTTACTTTACTGACCGTAAAAACGGGAGTTTTTTTTGATGATAACAGCACCTGAAGGTCTAGATGTACATTTGGTCAATAAAAGAAGTACGTAATGTTGTCAGTTGAAAATAAAATTGTTACCACGTTTTAAAGGTAGTAGAAATATCTTTATTCTGTTGAAAGAAAGGAGGAGAAAGGCCACAAATTGCATTCAACTGCTGACCACCTTGGTGTCAGTAATTAATTAAAAATATATTCCGTCAAAAGCGCGTATACATTCATGTACCTCCATCACGGCCACCTCTTCATGTATAGTATAGTATATTTTTATTGGCAGTAAAACATATGTTTACAGAGCAAAAGCACACATTAATAAAATAAAATTTAAAAGAACATGGCAATTGTGAAAATAAAGAAAACAATAAATTACATAATGAACAAGATAAAAACATGTTAGCCTATAAATATAAGTAACAATGATGTACAATTAATTTTTTTGTAAATCTTTAAATTTACAATAATTTTGATAATGGTTTTGTCTAAAACCGATCGCATTGAACAAATACAAAAAGGACCACCATACTTCATGTATGCCTCATCATGTACTCGCTTTAATTTTTTTAGCGCTGTCTCTAAAATGATAGCGGTCCTCAATGGGATAAGATTAGTTTGCTTTTATAATATTATTAGGCCCATATTTTAATTTTTATTTTTATTGTGAAATTTTCGTCTGGGAAAGGATTTTCTGTTCTCATGCTAGAAATCACATTTTTAACCCATATGTTACGAATTCCTTTAGAGGAGTAATGTATTATTATTTATTGCACAATTTCAACGAGATTGATCATATTCTTTCTGCTTTGTTAATATTTGTTTTCAAACAATTAAGCGTATACTTTTGTAATTAGTTATATTGTAATTATGAGTTTGTATTGTATAATGAGTTTGAGTTGTAATTAAAATCTACGGACTACTGACGTTGAGAAAACGGTTTAAATCATAACAGTGAAAAACAACAATTTTTTATTTCGGCGAGCCTTTAATATTATCAAAACTTAAGAATGAATTTGTGAATCAATAAACTAGGTCACTCTTTATTTTCGTAAGAGAAATAGTTATCCTTTGGGTACTAATTGCTCAGGACACTGTGTAGCAAGAAATTGATAGGCCGGAAAGAATGTTTATCATTTGCATATTCGCGTTGTGCTGAGACCAATATCAATCATGTCCTTCTACCACATCGACTGCAACGCAACTTGTAATGACTTTAAATTAGCTAGATTATGAATTAATCATCCATCATATCGAGACCACAATGGAAGTTATTTACGTAATCAAAACACACCGCTGAAGAGTTGGCAGAAATAGTAGTGTCGAAAGTGCAGGCCTGCATTATGGAATGCAAGCAGTGAATTCTTGATGTAAACGTACTTGATGATGCAACACCGTCAGGTTCAGCAGCGCCTGACGCCATTACGCTTGCAACAACGGCCAAACACATTCGCGGTTTCATTTCGAGACTTCCCTCTCAAAATCGCAGGGCATAACGAGCAAGTAACGTCATGTTAAGGGTTGCGTTTCAAATGTCCACTAGCTGCTATGTCCACTTTTTACGATTCCGAGAAAACATGAAAAATGTCAAATTTGTAAAAATACTATATTACTTTTACCAAGTGATGTTAATAATATTGCTTGGGCAGTAAGTTATTTGTAATTTTATTATTGTATTATTTATTTCATTTGTCAATTTTATTTCATATTTTTATTTTATGTCTGTTCGCTCCCTTTCTTTATGATAATCTCTCATTTATTCCTTCTTTATGTTAGAGACCCATTGCAGATGGGAAATTGTTTTCCCGAAAGCTAACTTAAGGCATGTTGAAAGAAATATTATAACTGTTATTGTTGTGGATGATTATTCTTCTCTCATTACTAAGTTATGTAAACATTATTTATTGTTACATTTTTTGGTTATAAGTTAATGTGTAAAAATATTTTTTCCTTTTAATTTAATCCTCAGGTTAAAATAGCTACATAGTTTATTTTTATTTTTTCTGTGACACTTGCATTCGTGACGCAACATTTAAAACGCAATGCAGAATTTTACTGAAAGTTACAGTATCAACGAAGGACACATTTACACAACAGATTTGTTTTTTCGTGACTATTTCACTGCACACTTCTCCAGGTTACGAAAACTGATTCTGTGTGTTCGGTTTCACAAAGTTTACATTTGGAATTATCACATACTTCCTAATATATGTGTTTTTGCTCATTTGATGCTGAAACTCGTGTACTTCCTTTCGACGCGAAGATACTTCAGCTTTGGTCTTTGGTGAAGGTTTTCCACGTTCAATTTTGTTTCTTGCCGGAGGGTTCGTGAGAACAATGCAAAATTAAAAACAAGCTTTAACAATCTTAAAACTAGTAATTCATTATATAAGACGATAAAGAAGTATTTTTTCTACGAGAGATATATTACCTCGACGAAAGCAATCAAGTCTTATTCTCGAGTAGATACATTATTAGTAATCGGAAATGTGAAGATATTTGGATTAAAATAATTGAAATATATGCGATTCATTTTATTTTAGTCGTCGACATATTTGCCGAAGATGATAAAAAAATGGAATTCAAGCTAAAAACATTAAAAAAGGATTTGGAAAGTGCGTCTTAAAGATATACTCGTATTTTAAAAAGATCGAACATATAGAGGTCAGAGACGGCGCTGTCATTTTAAAAGTTGACGTCAAAACTATTAAAAAGTTAATATTTTAAATATTTGGCGACAATTATGTTTTTCAGGTCCTTGTGAAATGGGTACAAAAACAAACCGGGAGCGGTAGCTCAGTCCATCAACTGATGCCACTGCAGCGCCTCTGACCGGGAGGTCCTAGGTTCGGCGGCAGGATTTTCGACACTAGCTTTTCAGCTAGGGCGAATTCAGTCGCTGTCTGGGGGAGAATTCTAGCGGTCGGCTGCTCTGATCGATAGTTTTCCGTGGTTTCTCCGATCAACACCAGGCGAATGCCGGAGCAGTACCCCACCAAACGGGCCACGGACCGCGAGCGATCTGTCCTTCCCCTTGCTTGTCCTATCCTCTCCCCTTACACACACTCACACTAACATGCACTACACTACCACATATTCCGGGAGACCGGTCGGGAGTTTAGAGCTTGTCCCGGCTGGGGCGGTGCCCCGCTGGTGTGAGAGTCCTGGTTAGGGGGTAACCCCACTAGCCGACGGTAGGACAGGCGCCGGATCTCGTCATCCAGCGAGAGGAAAATCACCGCCATCTCCTGAGAAAAAAACATGCACTACACTAACGGGAATAATGACCGAAGCAGTTGACGCGCCCGGAAACACGAAAAAATCAATCACAAAACAATCATGGGGGAAGAGTATTCCACTTTTCTATGGACTGATATGGAACGAAACTCAATCAAGTTCCCAAGAAACGACTATTTCATCATGTAGTGGAGAATACTGAACCCCGAACTATTGCAAGGGGAGAAGTAGCCACTTTCTTGATCAATTAGAATCAGAATTAGCGCAATATACATTGGCTTTTGGGAGAAGACATTTAATGGAACTGATAAGAATATGAAGCATCGAATGAGAATTGAAGAAACATAAAAGGAAAATGGAATTTCCAACTGCATTAGAAAAACTTTGAAAAATAAGTCTTCCTGAGCGAATTACAAATACGAGGTTAAAAAAAAAACATTTGAACTGGTCTCCGAAAGCAAACGTAAATGGGGACGACTAGGGTGAGACAAAAGGACATCATAGGAAGCGACTGCGGATAGAAATCTTAGAGATGGTCAGTGGAACAATAAAACGTTATGAAAAATATCAAAACTAAATACAAAATAAAAGCCAATAATCGCTAATCATGAACTAGCCACTAATGCTAAGTTTCACCTAAATTTTAAAATGTTGACAGTTACCACACTTCTGCACCACATGGGTCTCTTCGAGGCTGGTCAAAAATACTAAACCGCTACTGAACACCACTTACGAACTAACGTCGTGGAGACAAAGTGTTGTAATGCTGCAGCGGTGTTAATTTTTCGTCAGAAATACTTACAACCTTGGGGCCCCTTAGATAAACCTTGATCCTGTTCCCTGCTCCCTTGATCCTGTGTGTAGTAAAATAATTCCTTTAACAGGAGGAAGAAGATGTATACTACAGGAAGCCTAGAGAGGATGTACCTGTATACTGCAGGACGTGCAATACAGCATTAAAACGAATCGCATCCTCCGTCAGTACATTTTTACGAAGACAGCAAGATTACAGCAATGAGAAGCACACGAAGCCAGCAAGAATAAAAGAGTTCATGACGAGATCAAGAACTTTATAGAGGGGAAGATGCTTCGGAAATCAGACACAATGGTGTCCACGGAAGCCTTTTTCTCTGTTGCCGAAGGGGTTAGACTCAAACCTGACCTGGTAATAAAAAGCCGGGAAGGGGTCCACGTGGTCGATGTGACTGTCCGCCACGAAGATGGTTCTAGCCTTCTAAAAGCTGGGGAGGAAAAAAGTGGTAAAGTACCAACCAGTCATTCCCCTGGCAGCCCAACTTCATGAAGTGCTCAACGCCAGAATTGTGCCAGTGGTGGTTGGAACCTCTGGGGCTATGCCACGATCAACAGTCAGTGCCCTCGAAACGTTGGGGATCATGTCTCGAGGCGATCTACTGACTATCCCGTTAATTGCTTTCAGAAGCTCTATTAAGCTCTACACACAACTTGTGAATTACTATGGAGCAATTTAGCATTGCTGGTAGTAAATGCAGAAAATGAACTTCTTGGTCCCGTGGGAAAGAGTAGAGAACTCAGGGGATCCTAAAATGCCCAGGATTTACCTAGTTCCCACGACTTTAATTGGGAAGTCTATGCTATTTAATGTAGAGAATAGAAAATTGTTTAGTCAGAATCCACATTTTGTCAGTTCTTGATGTTGAAACTCGTGATACCACAACAGCACACACGTTTTCATATTATTAGTAACGACTACTCAAAATTATAATACTCGAGACAGCAAAAGTCTACACTCAGCAAACATTTTTTTCCGGCTTTGGGAAAAGAACAAAGTTTCTTAAAGTTTACACACCATTTACTTTACTCAACTATCAACCACTCAGTATAACTCAACCTTCCCGACGCTTAAGGGGAGGTGTTAAGCCAATGCCTGCAATGTTAAATTTTCAAATCTTTTGATTCATTTTCTCAGAAAATTAATTGGACTAGGCTTAGCACTTACCCTTAAAGACTAAGTTGAACACTTGCATATCAACTGTCAAAAATTCAGTGATTTTTGATATCAGGATTTAGTTTTAAAGAACAGATTTCTTTACGGAAAAAATAACATCAATATTGTAGTTCTACAAAGTTCAATATCAGCTCACTTTGTTTGCAATTTTCCTAAATATCAGAAAGTACGCCGAAAATGAGATGGTCATTTTTAAGCTTCTTTGTTCTACTCGTAGAAATCTTTTAAGAATAAATTTTGAAGCCGTTTTCAGAAAAAATAAATAACTTTTACTTCAAGTAATAATTCCGCGAAAACTACTAGTTTTAAAAAAAATACATAACCTTATTTAATGGTAATTTTTTTAATAGAGATTTCGTTGAGAAAAAATCTCAACAAAATTGCACTTTTGAAAGATCTAGAAGTATTTCAAAAGATGCTTCATTTTGACCCATTGATGAAGCAATATTTTTCACGAAAGAAAAAATCGCGGTTTCCATACATTTTTTAAAAATTCATGTTGAGAGTCTCAAAAGACTTGTTTTTCCGAAGAAAAGTTTCCATTCTAAAAGTTGCAAAATTGTAAATATTTTTCGACGTCTTCCTACAACTTCAATATTGAAATTAACCTTTTAAACAACCTTCTCTATAGTGTTTGGAAACTATGTGGTCGTCTTTTTTACGTTACTTTACATTGATTTAGTTTTATTATCAACGTTCAGAATATCTGGATCGTTTTTAAAAATAATTTTTGCCTGTGTTATTACTTTCCTTGAAGTGCTTTTATGTTTTCGGAACTAGACTTGGAAATAGAATGATACATTATGATGTTTAAAAATAAAGCAAAGCGTACGTTTGCTTTTATCCAATGATATAATTCCTTGTGATTTTCAATTCCCTCTTTTAGGAGGAAATCACACTTTCATATCTACTTGTGGTTTTTTTAATTATGATTTGATTGTTACCTACGTTGTTTTCATTAGACTCTATTCTCTACAGATACATTCTTTCTAATATCTAAATTAAGGGAATGAATTAAATCGAGAAACTGCTTGTTTTCGGGAGATAGTTGAATTGTTCTTATACAACAAAGGATTCAAAAGAGCGATTACTAATTTTGTTTAGTTTTCTCTTGATTTTCTAAGAACACGAAGTAATTTAAAGTTAGCTTTGTTGGAGGTCTGTAGATGCTAAGGAATATAATTTTGGGCGTAGTAAAATGTACGAATGTTATTTCAAAACTTTTTCAACTGAATAGAATTCTTATCTTTGCTGAATAGAAATCTGATATTTTCAACTCAATAGAATTCTGATCTTAACTATTACTAAAAAAGTCAAAACTGGTTTCTATTTTTCGATTTAAATATACTGACTTGTGGCAGATCATCAGCTATGATGCGGCTATCCTATCGGAAGCTTCAGTACAAAAATGGAGTCGTAGTGAAGCTCTTGATTGAATAGTCGCACCCAGATGATACATCACAATATTTAAATCCGACAAAGTATGGTACTGTAGCGTCATGGACTTCACTCCCTGCTCCGGAGAGACAAGTCGCAAGGTATGGGGATGAGGGAGCCAAAAATAGGCTTCCAAACAAAGGCCAACCCTTCAGGGAAAGTCCAAAAGGGGAGAGGGCTTGTAGGTGCCGGGTGCAACTTGCAACGGCGGAAGCAGACGCCTCAAGACGAGTGCGTGGGGGGAATGATGACGCGGAAGTCATGTGACTCGAGCATATAAAAGGGCTGTCGCAGAAGCCCTGGGTTGGGTAACGTTTCTGGTTTCCTCGCGGCTAAACACCGCAAAACTTGTCCGGCCAAGTCTGGCGCGGAAGTGCTGCAGGCACGTGTGGGTGTTCGAGTCTCGAACACTGTGAAGTATGCTCGATACTTCGGGGCAGAGTGTCTGCCGAGGCACACCAGGTGCCAAGTTGCAAATCGGCCGAGTTGGCTAAACGCAGGCGCGGCCGCAAGGCGCGTGTTAGGAGAAGGGGGCTGCGGCAGGTAGCCGACAAACACCTTAGAGTGAGGTCTGTAAACAGTGTACATAAATTAATGTAAATAAATTGTATATACCTCACTCGTGTCTGTTTCCTTGTGGAGTAGATCCCTACCCACGACGTTACAGTACAAAGCCGCCCTGGATGGATAGCCGAGGTCCCTAAGGCTGACGAGCCGTGGATTTATCTCGTGCCTCGGGTTCGAATTCCTCCCGGGGAGTGTATGTTTGTGTGTGTCTACATGCCGTTACCATTACCCCCAATGTTACAGTGGTCGCTATATGACATATGATCTTAGTAGTTGAAAAGCGACCTTAAATGAGAAAAAAATTAGTGGTGCTAAAACAGCACGTACTTTCTCATCCGCATTTCTACGCAAAATTACGCGAAAAGTACTCAAATTTTCGAAAAGTGGTATATGATCTTATTTCAAAATGTATCTTTAAGAAACAGATTTGATTAACTTGGCTATCCGGGAGACGCCGCGTCCAGGGCACAGGTGCCAAAGAAGAAACAGATTTCATTACAGGAAAAATTTATATCTTTAATATTTTCGTTGTAGGAAGATTCCGAAAAAACTTTGAACTTTTGTAATTTTTGAAAAATCAGGTTTTTTAACGATCATGAGATTGACACTATGCTCCAAAAACTTCCTTCACACTATCCAACAACAAAATGTAATCAAACACGATGGAGCCATTTTTTTGAAAATTTTGAAAATGTCCCATGGGCTTCATGTAAAGTACAATCCAAAATTAAAATATCAATTTCAAATTCAAGAAGTTACAATATCAGCCAGATCGATTGGGGACTATCAATTTTGTAGAAAATCGACTTACCGGTTAGTCGCTCGTGTTGTTCACAGACGGACAGACTGACGTTTTGCCGTCATTCGATTTTTTGGTATCAGGTACCCACAAAACATGGATTCAGGATACCCCACGTGTTAGAGGATATTGTTTTTTAAATTTAGCATCTGTATTTATCCACTCTTTTGTTAGCAGGGCCCTGTAATAAGAATTTTTCTGCCGAAAATTCGCAGTTTTTTCGCGCAGGATTACGTAACTTTCTCTCTACTCCGTAGCGAGAAAGTGAATAGTATGGCACAACAGAGCATTTCCTTGGGCGTCGATAGAGGGGGCCTGTGAACGATGGTTTCTCCTGGCCGCGTGCCGCCTACACGTCTCAGGGGCAGCGGTGCGTAGACCGGTCCGTTAGACACACGGCGCCGCCGTCGCCCCGCCATGTGTCCACCTTGGCTCTTTTGCCCGCTCCGCCCCTCTCGACCCCACTCCGCCTCTAACCCGCTCTTTGCTCTTCTCTAACCCGCCTCTCTCCCCGCCCCCCTTCCCCGCCCCGACCACGATCTTCCTCGCGCTGCGTCCCAACCTCGCCCCGCCTCAGCTCTGCCTTGTCCCCACCACGCCACCTTCCCGCCCTTCCCCGACCCCGTACCGCCCCTCTACGCCCCCGCCTCGTCCTGCCTCGCCCCTCGCGCCCCGCCTCGCCTTCCGCCTCGCCCCGCCTCGCCCGCCTCGCCCCGCCCCGCCCCGCCCCCGCCCCGCCTCGCCCCGCCTCGCCCGCCTCGCCTCGCCTCGCCCCGCCTCGCCCCTCGCCCCGCCTCGCCCCGCCTCGCCCGCCTCGCCCCGCCTCGCCCTCGCCCCGCCTCGCCCGCCTCGCCCGCCTCGCCCCGCCTCGCCCCGCCTCGCCCCGCCTCGCCCCGCCTCGCCCGCCTCGCCTCGCCCCGCCTCGCCCGCCTCGCCCGCCTCAAGCCTCGCCCCGCCTCGCCCCGCCTCGCCCCGCCTCGCCCCGCCTCGCCCCGCCTCGCCCCGCCTCGCCCTCGCCCCGCCTCGCCCCCCTCGCCCCGCCTCGCCCCGCCTCGCCCCGCCTCGCCCGCCTCGCCCCGCCTCGCCCCGCGCCTCGCCCGCCTCGCCTCGCCTCGCCTCGCGCCTCGCCCCGCCTCGCCCGCGCCTCGCCCCGCCTCGCCCCGCCTCGCCCGCGCCTCGCCTCGCCCCGCCTCGCCCCGCCTCGCCCGCCTCGCCCCGCCTCGCCCCGCCTCGCCCCGCCTCGCCCCGCCTCGCCCGCCTCGCCCCGCCTCGCCCCGCCTCGCCCCGCCTCGCCCCGCCTCGCCCCGCCTCGCCCCGCCTCGCCCCGCCTCGCCCCGCCTCGCCCCGCCTCGCCCCGCCTCGCCCCGCCTCGCCCCGCCTCCGCCCCGCCTCGCCCCGCCTCGCCCCGCCTCGCTCGCCCCGCCTCGCCCCGCCTCGTCGCCAGCTGCCTGCCAAGCCGCCGCCAACCGCGCCCACCCCGTCCTGCTCTGCCCCCGCCCTGCCCTGCTCCCCCCCCGCCCCGCTCGCCCCGCTCTGCCCCGCTCTGCCCACCCAGCCGACAGTCGTTTGAAGGCAATGAACGCGCGGGGTCCTGTTTTTCAGCTTCGTTTTGCTGCACCTCCATAAGCGACTTTACCGTTCCCCGCGCGCCCGCTGCGAAGCGATGGAGCGCTCATGACGAACGTGGACCACACGTCTCCAATTAACGTGCTAGCGAATTGACCTCATACAAACATGTACTGCACCTGAATTCCTTAGGTGGGAAATTCAGAATATGGTTTCGAAAGTCAAATTACACACTATTTGAAAGATAGCATGAACGGATTGATGAAAGAAAATTCAAAAGTAGTATTTTTAATACATAATTTTTTATTCAGAATCACTGATCAATTCTATTAGAATCGAAGAAAATGTCTTTCTTTCAGAATCGCCGTATGGACGAACTTTCAATTAAATCTAAATTCACAAATATTACAAATTACCTCCAAAGTAGTCAAAACTTGTTCAGTCAACTAATGCATGCAGTTTTGATTTCATATGTTTAAAAGAAAACATTTCAGCCAATCCACTGATCTAAGTTCATTACTGATTATTTTTCTACTCTTATTCTAATTCTTAGCCAAGTAATATTTACAAACATTGACAAAGTCCTAAATTTTATTTCTATCACTTACGTATATAATTTAAAATATTGTAAATTTTACTCACAATTAACTTTCCTAGTATTGTTTTTTAGAACAATATCTATTCAGTTGATGTTGCTCACAATGCTTACTGCGATGTTTTCAAACAAAACTGCGATGTTTTCAAGCAAAAACAGAATAATGAGAATATAATTTATGATAAATAAAACGTTTAATGACACAATAAATAAAATGTTTAATGACATATGAAGAATTAATTATCTGTGTGAGAATGTATTCACTTCAGTGATACGTTCCATGATCATACTACTCTCCCTTGAAGACAAGGGTTAAGGATTTCCTTATCAAAAAAAAGCTTGAGAACATAATTAGTATTTATATCTTTCCCAGCTGGGTAAACTTATCTTAATTCATCTTTACTTCTGAACTTCAAATGCGCTTCAGTAAATAAGTTCCATTGAGTGTAGAAGAGACAAAAGAGATAATTGAAGATAAAGTGATGATAAATGAACAAAACGCGATTTAAACCAGTACTATAAAACAGAATAAACTAAAACCTTACTAACTCAGTGTCTCTGATCTTTTTGAATTGTTCTTAATTGTATATGAATATTTGTGGACGTAGGATTTCTGTGTAATGTTTCCTTGATTTTCATTTGATATCACGCAAGTCTACAAACAACATGAAAACAATGTAAAACGAATTGTGGAAGACGGGTTGTAATTTTTAATCGTTAACCCACTTGAAATTTTACAAAGGGAAATGTATTTCCAACCACATCAGAGGCCCATCTGAGAGAAAAAACATTAATGTGAATTTGTAATCTCATTAGTTCACGATTTCCATTGTTATTATCTCTGTCATCAGAAACACTGGTTTTGTCCCCGGGCAGTGAATGTGACTTAGTTCAGTAATTCAAAGGATTCAAAGAGAAGTACCAGCGGATTCACATATAATTTCTTTGAGCCATAATTTGTTTCGAGAACATTCGCATTGTGAGAGCGTGTGCAGTGACTTCCCCTTTCACAGGCATTTCGGCACCAGTATTCCAGAAGGCAGAAGGCTAACACTCGCACTGTTTGCATTCATACAGCAACTTGATGTTGCTGGAAGTCCTTGGTAGTGAGGAAATTTCACGCCCAAGATGTTCCTTGTGTGGAATATCAAGCTTGAGTTTTCAATCATCACACGTAAGCTCTGTTGACCGATACAAGTCCTTCACGACTCAAGATCATCGGAATTTTTTTATTCACGTGCAGAAAAGAGAGACCAACAAATGTATAATGGTGAAACAAACATTACATATCTCCAGTCAATTCTACTTTCATATAAAATTTTTCGAAAGAAACACATAAAATACGACCCACAAAATTGTTAGCTCGGTCACCTATCTTAGATCTGATTTTTAGAACATTAAATTAAATCTTCTATAATTAGCAACATTTTCAGTCGGTCAACTTATCTAATTTTGAAATAATCCCTTTGATAATCTCAATGTTCATTTGCAAAATTTAAATGTAAAATATAATCTACCAACTGTAGTTTGAAATTGAGATGTAAGAACGAATCAAACTGTAAAGAGTATAAATCATACCGCATGAGGTTTTGTTAGGACAAATAGCCAAAACGTCGTTGTGTTGTGTGAATGTGTCACAATGTTTTATCTGTTGGGACAATGAATTAATTTAGAACAAGTGAAGAAGAAACATCATTGGTGCACAAGTAAAATGATATAAATAAAAAAATGTGATTTTGCAGGAGAATAATTTTATCCTGAGTGGACTTATTTCCCGGCCAAATACAAAAGATATTTTACTCTACGTATCGGCTGTCTTGTGAACAAACTTTATACAATTCAACTATTCCCTTAACACACTTATTCCTTTAACTCTATAAGAACTATTTTAGAGATGTATAACTGATTGTGCCTAGACGGTAGACAAAAAGTTATGCGTTAAGAATGGTGTAAATTAAGGAATTAAAAATGTTATATTTTATGGCTTGTCGGCTAAATTTCGTTTATTACAGGATGACTCAACCGAATCTTCCGAGCCGCCGAATTCATAGCCTTGAAGGGTTCAGGCTCCAGAGTCGTACAATATTTGGAGAGAAGAAGAGATTGACGAGCGATGATAGATACTTTAGGCGTCTTTTCCGCGAGCACGCATTTTGCGCGTTCACATCTCCGTGAGTAGCATTATACTTTCAGGCATTGTTAATGTGGCTGAGCACTTGATGTCCATGCTTTAGAGGGGGTTTTCTCTTCCTAGGGCAATTTCATCGTTTTTTGCTGTTTTTTGCCCGTTCATTTGTATTAAATACCATCAAAAGCGATAACCATTAGGCCATTGCTGAAAATATTTTGGTTTAATATCCAAAGTACACCATATTGTTATATTTCTCTGTAAATGCAAATTTACAATCGAAATGAGTCTTTATATGCCTAGATACCTCTCTATGAGTAGTGAGAATTAGTCGATAAATCTTCCATATATGAATAGATGTACAAAATACTGCTGCAATAGGTTACCTCCATTACCACAATTCATTTTTCAGTAAACATAGAGAGAGTATTTAAGACCCACCGAGAAAATTAAAGATATAATTGCAGTATAAGGAGTTATAGAATTGTGTAATGTATATTTGCAATGAATAGGTGTAACGTACATATGTATTATTTAACATGAAGCAAGTGTCAGAATTTTCGCGCTGTAACCCCCTGTGCGCCTGCATTTGTTTAAACGGGAATAGCGCTCACAAGTAATGATCGTACAGATTTAAAACAAATGTCCTGACTACAGAATCACTGAATCATGACTTCGACTGATTCATCCACCAGAGAGTTAAGCCGCCGAAAAAATGAAGGGAAATACGGGGCCTTGAGTAAGTATTTCGTGTTTCTTGGACTGTCAACTATTTTGGTTATTAGTCACGTGAGTAAAGTGCATGTTAAAGACGGGAGGTGGCGGTATGCCTCTCACCCTGACGTCCACGTGAGATCCAATGCCGACATCCACGTCGCATGCGGGGGTTCCTCCAGCGGGACTCCGCCTCAACCGAAATAAGCCACCGGGAGCGGTAGCTCAGTGCATCAACTGTCACTGCAGCGCCTCTGACCGGGAGATCCTAGGTTCGAGTCCTGACGACGGCAGGATTTTCGACACTAGCTTTCCAGATAGGTCGAATTCAGTCACTGTTTGGAGAATTCTAGAGGCCGGCTGCTCTGATCGATAGTTTTCCGTGGTTTCTCCGATCAAACTAGGCGAATGCCGGAGCAGTACCCTAACAAACGGGCCACGGACCGCGCGCGATCTGTCCTTCCTCTTCCTTGTCCTATACTATCCCCTTAAACACTTACACTAACATGCACTACACTACCACATATTCTAGGAGACAGGTCGGGGGCTTAGAACTTGTCCCGGCTGGGGCGGTGCCCCGCTTGTGGGAGAGTCCTGGTTGTGGAACAATCCTCTAGCCGACGGTAGGTCAGCGCCGGATCTCGCTATTCAGCGGGGGAAGATTACCGCCAGCTCCCGAGAAAAACATGCACTACACTAACGGGACTAATGACTAAAGCAGTTGACGTGCCCGGAAACACGAAAAAATCAATCAATCAAAAGCTATCTCCTGATGGAAAAACATGCACTACACTTATCAGACAAATGACCTAAACTGTTGACGCACCCGGCATCACTAGCCAATGAAAACCAAACTGAATAAGCCAAGCTTCCGGAAAAGCCATGCATTTTGTTGGTATTGACGATGGTTTTTTCATTCGTAAACTTTGTCAGCTATTGGATTTTTGTAACGTGGCGCGAGAGCGCTTGACTTCACTAGGAATTTTTCACGATGGAATATGGCACGGTGTTTTGCGTCTTTCTCGATCGTGAAGTCGTAGGCTTCCGCGGCCAGAGTCATGTAAATGATCTTGACTGTCCAGGTGACGCCGCGTCGAAGGCTGTGTTGCCGACGTTTCGACCATCTTGTCATGGTCTTCCTCAGGGCTGTTGTGCTAGGGCTCAGGGCTGTTTATCGATCGTGTCGCCAGACGTCGCATGGTCGCAACCGTATCAAGCACCGCTGCAGATCAAGCGACATGACCGAGAAAGATGCGAAAAGCCATGCCATATTCCATCGTAAAGACAAGGCCCTCACGCGCAACGTTACGAAAACCCATGTATAACGTGTTATGTCACTCGGTATATTCGGCAACTCCACGCTTAAAAGTGCCAACGGTGCTTCTTGCACACTTCACGGCCCATTTTTAAGGTGCTGCTCCGACAAGAGTCTGTAATTGAACCGAGGAAACCACAGAAAAGACGCTTGGGGATTGTAACAAACGATCCGTCTTCTTAGCTGCAGACGAAAATCTGCCTCCATCAGGTCCCGAACCTACTACCTCAAGCTTCGGTTGCGGAATCCCAACTACATAAACTAAAGCACGCGGTCTGTTCTTTGTAGAACACATTTTTTCTTCACTCCTTTATTCTAACACCACTAGCGCCGAGAAGAGCACCTCGCAGGCCTTAGAGTCAAAATCACGTCGAGGAAGTGACTGGGAGCGACTCAAGAGAGCGTGCAATTTAGCTGGTTTCGAAAATCCATCATTGTTGAGACTGGTTACCCTTCATACAATGCTTCGGTTCTGATTCTCATCAGGGGCCTTCTAAGAAAACCTACAAAAATGTAGTTTCAACTCGCTGTGTAGACTTCAGTTCACCTCTGTCAATGAGTCTCTCGGCTGAATGGAATAGTTTTTATACAGTTATGGCTTAAGTAAATTTCTCCATACAGAGATAAGTTAATTTTCACTGTTTTCCAGTTTCCCTGAAGATGAATGCAAATGTTTTCCTATACGTTGTAACATATGTGTTAACCAAATGAAATGAATGAATAATTTTAACAATATTAGAAATGTTGATTATCTATAATTTAAAAAGAATGATTTTTTTCTAGTTTTTTTTTCCCAGCCGTCAGCCGGTTACTCACTGCACCCGAATGCGACGCATATTCGACCATACACTAGACACCATACTTGCGAGATTGTCTGACCCGGGATCAGCGGAACGCCTGCCCTTCCGCGACAACACATATATGAAGGATAAGGGGCAAACAACCATGCCCAAGGCGCGTTTCGAACCCGCGACCTTTCGGACTGAAGCACTAAGTCGGCACATGCTCTTAACCACCTCGGCCATCTAGATCTGCAGAATAATAACATACCAATATTTAAAAAAGATAATCAGTTAAGAGATTATTTT
Organism: Teleogryllus occipitalis; assembly: GCA_011170035.1. Classification (NCBI taxonomy): domain Eukaryota; kingdom Metazoa; phylum Arthropoda; class Insecta; order Orthoptera; family Gryllidae; genus Teleogryllus; species Teleogryllus occipitalis. The sequence continues at coordinate 38,321 of BLKR01002211.1, forward strand.
ACGTACACTTTCTTCTAGTTAAAGAGATTACTGATCCTGGCGTCATGAATAACATGGCGGCGTGTCTTTCTCGAAGTTCCTTACTTCCTCCTTCCTCATGGAACTCCATCTACATCGTTTGAGGTCATCGCTCTTTGGCCTTTCTCTCGAAGGTCTGTGATGAACCAGACTTTTCCTTCTCTCTTCTACGATTATTACCAGACGCATTTGAAATTGAATAAAGTTATTCAAATGGCGCAGTTTAAACGTTCCCTTTTCTGCATTCACATCAACTGCACATTCGAGGCTCTCAGGTAAATAAAGGTTCCTGACACTTTCACGCTGCGTAGGAAAGTGCATTTTGGTCCATTATTTCCATGGAACAAGCGGTGCACGTCATAAAGTACGAGTGAATTGACATTTGTTGTCCGTTCTTCAAAACGCTTCGAATGTGGAGAAAGGTTAAAATAATCCTCCATGAAGCCGATCTGGTGGCCGAGATCGCTAAGACGGCAGTGTCGCGGGTTCGAGTCCCGCCCCAGGCATGGTTATATTTGTGTTCGTCTTTTCACCCCTTATTATCACCATATCGTTTCATATTCACAGTTACCATAACGTTAACACCAATAGTGATCGCTAATGACCTAGATGTTGATGCGTCCTTAAATTTAAAAAGTCCTCCATAAAAGCCAATAATCTCGTTTTCGTCCACAAATAAGATACCAATATTTTTTTCTTACTTCCTGGGGCTTTTTCCAGCTTCTTGGTACGCCGGTTTCGACTATCCGCGCCGGGTACCCACCGCATTCCTCATGGGGACACACATTAACCTTTTCACTAGACACTAAAGCGGGACTCGAACCAGCGACCCTCCAGACCGAGGTGCTGAGCCGTCACACACTACCTCGACCATTCAGGTCGGCACAAGCGAGATACAAATATTCGAATGTTTTATTTATAGCAGATTTTTTAGCATACTTGTGCACACAGAGTATTTCCGTGGGTCTCATAATATTTTGGTAGCGTTCTTATTCCTTTTTAGTCGTTGGTGTCTTTTAAGAAAATAAATTAACATGTACAACGCCAGCGAGCGTAAACAATATTCTGATCTAAAAATTACAAGCATATACATCTGATTTATCTATGTCAATAATTTCTTTTCTACTCTACACATTGTCATGGAAGAATCCGTAATTTTCCTAAATCTGAATGAGGGAAAAGAGGGATGTTCCAAATTGCTTCACTCAAGAAAGCACACAAAACAAACGCTCCTTTGCATTGCATTTGTTCTGCTATCACCTCCCGTGAGACAGTAACGCTTAAATAAATGTTTATTGAGTGTTGATATACATTGTCTTGTAAACTGTACTTAACATTTAATTCCAATTACACACTAACAAAGAGCACCTACTAACTTAGCCATTGCGTGAAACGTTATTGATAGAAACTTTTAATGGTAATATGTTTTTAATAGGTGTTGGGAAATAATAGTTGCTTGATGCTCAGTAGGCACCTTGAGTATATAGAGAGGTGGCAACATAAATGCAGGTCACGTCCATGCACTCATTTTGTCAGTGCGTTCGTTTACAGTTAGCTCATTTGTAAATGGCTTCATCACTATCTCTTGCAACGACCTGCATGACGAGCATTTCTTTCCCAACCCGTTAACGTGGTTCCTTCTTAGAGAAACTCCACAACTACCCATTTGGAACTAATAGAGAGGTGGGTAATGAGGTGGGTGATGGGTAGTAGGTTCCGTTCTTTATAGTTATATCTATTTGAAGCGAACTAAGCCGAGTCGAAAGAGTTTGTTTTGCAACATTTCAATCTCATTGATATTTGTTTGTGAACATTGATCCTTATTCAGCATGCGTAGAGCATAAACAGCCGAGTTATTGCTTTTTATAAGGCTATCGCATTGTTTAGTGAAAGGCTTTTTTTGTTGTTAGAAGTATTTAGCTATAATAACTTGATTTTAATATTTCTTTTGGTTATATGGGAAATGTATCGTCGGCGAAGTACTTGGGGGCTTGTGCTTGGGGCAGTGCGAAGCGTAGTGTAATGAGGGTGACAGGGGCGGCCAGGCACGGGTGCAGTTTTACGGGACGGCAAATTTTCACAATAATAATAATAATAATAATAATAATAATAATAATAATAATAATAATAATAATAATAATAACAACAACAATAACAATAATAACAATAATAAAAAAAATTGAACCAATTCATTTCATAATTTTGTCATACCTACGATTCGGACCGATTGAAACAAGCACGGAATCTTTACTTATTCTGTGACTTCAAGTGAATGTGCAGTGATTATACTGCTATTTTATTGTAAAACACGTGTACATGACTATTTTATTTGTAACCTGCACAATACACAATAATGATGCTTGTTTGGCCGAAAAGGTTTTCAGAATTACTGTATATTCTAGTCTTTTAAGTTGAAATATCTAATAAGAGGCGGCGAAATTGGGGTCATTAGGACATTAGCCCCGTAATTGTAGTGCATATTCTTTCCTCTGGAGGTGGCTGTGATCTTCCTTCGCTAGATGGAGAGATCAGGCGACAACCTACCGTCGACTAGCGGGGTTTTCCTTAACTAGGTATCTCCCAGCAGCAGGGGCCCGCCTCACCCAGGACATGCTCTAAGCCCCCGACTGGTCTCCCGACATATATGGTAATATAGTGCGTGTTAGTGTGTGTGTGTGTGTGTGTGTGTGTGTGTGTGTGTAAGGGGTGAGGATAAGACAAAGAAGAGGAAGTAAAGATCGCGCGCAGTCCGTGGCCCGTTTGTTAGGGGCTGCACCGGCATTCGCCTGGTGTTGATCGGAGAAACCACGGAAAACAAACCATTCAAGAAGCCGACCACTAGAATTCTCCTACAGATAGTGACTGCATCCAACCTAGCTGACAAGCTAGTGTCGAAAATCCTGCCGCCGTCAGGACTCGAATCTAGGACCTTCCAGTCAGAGTCACTGCAGTCAGTTGATGCCCTGAGCCACCTCTCCCGCTGCCACTGCGTATGGGTGTGCTGACCGGAGGGGGCCGTGCCTCCATGTCCCACGCGGTGTTTCTTCCCGCGGCGGTGCTGTCTGATCCTTTCGCCGCTGACGCAGGAACTCATCCCCTCCACCGCTCCCTCCCTCTTCCTCTCCCGCCATTCACCCCCCTCCCCGCCCACGACTGGAAATAAATTCACGTTCTTCCTCCTGGCCGATTGCGCCGCAATCCACGGACCCGGACTAGTATGCCTCTGCAGGAAGAAAGGGGATCTCAACCCTACGAAATCAGTATACTCGAAGTCACATTCAGTTTAGAATGCCTACTATTTTCTTCCTCTTGAAATGTTAATGGCAATGTTATTTAAATTAATTCAAAAGAGATGAATGTAAATTTGGAGCTTTGAATGAAACTGCATTAAAATATAATGTTTCGTAAGCGGAAAAGTCGAAGATATTAATTAATTGGAATGGAATAACTAAACAAAAATTAACAAATAACAGCAAAAGTAACTAATAAAGTACAATGTTCAATTAATGAAACTCTAAAATTGTGGATATACTTGTAATTTATGACACAATCTGTTTATCCTGTCACCTAGAAAGCTCGCACAAGAAATGTATAGTTGACTAGAAGTTTTAAATTATGACCAGATTTCGCTATTTACTTCGTGTTGCATTACAATGACTGTATGAGCTTATTCCTAACCAGCTGTGAAAGCATGTGAATGACCTGTAATACTTTGGCGCGGAAAGGTTTTGCAGGTACCTGCAATCGAAATCGCGTATCGACTGTGTAATCCTGTCATGGCTTTATTTAGCAAAGTGTTTCGATTTCGTCATATTCGTTGCATTTAATATTTTGACAGTTCCTCTAAATCCATACATTCTTCAGGTTTCTTAACATGCTCTTCGTTGTATCTATTCATTTCGACTCCTCATTTCTAGTCTCTATCATTACCCTCCTCACAGACTGCTAATACGAACAGCTTCGTACGTTGAAATCGCCTCTATTTGTAATCCTAAACGCATATCAATCGTTTAATTCTTTTATCACTTGATTTAGTAAATGCTTACATTTCATCATACTCCTTACGTCCAACTGTTCCTCTCAACTATGTCATTCTTTCGGCCCCTTTCACTTGCTTTTTCACTCGTTAGGGTTACCAACCGTCCTGCATTGACGTCAGTTGTCATCTCGTCCTCTTTTGTATGTTAAACGTCCTCCTTTTTCTAAATTTTTAACATTTGTTTGCATTCATTGTATCTCATGACTAACACCTGGCGTGAGTTCAGCTTTTTACGAATTTTTAAAAGATAACAAACCTCTGCCACAAATATACATATAAAATATGATTTTCTTTTACATTGTAAAATTATGTTGTGATTTTCTTTTACATTGTAAAATTATATCATTTATATAGAGTTATCTGATCTAGAAATGCGTAATTTAATAAATTAAATATTTATAAAAAGAAATGTGTTGATGCGTTTTTTCTTTTTCCTTAACGAGTGCCTTTACATGCACATAGTTGGCAAGCCTACATTTCATTGTATCTATTCATCTGGACTACAGTTGAACATCCTTTCCTTCCTTCGAGTTAGAGGAAAGATAACAGAATAGAGATCATACATCTCGTACAGTACGGTGTTTTCTCTACGCTCATAGTCTCCTAATCAGCCGTTTTTCTTCCGCGCGTCTTCTTTCCCTGCCATCTTCCTCCGGATCCGCTCGCGGCGGCGGCAGCGGGGAGGGGGCACGGAGGGGGCCGCGCGGGGGCGTCGGAGGCGGAAGGAGCGCCCCTCTTCCGCCGCCCCTCCCCCTCCGCGGGCCCCCTGGCGCCGCCGGCAGCGCGCAGTGAAAGCGGCGGCGGAGGCGACGGCTGCCGCCGTGAGCGCGCGCCGTCATTGAGGGATTTTCGCCGTCAGGAGAGCGACGCGCTGTGCAACGCCTCGGCCGCTCGGCCACTTGGCCACGCGCATTCCAGGTCAAGCCGCTGCTGCCGTGTTACTTCACGGCGCCATCACGACCGCACACCCGTTGCTTGCGCTTGCGCATGGATTTGTTGCGTCGGAGAAAACAGACGGAAAAATCATAACCGCTCTCTTTCTTTCAGTCTCTCCCTCTCACCCTCTTTCTCTCTCTCACCCTCTTTCTCTCTGTCACCCTCTTTCTCTCTCTCACCCTCTTTCTCTCTCTCACGCTCTTTCTCTTTCTCACCCTCTTTCTCTCTCACCCTCTTTCTCTCTCACCCTCTTTGTCTCTCTCTCACCCTCTTTGTCTCTCTCACCCTCTTGTCTCTCTCTCACCCTCTTTGTCTCTCTCACCTCTCTTTGTCTCTCTCTCTCTTTGTCTCTCTCTCACCCTCTTTATCTCTCTCTCTCCTCTCTTTATCTCTCTCTCTCCCTCTTTATCTGTCTCTCTCTCCTCCCTTTATGCTCCTCTCTCTCCCCTCTCTTGTCTCTCTCCCCTCTTTATGTCTCTCTCTCTCCCCCCCTTTATGTCTCTCTCCCCTCTTTATCTTGTCTCTCTCTCCCCCTCTTTATCTGTCTCTCTCCCTCTTTATCTGTCTCCCTCTTCGTCTCTGTCTCTCTCTCTCTCCCTCTTCGTCTCTGTTTCTCTCTCTCCCTCTTCGTCTCTGTCTCTCTCTCTCCCTCTCTGCTTCTCTCCCTTTCTTTCCCTCCCTCTTTGTCTCTCTCTCCCTCATGGTCTTTCTCTCCCTGTATTATGTCTTTGTCTTCTTGTCTTAGATTCCGTCAGTAGAATATGTCTTCTCTCTTCCCTCCCCTCGCTGGTGGAGACATAATTGTTGCAGACATGATTTACAAATTTATGCAAACTAAATTGCGTGGCGTGGTTAGTGACAAATGATAGTCATTCATTTTAGGAATGTTCGCTGAATGTTGAATTTGTGTCGGAGCTGTTACTCGCCATTATTTTTGTTATTTCGCCAATCGACAAGGTTTATAAGAAAGCTATTAATATTGCCACATCTAAAAAAATGCACTTCAAACCTATTTAAATAAATATTATTTATATATGGTAAATAGTTGACTTATCGTTCTTGAGCTGCAATAGTGGCACAGTCAGGTGTTAACATAAATTGGGTTTGAAGTTGCAGGGCATCAACTGATGACACTGCAGTCCCTCTGGCCGGGAGATCTAGGTTCGAGTCCCGACGGCGGCAGGATTTTCAGTCGAGTTCAGTCGCTGTCTGGAGGAGAATTCTAGCGGCCGGCTGCTCCGATCGGTAGTTTTCCGTGGTTTCTCCGAACACCAAGCGAATACCGGAGCAGTACCGTAACAAACGGGCCACGGACCACCCGCGATCTTTCCCTCCCCTTCCTTGTTCCCGGTTCCTCACCCCTCACACACACACTCTTACACTAGCATGCATTACACTACTACACATGCCGGGAGACCGATCGGGGACTTCGAGCTCGTCCCGGCTGGGGCGGTGCCTTGCTGGCGAGAGATAGCTGATTGGGGAAAACCCCGCTAGTTGACGGTATGCCGGAGCCGGATATCGCCAACCAGCGGAGAAGATCATTGCCATCTCCTGATGAAACAACATTCACTGCGTTTTCGAGACTAACGACCTCAGTAGTTGACACGCTCGAAATTACTCACAATGAATCAATCAATCTGTGCTTCTGCCATTTGATGCGCAATACAGTACAGTAAGATACGCTCCTGGTGCTGCTGGAAGGTAGACTTATCTGCAAGTTTGAGGAGTGGATGAACTCAAAATTCGTCTATTTTGAGTTGTACCACTATTGCAGTCTCAAGAGAGATATTATCAGTTCAGTTGAAAGCGTAGTGAAACTGAACAGGGAGGGCTCTTTCGTGTTCGACGATAGTGAACCAGGGACGCCCAGAGAAAGCCTGGGGCAGTTGATCCACGGGGGCCCCTCATTTCAAACAAAAAATTCCCTCCTCCCCAATGCATTAACAAAATGCAGTGGTTCATGCTTAAAAAATAACATGTAGTCTTAAATTCGGATTAGTGATAAATATTTTTTTTTGTTTCTTTGAAAGAAATAAAACCCTTCTGGCTGCCCATATCCATGTCCTGTCCGTTTACCGTCAACAGATACCTCATATTCAATTTCCCTACCAAAGAAGTCATTTTAATATCCTTTCATCCTTTTCCACACGTTTTGTATTAGTTTTTACACGACGTTTGTCAGTGGTGATATTGAAACAAGAGCTATTTCACTCGTGAAAACTACCCCTAGCCTCCCTCTAACTGGACTTGCTCAACTGAGAAATTATCAGGAGGCGCTCAGATCATCTGGCTGACGGAACAATGCGATTCGTGCAGCACTGCGATTTTCCGCATTGATCAACTGCTTTTCAACCAGAGAAAGTAATTGTTAGCTGGCCTGTATTGCGTATAGCCTAAGTCGAGCTCAGACCTTCATATTTGCGTACTTCAGTTGTCGAAGACGAAAGACTTGAATCCTTTCCATAGCACAGGCGATGGATCGCCTGGCACCGAGGAAGTGGAAGTGGAATGACCGAGCGTGGACCGCTGCCCGTTGTTTAAGGCACTGCTCCGGCTTACACATGAAATTAATTGCAGAAAAAGGAAACACTCCTTATACTCCTTTCACATCTAGTGGAGGAAGAAGGAATCACTCAGGCGGAACGTGCGATTTAAATTTAGCTTTCAGGCTTCTTTTAGGCTGCAGATCTTTTTCATGCAGTAAATATACAACACGGGACAGCCGTCTTTACTTCCCCTCCGAAGGAAGACATACGAAGGGTTTTTTCGCTTAATATCCACAGCTTCTATCTGGTTTGTTATACCCGCAAACGTGGGTATAACAGCCGATACGGTATCCGTAATACCAGCGAAGCCCCTAAAAAAAGTCACTACTAGCCACAGAACACCAAAAGAAGTTACAGTCGACTCCGTTTATAGTGAACTCGGATATAGTGAACCCTCGGTTATAGTGAACTTAAGTCACTTGTCCCGTTTCACCTACATTACAAATAAGCATAAGAAGTTTCGGTTATAGTGAACCTTAACCTCGGTTATAGTGAACGTAGGAAATAAGAAATGGAAATTAATTGGATCTCGAATATTATTAGGTGAATAGAAGGGCCTTCGAAAAGTGGGACGGTGTTCCAACAGTGCAAGAGGCATTGAAAGGTGTCAAGACTGCATTACCATACTTAGAGACAGAGGTCAATGCAGAATCAAGTATGGAGAAATCACAAACTCTAGAGCAAGGTCTAGAGAAATTACTTATGAAAAATGTACGAAACAAACAATTGAAAATAATATATTTTTTACGGACAAATAAAGATATTGAAATTTTCAGTTCGTGCTGTTCATGAATGTTGCTGTATCTTTGTATTAATAAAATCATTGTGGAGAAATTCCATTTGTTTTTGACGTCATCGGATATAATGAACCTCGGAAATAGTGAACGAAACACGTTAGTCCCAGACGTTCACTATAACCGGAGTAGACTGTATATACTAGCTGCCGGTGTCGAAAGTTTCGCACCGTCGAGACTCTATGCCAGGCCCACCAGGTATACGATGATTAAAGTGTACACTCGCAATTACGTCTTCGTTCCCAGAAATCGTAACATTTAGCCTTTTTTTAAGAATAGTTGCAAAAACCACAGATGAGATGGAAAGAGAACTACTCAGTTGGGAAAGCCCAGATGTTGATTATGATACCCAGAAGTTGATGATAATGATATATTATCAAAAAGATACTTTTACTGTATTATTTGCCAAGATTTTCCCTTGCATATAGACTAATATATTATTTAATATTAAAGGCAGATCAGCGTTTTGTTCCTAATTTTGATCGGTCAAAAGAAGAAGAGCCACGTCCAAGAACACTTAAATCGTATTTGAATGTCTTCTAAACATCCTCAGAAGAACACTGTAAAATCATCTATCCTGTTTCATTGCTTCAACAAGAAAAATATACATTACATTAAAACTCTCCTTATAATATATTTCATTACCTTACTTCAATATTAGGGCTTTAAGGTTTATCTATGGAGGACTCCTTAAATCTATTAGTATTCTAAGGAAGTGTTATGTCCAAAAGACACGCAAAATCCAAAAGTGGAGAAATCAAAAGCAAATAAAAGGAATATAGAATATTTGTGGCAGATATTTGTTTTTGTGTAATGAACATCATTTAGCTTTGGTATCAAATATTTAAAGGTTCTTGTTGCATTTTTTAGAACACTATTTTACGGCAATAAAGTAATATATTCGCTCCTTCCTATTCATATTTGTGTTTACGCTATATTCTTAAGTCTTTCCATAGTTATACTATTTGCTGTCTCTTCCACTTTACACTATTTGCCTATCTCTAGGCCTGCACTATTTGCCTGTCTCTAGCTAGGCCCTATTTCTTTTCAAGCGTGGAACTCCGCAGTTTTTATCGTTTTCTATACTCGTAGACTCAACTGTGCATTCATTCGATAGAAATGTGATGCCTCAAAGGTGGAAGTTAAAAAATTCAACTTATTATAAAACCCAAATTTCTTAATGTAGAAAAATTATTATACTTAACTATTTTAACATCATTCAGTCAAGAAAGCTACTATATAAGTGGTGGAGTCTTGTGAAATCAAAATTGTTCCACAATACATAGCTGTAAACCATTGGACACCGGGAAATAATCCCCAGAAATATGGTAGGGAAGATTTAGTTTAACTATATCTACAGCGATATTTTATATTTTGCACTGTTACAGTTCACTCCACTCATATATTTTAAAAACTTATTTGGCCTTCTAATGTGGATTCCTTACTCAACGAATACAAAAATGCTGAAAACTGTAGAGAAAGTATGGCGTGTTATTTAGGCATCTGTGAGTTAATTCAAGATAGTGAAGATCTGCAAGATATATATCTCATAAGATACAGTCATCTTTATCCCAGAGGTAGAAGTAAATTGAAAATGAAACTTGTGGTACTAAAACACAACATACTTTCTCGCCTTTAGTAATGGTTTTTTTGTAAAACTCAATTGAAATTGAAGAACATTTGGTGCGAAAATATTAAATAGTTTCAAGCAATAGATTTTTTATTGAAAACTTCAAATGAAAATATATTTCTGGTTATGTATTCAATGTAAAAGGTGTGCAGTGTATTCACGAACATATACGATGAGTTTTTTAGCCTTACAGTAATCTGTGTAAGGAGTATGCAAGAAAGTAAAATAATTAAAAGTTAATAAATAATACGATACTGATAGCGTTCGCAAACAAATGAAAATAGATGTAAAATATGTAATAGTAATTATTAAACACTATGGTATTGTAATATTCTCCAAATATCCTCGTTTTAACACGATTACACGTTACTCCTTGTCTGAACGTGTATGCTAAATGCTCTATACGTTTTCACTCCTAAGAACACTTCCCCAAATTGTCTTTACTAATCGAAGAACAAACGTTTCGTTTCCATTTGCATTCAGAATTCAACATCTAAATGGAATTAATGTAGGATACCTGAATTTACGAAAACGTTTACAGAATATATTACTCCCCATAGTACGTCCTGTTTTTGATGTGAAATAAAATATATAAATAAATATATATCTATATATATAAAAGAAAGTCGTGTTAGTTACACTATTTATAACTCAAGAACGGCTGTACCGATTTGGCTGAAAATTGGTGAGCAGGAAGCTTAGAGCCAGGAGACGGACATAGGATACTGTTTATCCCGTTCGACAGCGTTCCTGTGTGAGAACGCACGTTTTCGCACGTTTTAGCACGTTTTCGCGTGATTTCGCATGTTTTCGCGTGAAGATACTTAACTGAAGAGTGCAACCTATGCACCAAAATACAGGAACAATAATGAATGATTAATCTATTTAATTTTTTTATTTGTATTTTCTAATAAACAATTTAACTTAATACATTCCAAAATCTGCTTATTTATTGCCTTTAACAGCCGGTCCCTATGATTACAGCTTTGTATTTCTCTCTTAAACAAAAATCAATTCCAAAAAAACGCTCTGCTACGTAATAGATTTTTTAATTATCTATTTAATATCAGAACGTTTTTTTAAAATTCTTCTTTGTTTGAGAGAAAAACACAATTCTGCAATTGCTTTATTATCATGAGTGCAGCAAGAATAGTACAGTTTCTCACAGTGAGTGCGACGCGAGAAAAAGATGGGACCGGCTGTTAAGGCGGAACAGAGTTCGCCGGGTCAGCTAAGTAAATAAATAAAACAGAGCATCGTAATGGTTGCATGTCAATGTTCAATGAAGAGAAGAATTCAACAGAATTTCACATTTCATCTTATTGTTGCAATTCAACAATCAATTTCTGAAATATCCATCGCTGCATTTTTTTCCAAGGCAGCGTATGCAGTAATACAAAATTAAAATGTTTGTAAAAATTACTGGTACTCTATTTTTACTTTCTCCCACTTACTAGCGAAAAAAGAGAAAGTATTGTAATCGTACGCCGGAAAACGGCAAATTTTTGACACAAAAACTCTAATGGCCGGGCCCTGGTAACGAAAAAGTGGATAAATTCAGATGATAAATAAAGAAAAGAGATTCTTCTAACACGTGGTGTTGCCAGAATCCATGTTTTGTGCGTCCTTCATACCGAAAACTCGATTGAGGGCAAAACGTCTGCATATCTGTCCATCTGTGCACAACGCTAGTGTGCACAACACAACCGTTCAGCCGATTTTCTCCAAAATTGATATTTCCCAATATCAAGTTCTGGCTTATGTCGCGGCTCCTGGAATTTAAAACCGATATTTTAATTTTGGGGCGTACTTTACATGAAGCCGGACATTTTCAAAGTTAAAAAAAAATTGCTCAACATTTTTTGATTAAATGTGTTTGTTGAATAGCGTAAAGGACGTTTAAGAGAATGGTACAGGTCTTATTTTCGTCGACATCCCTGATTTTTCGAAATTTGCAACAAAACCACCATAAAATTGAAGATAGATTTTTGCCTCAGATAGTCTATTGTACAAAATTAGCTCTTTAGAAAAGATCCTGTACATTTTTTTGAAAAAAGAGTAGCTTTTGGGTAATTTGCGATTCAAATTTATGAAATTATTTTTTCTCCAAAATCGCTCAAACGTTTTTCTTTAAATTTTCTCCACATATGTAATAAGAGACGGTAAGGAATATGGTGCTAGTCTCATTTTCGGCTTTTGCTTTTTTTTCGAAAATTGCTCAAAATTTCAAAACTACAAAATTGAAGAGAGAGATTTTGGCATTAGACGAAGTCTGTAGTACAAAAGTAGCTCTTTAAAAAATTTCATGTAAAAGTTTTTGAAAAAATGAGTAGTTTTCGCTTCATTTCCGCTTGAAATTAATAAAATATACTACAGATTTCACACCAACTACGGACCATGAGAAAAACTGAATGAATGATATGAAAAATAATTAAATTTAATTATAATTTACTATTGAAAATGCTAATATTAATTCTATTTTACTTTCTCGCTTTTTTACTTTTTATTCAATTTGTGTTCTCAAAGTATTGATATATTTCTTCTTAAGCAATCCGCAAAGCTTAATAGAAATTTTGGAATAATTCCGCATCGATATTTGAGAAGCTAATTATTGTCGAACGCCGAGATGGTGGTGGTGATAAGATACGGCTATTTTATTTAATTGATCTGGCAACAGTGAATTGCTCGCTTCTTGGTTGAATGGAACGTTTTCAAATAATAGCTGAGCTGAGGCGTTAGTAACACAGAAAATGCAATATTGCAATATTACGTAGCTGTTTCTAATAACTCGAGAAAGTATGTGCCGTTGTAGCTCCACTAGTTTCAATATTTCATACATTGCATTAGAAATAATACTAATATAGTCCAAACTCAAACAAATTCAGAGAAAGCGCCTGGGGTGGACACCTGCGTTTATTTTGATAGCCAGGAACAATAGACATTTCTAACTTTCAGAAATGAAACACACCATAATCGGCTGTCAAAATTTCTTGAAGTAAAGAAGTAATTTGTTAGTCTTGAGTTAAATTTACTTCCTTCCTTCAATCTACTTTCTTTTATAAGAATTGCAATAGCTTTCAAATACCTCTCAACTTATGTTCACGAAACGCAGTAAATTCGGAACGGGCGACTTTCTTTGTAGCCAAATTACAAAAAAAGTACTCACATTTTCAAAATTTCAACATGACTTAACTCGAAGATGTTTTTTAAGAAAATATTTCACTAAGAAAACAAAATTGTATCTTCAAATTATGGTAGTTCTAAGAAGAGCCGACATTTTATTTTTTTAAACATTTACGTAAAATCAGGAATTTCAACGAACATGAGACCTACATCATTCTCGCATCCTTACGCTATATAAAATCAACATTTTATTTAAAAAAATGAGCATTTTTAAGAAAAAACGTTTAAGGAAAATAAAAATTGACTATCTTTGACACAAAATTGACGAAAAATTGAACACGACATTATTTTTATATTGTTTCTGATGAAATATTTTGAATTTTTTCAATTTTGGAAAAATTAGGGGTTTTAAAGAACATGAGACCTGCACCATTTTCTTAAACGTCTTTCACACTATCCAATAACTAAGTTTAATAAAAAACGATGTTGCCGTTTTTGAGAAAAAAAATGTCTAAACAAAATTAAAAATTGCCTATATTTCACGCACCATTACGCGCAAAATGCTCAAATGTTCGAAAAAATTGAACATGACTTTATTTCAAAAGGAATCCTTAAGGAGCAGATTTTATTCCAGGAAAAAATCTGTTTCATATTTTAGCTATAGAAAGACACCGAAAAGTTTTTCAATTTTTTACAATGTTTGAAAACTTAGTTTTCATCGGTAATGAGTTCTGTACCATCGTCTTAAACGTCTTTTACACTAACCAACAACATTTAATAAAAAACGTTGGAGCCATTTTTTTGAAACTTTTGAAATGTCCCAGGGGCCTTATGTAAAATACTCTTCAAAATTAAAATATCGGTTACAAATTCGAGGGACGACGACATCAGCTAAATCGATTGCGGAATATCAATTTTGAAGAAATCGGCTGATCGGTTTAGCCGCTAGCGTTGTTCACATGAACCGTCGGACGGACGGTTTGAAAAAGCACTTTTTCGGTTACAGGGTACCCCAAAACGTGTATTTAAGTTAGAATATCGAAATCGACTTTTCGCAGCATTATGTAACTCTCTGTATGCCACATACAGTCGACTCCGGTTATAGTGAACTGGGAACTAACATTTTTGGTTCATTATATCAGAGATTCACGATATGCGATGATGTCAAAATTAAATTAAATTACTCGATATTGATTGATTTCATTAATATGGAAATACAGCAAAATGATTAACAGCACGAACTAAAAATTTCAATATCTTTATTTGACCTCAAAAAATCAATTATTTTCAATTGATTTCTTCGAACATTTTTCATTAGTAATTTCTCTTGATACTTCTCCAGAGTTCCTGCTCTCTCTCTCTCTCTCTCTCTCTCTCTCTCTATATATATATATATATATATATATATATATATATATATATGTGTGTGTGTATATATATATATATATATATATATATATATATATATATATATATACACACACACACACTTGATTCTGTATTGTCTTCAGTGTCCAAGTATCGGAATGCAGTCTTCACACCCTTCAATGCCCCTTCCACTGTTGGAATCATCCTACACTCCGAAGACATTTTACTCGCTTAATAATGTAGATGCTTTAGGCATTGGGGTGGTACGGCGCAAGATACTAAAGAAACTGATCGTTTTTTCGTGCGGCACGGCGCAGATCGCCAGGCTGTGGCAGTTGCCTGCCTTCTGACGCCTACGTAGAACTCAACGCGCGGAATACCAAGCTTGAAACTTAAGCAAGTAATCGCGCCTCGCCGCCACACGTTGCAGCCCACGGAGGACACAGCCTTCGTTTCCGCACTGAAACTGAGTAGCAGAACGTCATTAGTAAGGTCCCTTGTCCACAACCTTTACCTCAGGGGAGACTTCTTCGATTGTGACTTGTCCGATGATATTTTTTTCAATCTGCCTAGTGTTGGAATTTGTGGCACCGAGGCGATATTTTCTTTTTCCAGGAGGAAATTAATTTTCAGGACGTTTAATTTCCTACGTTCACTGCAGCCGAGGTTCAGGTTCACTATAACCGCATATTCTTATGTCTATTTATAACTAGCAAAATACCCGGCGTTGCCCGGGATTTCTTCATGTTCAATCCCTACGAATGAGGGAAAAGATCAATTTTACATAAACCACGGTGTTTAATATTATTATTTTAACGGAATTGCTTCAAATTTTAACAAAATACTATAATTTTTTCATATTATTTTACAAAACATTGCTATTAGATGATTTTTTTAAATCTTCTGCACCGCTACTGACTTCTAGCGAATAAATTAGGTATCAGTTTTGCTGCAGCACTACTGGGCTCTGGCGGAATATATTAGGAACCACGTGCTCTAAGCGAGAGGCGAAATATGGTCGCGGTGCATCTACAAACATATTATTTAAATTATTTATTTTCCGCATTTGGGTTGTGTTAGTCTTTACCAAACTTTGCAAGGACACTGCGATCATGCTGATGAAGAGCCTGTAAAAAATTCATATATATTCATACGCTACTTTTTGTAGTATTGATGTTGGTTACACCTGTTGAATTCACTTTTATTAGTATAGATGTAAGTGAAAGGAGATCAGTGACTTAAGTTCACTATAACCGAGGGTTCACTATATCCGAGTTCACCATAACCGGAGTCAACGTATATACGTACATATACGAAAATGTGAAAGTCATTTGGTCAAAGTTCCGGACTGAAATGATGACTATTTTAAATATTGCTAAAGGTTGGAAATTTACTAGTTTCTTTTACTTCTTTAATTTGTAAATGTATATAATTTCTTGAATGTTTTTTAAATATACGGTCGTTCAATTAATCCAAAGATGAGACTACTGCAAAGGCACAACGCAAAGGCGAAATAAATACGTATTCCCACTCTTGAAATATGACGAAATTTACTGTTGACAAAGAAAAATTTTTAGTGTTTAGCCCAAAACATTAACTTGAAATAAAATTAATAAAAGAAAATTATTTTTTCATTTTTGGTGAAAGAACTGGGATTTACGAGAGTGGAAAAATTGAAACCACAAAAACTGCAATATGTACAAGAATTCTACAAGGATTGCGGTTACTGAAACATTACTTCTAATGAATTCTGTAACTATTTGTAACTTGGAGTTTAATTTCTTTGAAATTGAATATAAAATATTTGTTTTAAATTATTGGCCCTCTATATAAAATTTCAAATAAAACGTTTAAGTTTAAATGTGTTTAAATACGAATTTATTGGAATTTCATTTTTTCTTTGAATCATAGCATTAGGTCAAATTACCCGTAATCCATTGATGCATTGATGTCACGGTAAACTTAATCGAAGTCTTTAGTCATGCCATAACTGATGAACAAGGCTTTCTCTGAAGAGGTAGACATACGTTATGTCACTAATGACGGTTCAAAACCCTTTTGAATATTATTATACAACAGTATATTATTACATAGTGGTTTGGCTTAATTCAAACATCCTATATTTTTAAAGGAGAAGGAAGAGAGGGTACATAATGCATAATCCCAGGTTTACTAGTAGAGTGCACTTTCATTTTACTTTCCCGCTCGTCTCAAGGAGGCAACAAGTAATATACAGTTTCGTTAGAGCGTGAATGGTTTATGCAAAAGCCGTGCTGTTGATCATGAGTTGAAGGTGGAATTTTACGTAATCAGAGCAGCATTTCAGATATACCATTTTATTTCAGAATATATAAGCGAAATTATAACATGAATAATGAGAATACTAGAAAAAAACTCAAATACTAAAGCCATGTTTATAAATCATGCCAAGCCATCATAATTTACCATATATATATATATATATATATATATATATATATATATATATATATATATATATATTAATCATTAATTTTTTGCGATGGTAATTTTTTTAATATTTTGAAAATACATAGAACTTTCCAAAAATGAAAACTGCTTGTTTTTAGCGTATCTGAAGAAAAACTTTAAAGAAAAGATTGGAGCAATTTTGAGAAAATAATTTTATATTTCGAGCATAATTACGCAAAAAATACTCATATTTTTGAAAAATTGCACATTATCTTGTTTACATCTGTCTTTAAAGAATATATTTTCATGTGGAAAAAATATTCCTCTTCAATATTGCAGTTGTAAGAAGACACTGATACATTTTGTGCCTTTTCAATTTTCGAAAATATAGAATTAAAAAAAAGTAGAAGTGCACCATCTTTTAAGCGTCCTTTGCGTTACCAAAAGAAAAATATTTATCAATAAATTTGAAGTTTTGAGAAAATTTTGAATGTTGTATTGAGACTTCACGAAAAGAACCCCCCAAAATCAAAATATTCGTTTATAACTCACAAAACCTGGAGTTCGGCCAGATCGACTGGAGAGTATCAATTTTAGAGAATATAGTCTGAACGGTCTAGCGTTGATCACACAGATTGACGGACGGAAAGACGTTTTGCCGTCAACCAATTGTTTGGTATCAATGCCCCTCAAACGTGTTAGAGGAAATAATTTGCTACATGCGTATTGGAACGAGAATCATTCACTTTCCCGATACCAGGGAGTTACCATACGAGATTTTTAGTCAAAAATCGATTTTTTTTCGCAGCATTTCAGTTTTTCACTTTACCTCGTAAGTACGTACCAGAGCGAGAAAATTAACTAATGGTGATACAGATTTGCTCAGACTTTCTCGTACTATTTGGTTTCCAGTTCTCTTCAACGTCTAAAAGATTACCACGGCCTCTCGTGTTACCTACACCTTGGAGGTGATAAAGATCTTCGCACATCCCAAACATCGCATAGACTTATTTCGGTCTGTTTCTTTACGTATTTGCCCATTATCTTCCTTGCACCCACCTCGGTGCCCCTGAACCATTATTTGGGTACAAGGTTTCGAATGCCTCCCACTCGTCAAACACGGTAGAGAAACATTCCTGACCTACATGAGTTTCAAACCCACAGCCGAGATAATGTCCACTTTCTGCCCCGGACTTGTCTGAAGAGGCGAAATCACTTAACCATACTATACTCGTGTTTGAATTATTTTAATTTGGTAAACTCAATATAAAAATTAAAAGGGACCTTTTCAACTTCTTTAAGGTCGCTTTTTAACTACTAAGATCATATAACGAGCCCTCTATGTAATATTGGGGTAACGGTGTACGGACACACACAAACTTACATACCCCGGGGGGAATTCGAACCAGCGACCCTTGAGGCACGAGGCTGCTACGACTCTTCAGCCTTAGCGACTTCGGCTATCCAGGCCGGCTAGTGACCTTTGTATGCATACGCTACTTGTAATGTGCTTTGTAATATTATCTTTATGTTCCTTAAGGATTCTGAAAACTTGTATTTTTGAAAAATTGTACATGATCTCAGTTCTTTGATCAATAAATTTCATTAAGGGAAAATTATCTACCTTCAATATTGTGGTTGTAGAAAGAAGTCGAAAAGATTTTGAACTATTGCAATTTCCAAAATCCAAAAGATTTCAAGAAAATGGGATTTCTTAAGCCTATTTTACGTTGAAGACAAATTTTAATGAAAGTATGTGGAGCCAGTTTTGAGAAAAAATGAAAGAAAAAAAACAAAAATACTTTAATTAAAATGCTTCATGTAAAGTACCCCAAAAATAAAATTATTCGTTTCAAATTCTCAGAGACTCACTTTTTTAATCCTCCGGAGAATATCAATTTTGGAGTAAATAGTCTGAACAGTTTAGGAGCTAGCGTTGACCACAAACGGATTGACTGAAAGACTGACCGACACGTCCCGTTAATCGATTTATCGGTATCAAACAAGGATCCACAAAACGTGAAATCTGGCTACGTAATGTATTTGAGGGAGTAATTTCCCTACATACAGGAACAAGATTTATCCACTTTTTCGTTACCTGGGCCAGACGTACGAGTCTTCTGTCAAAAATCACCGATTTCCACCGCAGAATTACAATGCTTTCTCATCATGTAAATACGTAGTAAGACAATGTAAACTAGTGGTCCTACAACACCACATACGTTACGCATTATTTGTATTGTCTACGAGATATTATAATACTACTTGAACCTGCAAAAGTGTTCCCACTGAGTGAAGTTTTCTTCACTGGGGAATCAGGTTAAAGATAGATGGGAATCGATTGGGAATGAAAACCCGATATATCGCTTAACATTGCAATGCAGATATTGTAACAGTTTAATGCATATAAATTTATTTCTATTCCAGTATTTCTATTCCACTGTTTTTGAAGGAGGAAATAAAATCCGAACATTGTTTTATAAAACATGGCGGAACAGCAGTATTATTAGTGAAACATAAAGTGCGTGTTGAAAGGCCACTATCGTTACGCCACGCGTGAATGCAATGGCGCTTCAAGTGTGTCTCATGCAGGGCAACAACACGCAGTTAAGGGATACCAAACACCCGCAAAAGAAGTAGGTACTTCAAGTGTTAGATCCATGCAGAATCCACTTTATTGAAAGTTTTTCTTACAAATTACTCTAGCTAATTGCTCAAGTTGAATGAACTGAGAACATGTTAGTATGGAAAACACATTTTTATATATTACAGTTTAATGCGAAAACGTTGGTCCAGGCAGTCTCTTCATGTTACACTGCGATGTTAAAATATTGGCATTGAACAAATGACGTTCTCAGGAGGCGCCGCAGAATGACGAGTTGCTGTAGGCGCGTGGAATATTCTTTGTAATCCCAGATTGTTTCTTCCTTTTATACAAATTACGTCGTCAAATGTTTAATCTGTAGAAAAATATTCTTGTATTAACTAAGGTGCAGGAGAATTTGAAGTTATACGAAGGCGTCTATCACATGCATTTCTGGTTCCAGTGACGGAGATCCAGAAAGAGGATCACGGGCGATATAACCCCTCAAACATTTTGTGTAAATAATCGATATTACTTTTCAGGACAAATTGTAAAGATACGTAGATTATGTAATTAGATAAATGTAAAATAAAGGCTTTGTAATAAATTGATGAAGTTTGGTAAAATGTACCCCAAATATAGTAATTTTGCACAATTACAAACCCGATGTAATTCCTGTTATCTGTAATAAGATGAGTTGAAAGTCGTGTCCTGAAAAGTAGAGAAATTTGACATAATCACTTAAATCTGCGCCAATAGAAATGTAAACGCAAGGCATCAAACCGTTTTAAATAACATTCCGGTTAGAATTAATAAAATTGTTCAGCCACGATTTCTCTTTAAAATTCGATTTTTACATCAGAACTTTTCGATTTTGAAACAGAATCGAACGATTTTACTACACTTTTATTTTAAAAACTGATGTAGCCTGGTAGTAAATTCATCATTTACTTGCGTGTAAACACGTCGAATTCAATTGCAAAGTTCGTTTGACCGAGATTTTGGAACAAGCATTGTTTGTAGGTTACAAACGCCATTGTTATGCAATAAAATGAAGTTAATTTTGAATATGGGAGGGGTACCAAACGCACATAAACTTTCAACTGAGACAATTACACATTTACGCACATAAACTTTCAACAAAAGAAATTAGGGTAACAAGTTAAACAGAACAGATTATGAAAAACGTAAAACCCCGAATCAGTTCGGTAATGGTTCCAGCAACATAGTTATGGAAAATAACTGTTCTGACTTCCCTATTGGAAAGGTTTTTAAGTTATGGTTTCTATTTGGTACCATAGCTGAACTCCTTCAACTTGAATGTTATTGCCAAAAACTAATTCATTATTGATAAATTATTTATTTTAATTAAAATGAACAAGATCGTGATTCAACAATCGTAAATGAGTTGTTCCGCAAATATTTTGGATCCAAAACTCACCAAATGTTCACTAATGTTGAGGTTAGATTTTAACCAATCTTCTGAGGTTACCAATTAGACTTCAGATATTTTTCGTTATCAAGAATAGCTTTTTTGCTGTCATTGCTCGAAAATAAATTTAAAAGTTAATCTTGCTGAAGCTATAGAAAGCATAATATCCATCATAAAATTCTTTGAGTTTTAACACAATGTCTTCAAAACTCAAGAGCAAATTGCATTTGTGTTGCTCCACTGCATATTTTCTGATAAACAATATGCGTAGAGCTTCAATGAGGTTGTTGCACAGGAAATAATAGTAAATATCACACATATATTGCCAGTCAATGATTATAAAAACATATATATTTGACTTCGTTAAGATAGCAGCGAACTGCAGAATATCCATTGGTTTGGGAGGTTGATGATACTGCGCACTTGAGGCGAAGGGGTACGCAATTAATTGTCGGCATGGTTCTTGTCGTCCTAGGGAAAGTTCCAGCATCTCGTTGATCATTTCCTTGTTATGGAACTCATTTTCCAGTCGGTCGGCAATTTCAAAAGCATAATGCATTTCTCTTTCTTGTTGTTCTGATTCGGGGCTCAGAGACATGCGATCTTCTGATGCTCTGCCAAGGATCTGATATTCATTTCCTGCAATTCAGCAACATCGCACATCATTTCATAATATCATGAAAGTGAAGTAAAAGTGATATGCACTTTCCTCTTTCATGCCACAATGTTTGCTTAGTTGCGGTAGTGATACAGTAAGAATAATTTCTCTGTTCAGTGAAAATAAACAGCATACATAAGGAGAAAAAATGTGTTTTGCTTTTGAAAGAAAAATGTCAATGACATTGGATGCTCTTCAAACATTCTGAGTGTGGGATAAGATCTGCAAACTGCGAAGTGATCAAAGAACCTTAACATAACGACCATCCATTCTTTTCCATGGTTATCACTGCGGAAATGCATAATTAAGTAGCTGATTGCCCGGTATATTGGAAGGGTAATTATCACAATCGTCTATTAAACGCTCCGCTCCTTCCGATCAATCCGTTCGACTCCACCCTGCGCCTCTCGGCAAGCTAAGACTCAGCTACGATGCCCATGCCTAGACGCCCATGCCTAGACACCCATGCCTATGCGCCCATGCCTAGGTGCACATGCCTAGGCGCCCATGCCTAGGCGCCCATGCCTAGGCGCCCATGCCTAGACGCTCATGCCTAGACGCCCATGCCTAGACGCCCATGCCTAGACGCTCATGCCTAGACGCTCATGCCATCTGCGTAATTCAGCCCCACCCGCGACTCTCGGCAACACAAAGCTACGACGCCCATGCCTAGACATGATATGCGTAATTACCAATAAAATAAATTTTTATATAACCAAAGTTATGAAGTAAATAACTAAACTTGAAGTAACATTTTTGGTGATTGTGGATTCCTCTTTATGTTTTCTCGGCATCTCAAAGTTTATGAGCAATCGCTTCAGAGCTGCAAAAGTTCTAGGCAACCAACACGAAGACACACACGTGCGCGTGTGATTGTGTAAGTGTACGCGTGTAGTTAACAATATTACTATTCCTTTGTTTATGTTTGTTTTATTAGGGAGTAATATTTTAAAAATTTCGTGAGATTAGTTCAAAACAAATTTTAATGCTTTAAATTAAAAAAAAACAGACATTTTAATGCTTAAATTATTTAAATTAATTCTTCAGATTTATAAAAAATAAGTAAAAATATTCCAAAAATGATAAATTAATCTTTCTTACTGACAAAAGACCAATAGATAATTTTTTGTTGGTATTCATGATTCATTTTCATTAGCATGTGTTAGTTTAAACGTTGCTGATAATATGAAAGAATTGATATAATTAGAATGACAAAAGGATTAATGTGATGCGCAGCATACTCCAAAAAATTGTTTGTCGTATTTGTCAAATTCCTTATTATTCTGAGCATAGAACTGTGTTACCAACAGTGCAGAAATTAGAACTAAAATATTAAACTACAAATGGGAGTCCGAAGCCTTCGGGATTTATAATCTGCCTTGTGCAGTGTCATTCAGCAAGTTGCTGCAACTTCTACTAAGCTACTACTGCTAGTAATAATAATGATAATAATAAAAAAAAAAGTGTTTATCAATTGTTTAGGTTGAAGAACTAAGTGTAAAATGCGTGGACCATGTTAAGCTCAAAGCGGCTGGCGCTGGCCGTCGGGTGCTTACTCTGTCCCAGGCAGCACGAGAAAGTGTCTCTCAGAGCGCGCCCTACCCAGCGAGCAGCGTTGCGCAGAGCTCGAGCCATTTGGAAGAGCGATCGGCAACCTGCGTTGGGCTCTGTGATCTCGGTGGGTAGTGCTTCCCCGGTTACGCACTCGCATTATCGGGTGTGGGCATAGAGACGCCAGCATTATTGCTTTCACAGATGGAAGACTACTCAGCTCAAAACTATTCAAGGAAAGTAATAATAATAATAATAATAATATTTATTATTATTTTCCAGTCTGCTCCTGTTAGTCGTGCTTGCTCCCAGCCGACTATTATTTTTTGACTCTTTTTGTACATTTACTAAAACTAGAGCTTTAAAGTTCTATAAGTAAAATTTCCTCTTTACAATGACGTATTATGTAGGTATGCAGAGTATTTCTATCATTTTTGAAATTCTTCTTGAAAAGTGTATGTTTTTCAATAAAAAAAAATTAAAATTTGCATAGGTTCTTATAATTATCATCATAAAAATACACATGTTATTTTTCCATTATTTTACTGTCATCAACAGTGATACAAAAAAAGAGCAGCGGTCGAGCCCAGTCTGGAAAGTGCTAAAAAGTGCTTTTTTGTAATTCTTGGAAGGTCCTTTGTTTTTTAGGCAAACATGTATATTTTATCAAGTTTTATTATATTTTGTATAATTTTTAGAAACAATAAATATAATATATATTATATGACAATAAAAATTGATAAAAAATAAATATCTACCTAAAAAACAAAGGATCTTCCTAGAATTACAAAAATATAAAAAAAGACAAGTCCTATAATATTAAAAAAAATTTACCTTCCTAAAGAAAATTAAAAAGTACTTATATTTCTTTTTTACTAGGGTTTATTCATCCGACAGCCTGTTGCCCTTTTCTTCCCGATGGGACGCATATTCGACCATACACTAGATCGTACACACTTGCAAGCTCTTCTGATCTGTGGTTCGCAGAACGCGAGGTCCTTTTCGACATACATGTGAGACAAGCGACAAACAATTATGTCCAAGGCGGGACTCAAACCCGCGACCCTTCGGACCAAAGCGCTGAGTTGCTACACGCTCTTAGCCACCTCGCACATTCAGATTGACTGAAACTTGTTTTTGATGATTGTAATATTCCAAGGCTCCTTTAGGTACAATTCAGTTATTATTCGAAGGTATATAGGGATAATAATAATAATAACAAAGTTATACTGATTGATTGTTAGTGATTCCGGGCGCGTCAATGGCTAAGGTCATTAGTCCTGTGAATGTAGTACATGCTTCTTTCATTAGGAGGAAAATAGTACACGTTTTCCCCCGCTGGATGGCGAGATCCGGCGCCGACCTACCGTCGACTAGAGGGAGTTTTCCAACCAGGAATCTCCCACCAGTGGGGTACCGCCCCATCCAGGACAAGCTCTGAGTTCCCCTCCGGTTTCCCGGCATGTGCAATAGTATAGTGCATGTGAATGTAATTGTATGAGAGTAGTGAGGATAGGACAACGAAGAGGAAGACAAGATCGCGCGTGGTTCGTGACCCGTTTGTTAGGGTTTTGCTCCGGCATTCGTCTGGTATTGATTGGAAAAAACACGGAAAACTACCTATTAGAGCAGCCGGCCGCTTTAATTCTCCTCTCTACAGTGACTGAAGTCGACCTACCAGACAAGATAGTGTCGGAAATCCTGCCGCCGCCATCGGGACTTAAACCTAGGACCTCCCAGTCAGAGGCACTGCAATGATCTCAGTTGATGCACTGAGCCACATCTCCCGATATTAATTATACTCAATTTGCTGTTTATTGCAAGTATTTTACAGAGTAAAAAAATGCTTCGTGAACGTTCACCGGGCCGTATCCAAGTATATAATACAAGGGAGATTTCACAGGAAGAAGTTATTAAAAATACATCGCAGAACATCAGTATTAAAATTATGGAAATTTACTCTAAATTATTCTTACTCTTTAGAGAATCATTACCATAGTTATTCTCATATCTGTATACCTTCACAAAATAGTAAGTCCTTCATCATTGAATAATTAGGGAAACACATAAGATTCTACAAACAATCCAGTTAAAACTAATACGCTGAGTGTATTGAAATGGTTCTGACATCACTTATCAGAATGATATTGAATTGAGTCTGAGATGGAAGGGAAACCAAAATCGAGGACGAAAATTTGTTGGAATGTGGAATTACATCGATGACTGACAATACTGTTTCCGGACTACGTACGTAGTAAAGAGAAAGTAAAAAGAGACTATAAAGCTATCAGCATGACTCTAGGCACTTATACAATACATTGAATTTTGCTCTACTCGTCTGATATACTTTGCGTCAGTTATTTATGAGTGTATATTCATCATATGGAAGGAGACGTGATAAAGGAAGTACGAATGGTACAATGAGGTGCAACACATCACACTCAAGAACTTGCGTTCTGATCTTGACGTCAGTCAAATGTTCCCACTTGCACTACCACTGCGCTAGTCAAATAGGATCAAAGTAAAATTACATCCAATTAATTTAAATAATATTCCACGTAAAAATTATTGATAAAAAAGAAATTAACATGTATAACTTTAAATGCAATTTTAATGTACACAATCGAACAAAACATTTACTAGAGCGATTCTCAATGATTATTGAAGTGTCAATACTTGGTTTGTAAATTGTTGTGATAGGTTAAAAACCTGTATCATAATGAAATATGTATCGTAATGAGTATCATTATGCAACTGGTTGCAGCCAACAAATGACAGCGTCATACAATGGGAGTAGAAAAAATATTATTTATATGCTTTGACTTCATACATAATACATTGCTTCATACATCACAATCAGCAATTTATTGATGTTGAAAACATGAATCCATAAATGATCGTATTAAATAATGAAAAATAGCAGTAGATATGTTGGATCAGATGGTTGATGATTATACGTCAAGACAACAAAAGTGGTGATCACTAATGCATTTATTGTACAATATAATAGATATTGCAGCACTGATAACACACATTTATGCCAAGATGCCCAAAAACTACAATGAAAATGTCACTTGGTGGCGACGAATTTTCCTAAATGAACTACCCAAAACTTGCAAAACGATACATGAAATCAAGGTTTAATAATCCCAAAACACATAAAAGAACGTTGAACCGCCTAAATGTTTTCAAAATCCACGAAACTGTATCTATAGCAGCCATCAATAGAACTTCGAAAAAGGAAAGGTTATTGATTTTTTAAATTAAATATTAATGAAAATATTAAGAAAAACTTTGGTTCATTATTGTTTATCTATAAGTCCCTGTAATGACCTCACAGAATGGACAGAATGAGTCCGACTGGACGAAATGTGAAAGACATATTTGAGAAGAGCACTCTAAATGTTTTATTAGTTGCAGTAATTGCAAATAATAATTACATCATAATCAAAGTCTTACTTTTGTAAACTACACAAAAAAAATAAATTCCCATTTTCTTAGATTCTACTAAAAATTAATTCACCCTTCGTGCCTTTTAATTGTAGGTGGGGGCTTCAGAGGCCCCTTAAAGGTTTGAGAGTAAAATGCTCCTTCGGTGCATCGACGGGTGTACAAGGAAAGCAAATATAAGTGTGAAAGCAAAAGAACAAAAAGGCAACTTTAACACAGCAGGTTAGAACATGTACTGGTTCAAGTACAGTCGACTCCGGTTATAGTGAACTCGGATATTGTAAACCCCTCGGCTCGAGTGAACTTACTCGCTGGTCCCGTTTCACTTACATTACAAATAAGCGTAAGAAGATTACGCGTAAGAAGAAGCGTAGAGAACCTGAACCTCGGGTATAGTGAACGTAGGAAATGAGTCGCCGGAAATTATGCGGATCTCGTATATTAGGCAAGTAATAGGACCTTCGAAGAGTGGGGCGGGGTTCCAACAGTGCAAGAGGCATTGACGGGTCTCAAGACTGCATTAAAGGATCTAGAGAAATTACTAATGAAAAATTACGAAGCAAAAAAATTAAAATAATTGATTTTTTAAGGACAAATAAAGATATTGCAGTTCGAGTTCTTAATGTATTTTGCTGTACATCTATAAAATTAATTATGGAGAAATTCAGTTTAATTTTGACATCCTCGAATGTAGTGAACCTCGGATATAGTGATCCAAAAACGTTAGTCCCCAGAAGTTTACTAATAACCGGACTCTTCTGTATTTATGGCAGAAATTCCTTTTCTGCAAACAGTATTAATTGACCTATATCATGATGCTCAGCAATTCATCCATTACTCCAACCCACTTTTCATATCAACATGTCTAGGCCTTTGAAAACGTACTTCGAATTGCTTTTGCAAAATGGTCAAAAATGCTTATTTGACATCACACTCGTTAGAAACTTTTCTTCCTCGAAGTTTTTTTTTTCAGTTTTGATAAGTTGTAGACATCCCTGGGTGCTCAATCAGGACTGTAATGTGAATGGTCCAATTCTTTGGCCAATTTCTTTTTTCGGATTTTTCTCTGTAATTATTTAACCTTAAGTCCACCAAAAAACTGATTCAATTCAATTTTAAAGAAGATAAAATGTCTTACGATTTGTTTTGTAAAACTTTGTTTTGAAATCAATTACCGAGCGAGTAACAGTTTAAAAAACGCAATTTTTTCATTTCTCCAAAATTCGTGCAAAACTACACATGGTTGTGATATTATAATCAGCGTAAAGTTAATATCATTATTATTACATATAATACTATTATTTATCTCACCGTCGGTGTAAACGTTCCCTCACATGTCTATGCATTGCCGAAAATATTAATACACAAAAAAAAAGATGATGTATATACGTGAGTGCTAGTGTATACAAAGATCATACCTAAAGAGAAAAGTTACGGTCTTTTTCCAGGTAACACGTACTTACCGACTGGATTAAATGGATTTGGTTAATTATTTTTCTTGATATTTTATATTTTATTCCTGAAATAACTCATGGAGAACACGCAGGCCAAATCTCACCATTTGTAGCGTTTACTAGCGAGCGGTCGCAAAGTTGTAAATCCTTTGACCGCTATGCGCAAACTTTGCTTCTACGAAAGAGAGACCTCTGGGCCAAATGCAATAAATTCTGTGCCTATAGCTCTTTGTTCAACTTTGCCCCGAAGGGAGCGGCGTGAAATACGCGGAGTTATTAGCGTGCTTAGTCAGTTTTTCTGGCCCGTCATTCTGCGGAGGACAGACTACACCTCTTCGACATGCGGCTGCAAATTTTTCTGTTGCTTAACCCTGGAAATTCGTTCCTCCCGAAGGACCAGGCGCTTTCAGAATGTCATCACTTTTCAAACACCCTTCTCAGGGAAGGAACAGATACTTATTGATTTTGCAATAAAACTAAGGAACTACAAAAGCTCGTACTTTTTCGAATTATTTCTAAATTTCCCATATCGAAAGTTCAGAGTTCAATGAAAATGAGACATTATTTTAAGCGTTTCTCCTCCTGTGGGGAAAAAATTGAAACAAAAATTCGGAGCAGATTTTGAGTTTTTTTATAAATTGCATAAATGTCACTCAAAATTACGCAAAAACCACGAATTAAAAAAAAATGGACGTAGTCTATTTTTAAAAATGGCCTAAAGAACATATTTCATTAAGGAAAAACATCTCTATCTTCAATATTGTAGTTGTAGGAAGACGCCGAAAAATATTTGAACTTTTGCAATTTTCGAAAAATAGTTATTTCAACGAAAATGAACGAACACTTTTACCATTCTCTTAATCGTCTTTTACGATATCAAAGCACATAGATTAAGTAAATAAATATTGAAGTCATTTTTGAGAAAATTTTGAAAATGTTGAGGTTTAATATGAAGTATCGCAAAAATTAAAATATCCACTTCGAACTCAGAAGGCCTTGAGTTAATTTAAATCGATCAGGGAATATCAATTTTAGTGCAAATCGGCTCAACGGTTTAGCGTTGATCACTGACGGGCGGAGACACGGACAGGCGGAGGCAGACGTTTTGCCGTCAATGAATGCTGATGTTTCTGTATCGATGACCCACACAACGTAGATTCTGATGCCCCAAAGTTTTAGAGGAAGAAATTTACTGTAAACTGGAACAAGATTTATATACCTTTTCGTTACCAGGGTCTAGCAATAAGAGTTTTTCCGATGCGGCGCACAATTGCAATACTTTCTCTTCTTTTGAAGTAAGGACGAGAAAGAAAAAAACTGCAAATAATAATCCTACATATAATTATAGCATGGCAGTTTAAGTTCTTAGAGCATATTATGTATATCCTCCGAGAATTTTTCTTTACTTCGTACATGAACAATAAAACTTCGTCACTAAATTGTATCACTCACCAATTTATCGTGCAAAGAAGCTGTTATTCTTCGACTCAGGGCGCCGTTTTAGTCATGTGACCGAAGACGTCTGTGGTGCTGCGCAGACCAGGTGCGCATGAGCCAATTGTAGTGGTGTACCTATCAGAAACAAAAATCTTCATCTTAATATTTGTAATACAAAATATTGGTAATAAAGGATGAGGTAGTATTAATCTTCCCATGATAATTCTTATTAATATAAAATTACTCTCTTTATTATAAGATATAATTTTTAAATTTTATGTTATTATTAAATTTACAGTTTTGTTGATGTTATGGTCAGTCCATCCATCTACGACTCAAGCAAAGATCAACTTAATTATGAATGTGGACCATGTGGGCGTTGAGGCACATTATTTAATCTTCTACAACAGTTCTCGTGTATTGCTCAGTGTTCAGGTGTCTTAAAATAAATGATACAAATTTCTTGTACGTGTGGAAGGATCGAAAATGATCACTTTTTGCCAGTGAAAATATAAAAGGAAATTTCATATAATGGACTAACCTATTAACCCTGATTGTTATACAACATATTATGCATTTGTGTTCGGCATATCTCGTTTTGGCATAGTCAAGGAGATTTCATATATGTTACGAACACTAGTGTATAACAAGTGGCCAAACAATTAGTCAAATGTCATATGAGAACTTCCGTCGTATGAAACTCCCGTTTGCATGATCCTTTTTTACAATATGTTCATTATCGACTCTCATACATGCCCTATAAATTTGTATCTTGTATTCTGAGACATTCTGTATTACTCTAGTACATTGCAATGAGAATTTGTTTTTGGTACGATAAGTGTGAAAGATATATCAAGATCACTGTGGTGCTTTTAATACATCCTAAAAATGTTTCATCTTGAAGAGTATTTTCTTTCAATGTAAACTTCCCAATAAACAATTATCGCTGTTTATACATACGAATTATATTGAAACATTAACATTCCTCTGAATAATAACTAAAATCCCATCTAAAATTTTAATAATAAGACTTAACTAATGTAAATAATAATCTTTTTCGGGATTGAAAAATATTCTTTTGAAACGAGAGGGGGGAAAGGGCATTTTTAAACTAACCTACTTATATAACGTTAATTCAAAAATATTTGTTCAATAAAGATTTTTTGTATCCCAGTATTCTAAATTATCTTTTTCAATACAAGAAATCGAACTTTTCTGACCCAGATTGACACACTTGCCGTTTATGGCACGAATAATTGCGCCATCCTCACACATTCAGCCATTTGTAGCGAGGAAATTGTTAGGCGGTGGCGGTAAACCGCACAGTTGAGCACAGTTTTTTCGCAAAGATGTCAAATATGGTACCCCTGAAGTCACAAAGTTGTTTCCAAAAATTAACTTAAATTGTTTTGCAATTTATAATGCTATTATAAAAAAATGATCGTATGCAACTCGTTCCAACGTCGCACGTTTTCAAAACAAGTGCTCCATGCAATAAAGCTTACCATTATACACTAGTTGCATAATATTCTATTATTTCCGTCAGAGTGCTAAGAATCGTGTCACATCATTCTTTTTCGTAGCGTTAGTTCCGCGCTGTCGAAGGGTCCGCAAGGCCTCCTCAGAAGCTTGCGCAGGTTACGTCGGGACATCCACCTCCACGGATCGATGCCACTTCGATGTCCATGTTTTTAAATCATCTATGTTTCTGGCGCGTCAACTACTAAGGTCATTAGTTCCGTAAGTGTAGTAATGTTTAATTAATTAGTGTAGTGCCGACCTGGATGGCCGTGGTGGCTAAGAGCGAGTACCGACTCAGCGCTTCGGTCCGAAGGGTCGCGGGTTCGAGTCCCGCCTTGGGCATGGCTGTTTGACCCTTGACTTTGCGTGTGTTGTCGCGGAGGGCCTCGCGTTCTGCTGACCCCAGATCAGAGGAGCTCACAAGAGTGTTTGTCTATTGTATGGTCAAATATGCGTCCCTTCGGGACGTAAAGGGCAACCGGCTGTCGGCTGTATAAAAGCCCTAGGAAAAAAAAACTAGTGTAGTTAGTGTAGTAATGTAAGTGTAGTAATGTTATCTCCCACAAGGGGATCACCGCCCCTGCCGGGACAAGCTCTAAGCTCCAGATTTGTCTCCCGGCATTTGTACTGCTTCGGCATTCGCCTGGTTTTGATCACAGAATGCACGGAAAACTACCGATCAGGGCAGATGGCCGATAGAATTCTCATCCAGATCGAGACTGGATTCTACTCCGATGTATAACTAGTGTCAAAATTCCTGCCACTGCAGTCGGTCGCTAGAATTCTCCTCCAGACACCGGCTGAATTTGACCTAGTATTCCATCTAGCTAGTGTCGAAAATCGTGCCCCGTCGAGACTCGAAGCCTAGAACCTCCCGGACAGAGGCACGGCAGGAACATGAGTTGATGCCCTGGGCCACCTTTGTCGGTGGGTGGTGCGGTGCAGATGGGTGGTGCTTCTTTTCCTCTCCCACTACCGTGGCTGCGAATTTTGTTTGTATCAATAAAAAAATGAAACTGCCCAGAAGAAAATGACAAAAACCCGCTATTAACGTGCCACGGAAAGTGCCTCTGTCGAAACGGAAATACGCGCCTCAGGAAAGGAACGGTGAAAGAAGCAGATCATGATGGTTTGCGCCTCAAGGAAAATGGTATTGACGCTGTCCATTAGTGACAAGCTGCTCTTCTCTTCTACGTGCCTCACTCTCTGGTTGCGAGATCCCCGTTTTTTTCGACACTAGCTACACAGCTTGGTTGATTTGAACCACTATTGGAGGAGAAATGTAGCGGATGCCTGGCCGTGTCGGTAGTATTCCTGTTTCCTCGATCAATACCAGAGAAATGCCGGAGCAATCCTCTTAAAAAAGGGACATGGACAGCGCGAAATTTTTCCTTCCTTTTCCTTGTCTCTTCCTCTACTTTCTCTCTCTCTCTTCCTCTACTTTCTCTCTCTCTCTCTTCCTCTCTCTTTCTTTCTCTCTCCCTCTCTCTTTCTCTCTCTTTCTTTCTCTCTCCCTCTCTCTTTCTTTCTCTCTCCCTCTGTCTTTCTTTCTCTCTCTTGCTCTCTCTTTCTCTCGTTCTTTCTCTCTTTTTCTCTCTCTTTCTCTCTTTCTTTCTCTCTCTGTCGTTCTTTCTCTCTCTGTCGTTCTTTCTCTCTCTCTTTCTTTCTCTCTCCCTCTTTCTCTCTCTCTTTCTCTCTCTCTCACACACACACATACACACACACACACACTTTCACTACAAAATTAGACATGTTGGGGAATCGGCCGGGAGCATAGAGCTCGTCTAGGCTGGGGCTATACTCTGCTGGGGGAAAAACCCGGAAGAAGAAAATTTCGCGAGACGAGAAAAAACGACGAGAAGGTTTGCGATAGTTCTCATCATCCAGCAGGGGAGGACCACCGCCACCTGTTGGGACTAACGACCACAGTAGTTGTCGCGCCCGGAAACCGAATTACCCACTCCCTCCTGGGCGCTACACGTTCTCCATTTGAGCTCCGGTTTCGGACATCTCCACCGGCTGGTTCACGCGATAAATAGTGCGCTCTGGTATTAACCTGATACATTTTCGTTCTTCTTTAAGATTCCGTCTGATTTCTTGAAACTTCAAATTTTTAAAAAATGTATACCTTTGCATTCCAAGGAAGACATCTTTCGACAATGCCGATGTATTTATTGAACAATATTCTTCCAGGTTGCTACGGTAGTTTTTGCGTAAAAAAAAATTGTGTTGCCTAAAATTTCAAACTCCGCAATTAAAGCTCTCTTCCTACAAATCAGAGCGTTAAGAATAGTGTTGTTCATTGGAAACATTTTTTTTTCCAAAAACGTGGCTCGTTTCTCAAACACACAGTCGCTTAGTTAGTGGGTAGATAAGATTCGTACCGAATTTAGAAACGATCCCCCTTAATGTTTAGTCATCATTGCAGTTACTTCTTGTGTTAGCTGCAAAAGGTAAAACAACTAATTGTATATTTACAGTCTATAAAGAACCGCAAATGGCGTACCGTTTACATATCGTGAAATAAAAAATGTTGAATAATGTTTGAAAATGGAGATTTGTAAATTTAAATTTAAATAAAAAACGAAACCAAACGTCATTTTATGCTTGAGTAATATAATAAAACGTAAGTATTTAAATTTATATATATTTTTTATTATTTGTTTTATTAAATATGTATTTTAAGATAATTTTTGTTTTGATTGCCTTTAATATTAAATGATTCTTAAATTCGAATGCTCTTATGTCGAATGTTCGCTTGCCGAGTTCCCCGAATGAAAACTGCGCGTGGCATTGCCAACGGAGCGTCTGCGGATAATCGAACCCGCCGCGGAGTCGTCGCCGCTCCGTAAGTCACGGCGGCGCAGAGGCCTCGGGTGCTGGCCAGGGCGCGGGGCGGGAGGGGAAGGGGCGCGGGTACGCGGAGAAATCGCGCGGGCAGCGGCGGCGGTGGCGCGCAAAGTGGTTTCAAAGTTCTAAAATGTGGACAAAATTTTTTTTTTCAAAACTATTCAATTTACATGAATAAACAACATATAAAAACGGACCAGATATTTGTGTATGTATGTTTGTGTGTATGTGTATCTATGTTTGTGTGTATGTGTATGTATGTTTGTGTGTACGTGTATGTATGTTTGTGTGTACGTGTATGTATGTTTGTGTGTACGTGTATGTATGTATGTGTGTACGTGTGTGTATGTATGTGTGTATGTGTGCGTGTATGTGTGTATATGTATGTGTGTGTATGTATTATGTACTCGACATTCAGGGGTCGATTTCCCAGCTAGCTAGTGGTGTCATCCATGCCTGGATCTATTCCTATTCCTTTGTTGGGTAAGAGAGACATGTGTCGAACATGACATATTCCCTTCACCGTAACTAGCACTCTCCGCCTGCATAGGCTTTTCTTCATACAGCTACAGAAACAGACGATTTTAAAGTAAATAACTCTATTTTCGTATCGACTGGGAATCGTACCCAGGAACGTCCCATGGACATGAGCTATTTCAAAATATATATTTTTTCTCATTTCAAATTAATACGTGGAAAGTTTGGTGTGTAAACTCTGATAATTTTTAAAAAGAGGATTTTTATATACACATCTCGGCAACTGTAGTATATTTTTAAGATAATGTTCAAAGCACAGAGAAACCGTTAGGGTAATCGTTGCATCTGCAGCATTGTTAGCTAGGGTTCGAGTCCGATTGATTGATTGTTAGTGATTTCTGACGCGTCAACTACTGAGGTCATTAGTCCCGTAAGTGTAATGCATATTTTTCATCGGGAGGTGGCGGTGATCTTCCCCCACTGGATGGCGAGATCCGGCGCCGACCTACCATCAACTGGCGGGGTTTTTCCAACCAGGTATCACCCACCAGCGGGGTACCACCCCAACCAGAACAAATTCTAAGTCACCGACCGGTCTCCCGGCATGTGTGGTAGTGTAGTGCATGTTAATGTGAGAGTGTGTGTAACGGGTGAGGATAGGACAAGGAAAGGGGAGGAAAGATCGAGCGCAGTCCGTGGCCCGTTTGTTAGGTACTGCTCCGTCATTTGCCTGGTGTTGATCGGAGAAACCGCGGAAAACTACCGTTCAGAGCAGCCGACTGCTAGAATTCTCCTCCAGACAGCGACTGAATTCGACCTAGCTGAAATCTGGTGTCGAAATTCTTGTCGCCGTCGGGACTCGAACCTAGGACCCCCCGGTCAGAGGCACTGCAGTGGTATCAGTTGATGCACGAGTCCCGCCGGTGGCCGATTTTTGACAGTAGTCACCTAGATAGGTGAAATCAGTCACTGACTGAGAGGATAATTCTAGGGGCTGCATGCTCTAATCGGTATCAATTTCCGTAGTTTCTTTGATGAATACCAGGTGAATGTCTGGCTAGTACTCTATCATAAGGGGCACGGACCGCCCTTGAACTTTTCCTTCCTCACCTGTCCCCGCCTCTCCCCTTTTCCACATCTTACATGCCCTACATTATCTCACTTGACGGAAGCTTAGAGATTGTCATAGTTGTGGCGGCGTCCAGTTAAGGAAGATACCTGGAGTATGAAAAACTCCACAAGTTGAAATACTGGGTGGCGACGGTACTCACATTCCGGTGGGAGAAGGACATGAAAAACCACTATTTCCACAGGAATAACAATCCGTACACTTAAGGGAATAATGATGGCAATAGTTGACATGCCCGGAAGAAGCCAATGTTCCTTACGCTCTTCAATGCAGAGTTTTCATTTAAAATAATGGTGAAGGAGGGTTTGCATTTGGCCTGTTCCGCATCAGGACCCTCCTAGAATAGATCGGAGGAAAGCAAGGACACGACCTTTTAGAATATAATATCTCTTAGAATATAATATCTATAATCCTCATCCCGGCAAGGGATGGCGTCGACAGCTGAATAACTAGTGTCGAATATCTGTCACTCACAGGACGCGGACCCAGCACCTCGTGGTCAACATTGCTTCGGATGTGGAATCGCAGCTACGTAGTAAGTTAATGTTTTTTAAAATTGTTTTATTATTTGATTGCTTTTGTACATAGATCAGCTCATAAAACTATACATATGTATTGATGGCTTAATTCATAACACTTAACCTAACTTAACTCTAATACAGTGGTTGAGGAAACCATGATGGCACCTGGTGGATATTATTCTAGGTCTAAAAATAATTTACAAAATATGTGGAATAGATATTTATTTTTGATGCGAGTGGGATGAGTGGGGATTTTACAGAGGTTGAACGAGGATAAGATTTGAATATGGTGAATATTAGAGAAGAATTTATGGGATAGGTAAATAATGTGGTGAATGAAGTAAGTTAATGTACGTGGTCTCATATTATTGAAGTATATGTGTTAATTAACCTATTTTTCGGGGAGATCAGCCTACAGACCTTCGTCAGGGAGACGGCCGGAATCAGAACGGGAATGAGGCTAGGAGCTTCTCGGAGCGAATGGAACACATTGATATAATGATGAGGATTGGGTTTAGGTAGTTCACGGCGAAGCCCATTAGAAGGCCACAACGGCGAAAATATTGCGATATGAATCTAAACGCGGTCACCTGTACAGCTTACAGCATCAACCTATTACTACAGAGTAACGGAGATCCTTCCTAAGCAGTAAATTCTGCTATTTAGTTGGTGTCGAAAATGCGTCACCGAAGGTAGTTGAACATTGGACCTATCAGATTGAAAAGGTAGAGTTGCGAATTCCATGTTCAAATCTCTACACTAAGGAGCGATTCTTTAATCATATTCGAAAACAGTTGAGCCCCACCGTAGACTGCATCGTGCTACGATCGATATTCTTTCGTCTATCATAAGGATTGACCCCAAAATGTCTCACTTCAGTGCGCACAGTTCGGGGTTAGGGTTAGTTTTCACGAGTGATTTAGTTTGTTCTGATAATAATATTGTATAAATTGGGTCAGAGCATGAGAGAATTCTCAGAATGGTACAACCATGCATGTCCAAGGTTAATGGTCAGCATAAGAACACCGAATATCAAAAAGACTTTGCTGTACATGTGAATAACACATTTTAAATTCGACATAGAAAAACTTGTAATTAATGAGTAGTTCCTGTAAATATTTAATTTTCATGAATACTAGGAACATAAATACGAGTATATTTCATCCGAACTTTTTCTAGTTGGTGGAATGACAAAACAACAGACAGAACCTCAGCTTCAGCACAAGATTGCCAACAAGACTGCCAACAAAACGTCTCTATTCCTCTACCTACTTGGTACAATGAAGCAACATCTGCTAAAGAAAGTAAGAAACGACACTATTCTTAATTTCTATAGAACTAAAGTGGTTCCAGTCCTCTAGTATTGTTCAGAGGCATGGGCAATAAGAACTCAACAAAGAAAAAAGATTGAAGTACCAATGGTACGACCATCTCCAGAGAATGGATCGTTCGTGCATTCCTCTTCAAAGTTTTGGATACAGACCGCAAAGCAGAAGAAATATAGGACGCCCACGACTGCCATGGAATGATCAAGTGGAACTCCTGCACACGGAACAGGCCTAAAGGCCTAACACATGCTGAATATGATGATGATGATGGTATGTCCGAAGGAAAACATTTTTGTCCGCTTTTTCCCCCCAATCCGGACCATCGTGCGGCGTCGGAAGGTAGTGGGGGAGAGGGAGGGGGGAGGGGTTCCGCGGGCCATCGCGCGACGCGCCGATGCAGCGAAAGTGCTTTTTCTCTCTCCCCTCTTCTCCCCTCCCCGCCCCGCCCCGCGGCACGCGCTTGTTACAGGAAACGGAACCGCCCGCCCGCGCCGGAAGCCCAGGCGCGCCGTTGCGCAACCACCGCCGCGCACGCGCTCCCCACGCCAGGGCGCGCCACACTCGGCGTTCACTCACAGTATCACTACATAGAACGATTTTCCTAAGGATGAGCCAAGGTGACAGCTAGTGCTGGCCACATAACTGAAGATTCTCTGGTCGTTGTGCCCTCGAGCCCATTAGACTCCCTTCCTGCATTCGTTCGTTTGCAGTTGGCTAACTTGTAAATGGCTTCTCTTCCTTTTGTGATGTCCTCGTCCGACGAAAATATAGTGCGCTTTGAGAAATAATTGAAATTAGGAAGTGCAGTGTTATGCGCTCTTCTGTAAAAATTCTTTTTTTTCTATTAACATTACTTTAAATTCACTTTTTGTGTGATAACTATTGTGTTTATTTTAAAACCTAGATGCGTACTGGTGCACGTGTTTCCGTCTATTGTGCTATTGTGTGGTGAGCTGTAATTGAGAGTTTTCTATTTACGTTCGTGGCAGTTTTATTTTACTGATTGTGAGAGCATGTAAATATATTTTCCTCATATGTAATTAAATATACGTATTTCCCGGACTCGCGCACGTGCATATACCTCAGCGAAACTCTATGATTTCTGCATAGGGATGTTTTCAAAGGGGCCATAACCTAACACTTTACGAAGAGGCGTGGCTAAACAGCTGTCGCGGCGGAGAGATACTTCTGTGAATTACAAGTGATGCTCACTTGTTACGCGAACTGTCACTTAGGCTCATCCTTAGGAAAATCCTTCTATACTTGGGTTTTTCTAAGGTGGCGGCTGAGGGTAGTATCTCCAAGATGGAATTTGGCACGACTTTTTGAATAATTTTCATTCCTGCTGCTGGAGTCGCTTGATCTGCAGCACTGCTTGATGGCGTCGCGATCATGCGACTTCTTGCGGCAGAACTGAGAATGACCCAAAAAGTCGTGCCGAATCCCATCCTGGAGATACTACCATCTGCCGCCACGTGAGCAAAACCCAAGTATTGTGGTGCTATAGAATGGCATAGACTTTCTCGTAGTAAAGTTTTCTAATTTTATTGGTGCGGACTGCCTTACGGTCTTGTACCATCCTCATGTCAGCTACCATCTATCGTCGCCCAAAATACATTTTTTGACATTTTCTCAACTTTTCGGTTCCTTAATTGTAGAACCGAAATATTACTGCAAGAATAATAAAGAAGAGTAAAACCTCGTCCCAACTGGGAATTTTCATTGAAAAATTTGAAGCCGTTTTTAAGAAAATGGCAATTAAGCATTACTGTAAATGCAAAATTTGAAGCTCTTTTCCACAGGAAGATTGTCTTTTCGAAAAACTTCAGTTAAAGTCATTTCAAGCACAAATGCAATAATGTATACAAATCGGTGGAAATGTGTATATTAACGACGCGAAAGATGAATTTTGTTCTGCCGAAAATCCGCCGATTTTTGGAGCAGCATTACATAACTATCTATACTACGTATATTGTTCCGTATACGAAAAAGTAAAAATAAACGTTTTTTACTGATGCGCTATTGCTTGTTATGGCCTGCGATAAAGAGCTCTATACTTACTGCATAACTGGGGTTGCCAACAATTTTCATATAAAAGGGAGGACACCCGACAAGAAAAGGAAAAAAAAGGCGCATCAACACATTTCTTTTTATAGATATTTAATTTAGACTAACATCAGCTCTATTTTTTTCTTCTCTCCATTTGCGACTCACGTGAAAAGATTCGTTCACAAAATGCAGATGAAGATGGTCTGAGCGTCTCCTTTTTTATTTTGGTTGCTAGTCAGAGACACTGTTATCCGTGCGTATGTCAGCGTTCAGGAAAAGGATTTTCATGTTTTCTATTCTGAGTTAAACAATAACGACACAACCTAGCAGATGTTAGTCATGTGATAAAATAAATCACAAACAAATGTTTAAAATTTAGTGATAGGCGGACGTTTAAAATACAAGGAAGGGCGACAGGACAATTAACGTCAATGGAGGACTGTCCTTTCAAATAAAAGACAGTTGGCAACCTTATGCATAACTCACCTGGATCGAGAGGATCGTGGTTACGAGGGAAACAT
Organism: Teleogryllus occipitalis; assembly: GCA_011170035.1. Taxonomy (NCBI): domain Eukaryota; kingdom Metazoa; phylum Arthropoda; class Insecta; order Orthoptera; family Gryllidae; genus Teleogryllus; species Teleogryllus occipitalis. Next base: position 78,170 of record BLKR01002211.1, read on the forward strand.
GTAAACAGTTGAATGTTTCCACATGTTCTCTTATGGAGAGAGTTATGATAAGTCAACCATGCCAAATTTATATTCGTATTTACCCATTATAAGTTCCGTAAAGGCAATTGGCTTCAGTGCCGTTAAATCCCGGGGATTCTAGTCGGTCACCCATCCAGAATCCTGCGATGTCTCGAATTCGCTTAACCTTCGTGACTTTGGCAGTTAACGAATTCGGCTAGCGACGGTTCGCGGTCGTGATCCTTCGTTAGAACCATCCCAGCATTCGCCTGGATGACCGAGGGAAGCCACGAAAACCCCGGTCAGGATGGCCGGGACGGGGATTGAACCCTGGCCTCCCGAATGCGTAGTCAGCGTGCTACTCTCTGAGCCATTTCGCTCGTTATTGCCTTCGATGCAAAGCTCTGTACATTCTGTATAACTTACATGGATCGAGACGATCGTGTTGAGGGAAATATGAGTACAGTTGAATGATGCTACACGTTCTCTTACGGAGGAAATTATGAGAATAATTTATTATGAACTAGGTGACCCGGCGAACTCTGTTCCGCCTTAACAGCCGGTCCTATCTTTTTCTCGCGTCGCACTCACTGTGAGAAACTGTACTATCCTTGTTGCACTGCGTACGTGCAAAAACGTGCGTTCTCATACAGGAACGCTGTCGAACGGGATAAACAGTATCCTATGTCCGTCTCCTGGCTCTAAGCTTCCTGCTCACCAATTTTCAGCCAAATCAGTACAGCCGTTCTTGAGTTATAAATAGTGTAACTAACACGACTTTCTTTATATATATATATATATATATATATATATATATATATATATATATATATATATATATATATATATATAGATTATGAAAAGGGAATAATGAAAAGACGAAGCGTGTCAGGTTAACATCTAGTTAATTAGTAAGTAAATCTGAATCATTAAAATTAGGCTAAAAATAAAATATTGTATGTACCACGGGCGTTAACTGCTTCTAATGATCGAGCGGTTAAAAAATCCTTGGCCTTTGGCTCTCAGACCGGGAGCGATAGCTCAGTGCATTAACTGATGTCACTGCCGCGCCTCTGACCGGGAGGTCCTAGGTTCGAGTACTGACGGCGGCAGGACACTAGCTTTTCAGCTAGGGCGAATTCACTCGCTGTCTGGAGGAGAATTCTAGCGACCGGCTGCTCTGATCGGTAGTTTTCCGTGGTTTCTCCGATCAATACCAGGCGAATGCCGGAGCAGTACCCTACCAAACGGGCCACTGACCGCGCCCCATCTGTCCTTCCTCTTCCTTATCCTATCCTCTCCTCTTACACACACACACACACACACACACACACACACACACACACACTAACATGCACTACACTATCACATACTCCGGGAGACCGGTCGGGAGCTTAGAGCTTGTGCCGGCTGGGGCGGTGCCCCGCTGGTGGGAGAGTCCTGGTTAGGGGGAAACCTCACTAGCCGACGGTAGGTCGGCGCCGGATCTCGCCATCCAGCGGGGGAAGATCACCGCCATCACCCGAGAAAAAAGCATGCACTACAATAACGGAACTAATGACCGAAGCAGTGACACGCCCGGAAACACGAAAAAATCTATCAATCAATCAATTTGGCTCTCGGTCTTTTTGTCGCTGCTCGACTATTATGACTCTTATAACGCCCTTAATCACGCGCATAAATAACTTTTTCCTATACCGTGTTTACATTTACCCCCTGAACAGTCAATGTGAACAAGTCCCTTACTTTCTCATTTATTACAGTCCCCTAAACTATGACGTAAATGTAAACAAAGTATATACAGCCTACACAAGGTAAACATGAGATAAATAGCGCCCTGTATCTATTGCGCCCGAATGTGGATCAATTTTTGAATATAGACTGACCGTAGTATTGAGTATATTGGAATATATCTCGAATATATCGCAAAGCAGTCCTGGATGGCAGAGGTGGTTAGAGCGTTTGCCGACTCAGCGCTTCGGTCTGAAAGGTCGCCGCTTCGAATCTTGCCGGGGGCATGGTTGTTTATCCCTTGTCTTCCACGTATGTTTATTGTCACGGAAGGTCTTCCGAGTCTGCTGATCACAAACTGAGATGCCTGAAAGTGTATCAGTGTCTAATGTAAAGGTTAACATGTTTCCCCTTGAGTGACGTAGTGGGTACATGGCGCGGATAGTCGAAATCGACATCCCCTGAAGCTGAAAAAAATTGGAAAAAGTTCCAAATATATGGCAAAACTCAAAACTTCCTACACCGCTGAAATATTATCATCACTCATTATTTATTGATGAAAACATCGCTGAGGGCTATTTTGATATTTGGTATTCTTTGGTATTTGGTATTTTGGTGAATTGTCTTCAACATCATGAAGTAGGGACCCACAAAATATATTTCTTTCTGTTTAAAAGTATTGATTTTGTTCAATGAAATATACTTTTTAATGAGTGTCATTTACAGTAATACTTGCATATTAATTGACTTAAGTTCTCAACCTTCACAGCCACCAAAGTCAAGTATGGAAGCAATGGACCGAGGTCATTTTTGCGTGGTGGATGATTGCCAAAGAACTGGTTCCAATTTGTACAAGGCCGACTTTTCTCGCTGAGCTGTTATTAGGGTCGGCTGACTGTACTGGTATGTGCCAGTGAATGGATAATGGAATATTATATGAAATTTCTTTAAATTTATTTACGTATTTCTTTATTTATTCTTTGGGGGGGGGCTTTTTCCCGCTTCAGAGGATGCCGATTTTTCGGCTATCCTCGCCGGGTACCCACTGTGTCCCTCATGGGACACTTATTTACCTTTACATTAGACACTGACACGCTTGTGGGCTCCTCGGTCTGTGGTCAGCAGACTCACAAGACCTTCCACGACAACACACACCTACACGAAAGGCAATGGGACGAACAACCATGCGCACGGCAGGACTCCAAACCGCGACCATTCCGACCGAGGCGCGGAGTCGGCACACGCTCTAGTCACCTCGGAAATCCAGGTCGGCATTTCTTTGAATTTAATACAGATGGGAACTCTCAACTGGAATTTCCTAAATCGAGAGGCCTATGGGGCACCTAAAGGAAATATGTAAATAGAACAGGTGTGGAATGGGTGGCCAATGAAAGTTTGGAATTTGAAAAAGGTAGTTGGGTTAAGTTATTAAAGCAAAAAAATGGCCAGTTAAATGACGTTAATTGGATTCACATCGCTTGGTTATTTTTAAGGCGGTGGCGTGGCTCCGACCTTCGGAGAGTCATTAACATATTGCATCTTGAGTTGGGTCAACGGAAAATTTGCGACACATTTTATTCCTAACTTCTCACAGTATTTATCTTGATTTTCTTGTCTGGCGATACTACTACTTCATTACGGTACCAGTATTTAAACCTTATGGTCATACCACGAAATGGGTGAATGATTTTGATGTATAAATGATAATGAAGTAATCATAATATTAATTCAGCAAGTCTGAAATGAAAGGCAAGAGAAACATGAGGTTCCTTAGAAAACTTTCATGAATCCGCTTGTCCCACCACAAACTTTACACGATTCGACCGGGTACCCTTGACCCACTGGAAGAAGCCAAGCGTTCTGACCGCTGCACCTCTGGTCGGCTTAAGTGCGAAAGTGTTCTATTCATTCATTCACTTTAGCTGTTTTTTTTTAACAATTTTCCCGCCGAACCTCTTATGGTTGAGCGATCGCCGATATCACTCCCTCACAACCCGTACGCATAGTATTATAACGTATATTTAAACAAAATTGTGTATGTTCAGAAAAAAGGTACGTCTCAGGTACGAACCTGAGTGAAAACAGGTTCCTATCGGTGGCGGGTCACTCAGGTTCCTACATCGGCGACGTAGTTTTCATAAGCCCTAGCTTTATGACACATGCCCTTCATGGCCTACCCGAACCTCCCTTTGAAGACTGTGTATGCCGCCAAAACAAACATTCCCAAACAACAAATAATCCAAAACCAATTCCTGACATACTAACTAACGCCCCAATGTTCATCTCAAATTATCAGTTTCATAAGGAATTCAACAGTGTATCATTAGATCATCGTATCACATACCTTACCTCAAACTTCTACCATAACATACATAAAACTCCAGCACTTTCCTTAATGTATAGTATGGAGTCAGTTTCGAATAAGCTAATGAGAAAGTAATAAATATTACATATGTAAAGTTTAAATTACTATCTATGTATTTACCTTCATAAATTAAAACTAGTGGTGCTAAAACCGTACGTAAAACAGTTTTTCGCCCCTGTTTTCACGCAAAATTCCGCGAAAAATACTCAAATTTTCGAAAAATTGGACATGATCTTGTTTAAAAAATATATCTTTAAGGAATACATTTCATTACGGGAAAAAACTCTTATCTCTAATATTTTAGTTGTAGGAAGACTCCGATTCTTTTTTTAACTTTTGCAATTTCCGAAGAATCGGGGTTTTAAAAGAATATGAGACCTGCACCATTCTCTTAAACATCCTTCACACTATCCCTCAACAAAATGTAATGAAAAACATTGAGAAATTTTTTTGAAAATGTCCCAGGAGTTTCGTGTAATGTACCCTCAAAATTCAAATATCTGTTTTAAACTTAAAGTGCCGCGACATCAGTCAGGCCGATTAGGGAATATCAATTTTGGAGAAAATCGGCTGAACGGTTTAGCCGCTAGCTTTGTTCACAAGCGGACGGATAGACAAACTTTTGCCGTCTTTCGATTTTTCGGTATCAAGGACGCTCAGTACATGAATTCGGGCTACACCACGTGATAGATGATTTTTTTTCTAAATTAGCCACTGGATTTATCCATTTTTTCGTTTCCAGGGTCCTATAGTAAGAAATATCACCGTTTTTCGCGCAGCATTACATAATATTCTCTCCACTCCGTAGCGAGAAAGTAAAAATAAAAGTAAATATCAGTATGAGAGCAACGGTGAATGAACCATGATCTTACATGAGTTTTAGAGCGTGGAATTATCGTAATTGTTGTTTCATTGTCTTCTGAAATATTGGGAAAGAATGATTTTCCTTCTCTGAAACCTTCAATCAAGCTCTTGGTTTTCGCGTATCAGTTTCTTTTAGTTTTGAGTTCTCTTGTCAATTCTAAGGCCATCTTTAAGTATAGACTTCATGAGTTAAAATTTTGAAAGGTTTGTTTACCAGTTCGTTTACCGGAGTTGTGAAAAAATATTAAAAACTACCAATTAGTGCCAAATAGCCCTGATAAACTCTGCTCTAAAATTGTTTATGATGAGTGATAGTTCTAATAATGATTGTTATAACTAATAATCCTCTTTCTAAATCGTATTCTAAGGTAAGATGATAGTTTTGTACCATATAAGAAACCATCTACACAAAACCCCTTAAATGTGGTAAAGCTGGAGAAGGAGTTACCTCCTTCCCCAGTACTGCGACAAGCACATTTAAGACAAAAATATGGAAGGTCGCAAATTATTCTTTGAATGAAAAGCTGATGCATATACGACACTCAGTACAAGTTACGCTGCACACACATCAAATATAATTATAAGAAATGGGGTAATTCGAAAACAAAGCGTCTTATGCCTTTAACAGTGTTTTCTTGCCCTAAAATGGGCAGCTCAGAATATTTCGTACCCCGTAATCACACAGTGAGACTTTCTTTCGACGTTTTGTTGCTTATTGGAGGTATATCCACTTCATAAAACAGGTTTAAGAAACGTTGGAGGTTGGACTTCTGCATGAAGCTATTTTCAATTTTATTAATGATGATTTACAAAGTACGGAATGTTTGCATCGCCTACCTATAATAATAATAATAATAATAATAATAATAATAATAATAATAATAATAATAATAATAATAATAATAATAACTCGCTGCCGTTAATATTAACTCTAAATTAATCCTGTCTACAACGTGTTATTGTCTCTGGTTAACAATGTATTAAGCAGTTTTACTGAGAAACAATGAGCCAGAATTCATTCGTGCTCTGGCTGTGATTCATCACTTTATGAAAACTTCTGTGCGTCTAGGAATTGTCGACCTAATTCACGATTGAAGGAAAGCAGTACCTCATTAGTCTCTTCCTTTAAGCCCAGATAATCATTTTAACTACTTTCGTGTTTTCAACTTGTTCGTCCGGAACACATCTAAGGTTGTATAGAAGCTGAATGGGCGTTCCGGTAGTTGCTTTCGGAATGAGAGATGCTTCATTGTAAATACGTCGTTGTGAGATTTCTTCCGAGAAACCGGGGGGTCATTTCGTCTAATAACCAAATCTAGGTATTGTGTTATAGATGGCAGAACTAACGACATTCCCAAGAGTTCTTGGACATTTGTGACGACTTGTATGCATTCATAAATTATCCATTACGAAGAAGTCTTAAATTGCTTTTAGATCTGCTTGGAAACTATCTGAAAAAACTTATGACATTTCGTTCTTTAGTTTCGAATATCATATCAATTATTGAAAGTACTGACGTATTTAATTATAATTAAACCCTCTAAGTCATTTTGATTTACGTTAATTTTTAACCACCTACATTCACAATCTGACGATAACTCGACTGGTGACGCTTATCTCTAGCCGCATACGTTATAAGAACTCATATTATTTTGTTGATGGCTTATTTCATTTTTAGTAGTTACGAGAATTTTGCAGTATGCTATCTAGTAGATTACAAACACCTTTCTGTTTCAATGTGTTGTTCTTAGAATAAAATATGTAAAAGTCATGTTTCCGAAGCCTCGGAGCGTATCTAATACACGTCTTGCCATTTGTCTGTACCTCATCGGTTTGAACTCCGGTGAGGGCCTCCTATTTTTCATCCAATAATAATTGTGAGAATTGCTAACGAAAGATTCAAATAAGTGGTTCAGGCACCGCGCAATTTTGATAAAAAAAAAGAGGTTTACCGGTAACAAGAATAAAATTGGAAGATTAGTTAATATATGTTACCTTGATTAACCAATAATTAATATAATAAGACTTTATCATTGCAGATTGATTGTGTTCAAATCACAGGTCGTTCCCCCTTGGGGGTAATTTGCAGTGAACAGCAGATGTATTTTACACGGGAGAGCGAACATAAATCGTTGAATGGTCACGATTACAAAGATTACGAATTCAAAGTCTATTTCTGTTAATAGTTGTGTGCGTGGAAGAGTAATACCAAGTCTCTCAGTTGTGGTATTTGAGGTTACACGTACGATATGAATTTGGACGCTAAGTCATTGTTGAAAATTTATTGCCGTGATTCTGCAGTAACTTGAGATGTTGTCTGTTGAAATACAATGTTGCCAGAGAGGCTTGGTATATTATCAGCCAACAGGTTTCTAGCACCTGCACCACTCAAATCATTCGGTACAATAAATTATATCTCTTACGTCACGTCATAAAACTACCCAGATCAAGATACCGTCAGCATCGACCTACTGGACCAAACTGTTCAGAAGGGGATCTCGACATTCAACTTACACGGAGCCGCGCCGAGGCTCAACAATAATATTAGAGTCCCTACAAGAACAGTTGACTTTTAAAGCAGAATTGTTTTATTATCACGAAAATTAGTTTTTTTAACCAGAGAAATTTATGAGTTCAAAGCAAACACATTATTGGGTCGAGCGCCCTCACACATTACATTTGATATTCTTAATTTCAATATATGTGTTCTTTCGCTCTATTCGCTTTCATTTTTGCAAGTGAATATCACTTTTTCAAAAAGGTTTTGACATGAGAAACACGGGTATAGGCACGGAGCGAAACGGCACTCGTCTCTCCTGAGATCCTTCAGCCGTGTAGCCAAGGTAATTATCTGAAGAGGTCCATTCTAGCAGAATCATACTGAACATATTCCAATTTTGATAGTACAGCAGTGCCTCTGACTAAGATATTAGGGTTGTGGTGGCAGGATTTTCGGCACTAGCTAAGAAGCTAAATCGAATTCAGCCGCTGGCTGCAGGATAATTCTAGCACCCAGATGCTTTCATAGCTAGTTTACCGTACCTATTAACTCCAGGCGAATGGCGGAGGAGTACCATAACAAACGGGCCACGGAGCGAGCAATATTTCCTTCCTATACCTTGCATTCTCACCCTTTACACACACACACACACACACACACACACACACACACACTGACAAGATCTATATTACCACATATGACAGGAGACCAGTCAATCGCAAAGATAGTTGTTAGTGTTCGCCTGCTCTCGAACTGGTTTCATCTAATGGGGTTATGTTGCAGGATTTGTTGCCCCCTCGCCGTGTTTGTCGACTCCAGTCCGTGACGAGAGACCAGTTGTTTGCGAGGGTACTAGTCCGGTATTCACCTGGTATTGATCGGAGAAACCATGGAAAATACTGATCTGAGCAGGTAGCCGCTAGAGGTCTCCTCCAGCCAGCTGCTTCTGAATTCGACCTAGCTAAGTAGCTAGTGTCGAAAGCTTTATGAGTGAAAGAGTCATCGCTTGGTTGGTTGATTGTTAATGATTCCGGGCGCGTTCCAACTACAAGGATCAATAGTGCCGTAAGTATAGTGGATTTTTTTCTCCGATGAGACAGTGCTTGCTTCCTCTCGCTGGATAGCAAGTTCCGACGCCGACATACCGTCGGCTGGCAGAATTTTCCTCAACCAGGTATCTCCTACTAGCGCGGGACCGGTCCAGTCGGGACAAGCTCTAAGCCCCCGACCAGTCTCGCGGCATGTGTGGTAGTGTAGTGCATGATAGTGTGTGTGTGTGTGTGTGTGTGTGTGTGTGTGTGTGTGTGTAAGGGGTGAGGATAGGACAAGGAATAGGAAGAAAAGATCGCGCGCGGTGCGTGGCCCGTTTGCTAGGGTACTGCTTCGGCATTCGCCTGGGGTCGATGTGAGAACCTACGGAAAACTACCGATCCAAGCAGCCAGCCGCTAGAACTCTCCTCCAGACAGCAACTGAATTCAACCTAGCTGACAAGCCAGTGTCAAAAATCCTGCCACCGTCAGGACTCTAACCTAAGACCCCCGGTCAGAGAGACAGCAGTGACCTCAGTTGAGGCCCTTGAGCCACCTCGCACGGTAGAGTCATCGGTAATTGAGTAACGCAAAATCGGGTCGCGTGTGTTGTTTTTCCCAGGCGCCCCGCCGCAGCTGCAGGTTTGCAGCTGAGGCAACGCGTGCGGGCGTGGGCGGTGGGAATGCCGCGTCAGCAGAGGGTAGGAATCCTCTGACGAACGCAAAACTCGAGGCGCCCCCTGCCCCCCTCCCGCGAGCGGGCGACACACAGTCCCCGGCGCATTGCGAAAGCGCAGGAAATGCCCAAGTTGCAGTCCACACGACGCTCGAGTGACACGCTTCCTCGGGGAAGTAACACATTCATTTTCTACTGTTCGTTTTTCTTCTGGTGTGTTGTTTTACAAACTGTGTTACACACAGTATGTGTTTGTTCCGGGACAGTTTCGGGAGAGTTGGTAGACATTATTTTATACTTTCAAGGGAATCTGTTATTTTTTTAAGTTACCAATTAGGATTAATTGGGGTACCTCAGTACTGTACATGCTTTTAGTTTATTATTTCTACGTTTCTTCCTAATATTTTAGAACCAATCAGTTTCTTAATGTGAAAATGTTTATGTAACTTACTTATGCCTCTTTCTTGAAATTTGTGGAAGAATTTTAAACAAAAATAAATTTAAATTAAAAACAATAAACTTTTCCTACACTGTGTTTTCATTTAGACCATACAGACGAGTGCATCCTTTCTGATTTATTACGTATGTGACTTAAACTATGTCTCCAATCTAAACAAAGTATGTACCCTCTCCCTCAGAAAAAATGTCGTTCAAAATTCTATCTTCCACACCGCGCCGACAAACTTGGACACCCCTCGGCCTGGGGGAGGGCAGGGGGAGGGACGCGTTGACCAATCGCTAGCAGGTAGAACCACAGTTGTCTGTGATTGGTGCAACATCCCAAGGGGCAGAAAGAACGCTGTCTCAGGGGGAGAGGGGCTAGTTCGTTTACGTACGAGACAGAAATATCGTCATATTTCCCTGCCGATAGAGATAGTTTGCCTGCGCGTACGCCACGACGAAAAAAATATTTCTAAGCGAGGTTTTCCGTCCAGAATGATTGTCTATAGACCAGTAAATATTTATCATTTTAGCAACAATTATTCTAACTTTTAGTAATCGATTTGTAACTCCTGACAAACTGCTATTTTGAGATATTCATTTCAGGCACAATTTGCGGAGCCTTCCCGGCCGTTCTAACGCATATTTCGAATTTGTTTATAAAATTATAAATTGTTGCAAAATTGTTAATACGCTGTTTTTGGTTCTGGGACATCGGGAGACTCTCCCCCTTTAGATTTGCAAAATTTGGAAATTGTTTATAAATTTGCAATTGTTGCAAATTTTTTTATTGTCTAATCTGAATGGCGTTTAAATGTGATGCAAAATTCCGGAATCCGTTCGGTGCTATTATATCTCGTTCTCGAGATATATGTAATTGTTTATAAGAAATTAACATCTTAGTAGACCCCATTTGTTTGCGCTTAATTCATTCGCGCTAGCAGAATAGCGTGGGATGGGCATACTGAAAAAACAGTTCTCCAATGCCGCGCTTTTGCCTGCTACATACGCTTAAAATGCACTTGCTTGTAAACAAATTCTGTGGCCAATTTAATTATGCTAAATTCGTATTTTTACGGCGAGTATGAGCATAACGTTTATTTGGTTTTTATATTCTCTTTTAAGTCCTACAATTTGCAAGGCGATATATTTATCAAATAGGAAAGAAATTGATTATAAAAAAAATATTTTTCAAGGTGCATACGCCCAAACAATTGTTTCTGTTTTTCTATCAAAGGGATGTTGAGCAACCGAATAAATGTATTATTAATTTTTTTTAAGTCACCTGTTAACACCGAGAGTCAGAAACTATTTGTTCCTCTTGTTTAACCATTACGATTAAAAAATAGGGAAACATATTGCTTAGCTGTTTGCTATAAACTGCATTGGATTGGATGAATGTAGTGTTAAGGTTTTCAAATACAGAAATATTCAATTTTGTGTTTTGAAAGATCACATGAGTAGAATCACACATCACAATATTTACACAAGTATAGAAATTTCTAAATAAACGTATATAAACTTTAGGTTAATATTTTCAATTCAATTTATCATTCCTTTCTAAAACTGTTAATTTGATGATTTCATTGTATAATATTCAATTCAGAGCTTTATGTGCTAAATCTACGCTTTGTTGATACATATTTTTAAACAACATTAATATATTTAATATACATTTAAAAGGGTTTTAGATTGGCGAACGTTTCAATGAAATTTCACGAATTCCTAAATTCTTGAAAATAAATACTTGTAAAATTAAATTATTGTAGCGTGTAAAAATATAACAAACTCACGTATTTGGTAAAACGAGTTGATATTACTAAAAGAAAGCAAAACAGATGTTATAGCAATTCAAAGAGATTTAGCGTTTGTTTACAGTTTAGTAAATATCAATGCTCTAGCATTTCCCAGTGAAAATACATAGAACGAACTTGGTGGTCAAGTGATATGACCTTCCCAACACAGACTACATTTCAGTATCGTCAGAGTTCGAAGGTGGTTTGTTGGCCGCCATTCTACGAATCTATCAAAACCTTGAATTTTGCACGACCATCTGTACAGGGAGAACGTAGCGGTTTATTAAACGGAAACGGGCCATTCGAGGTATCTAATGTGCACTCTTTGAAAACGTTTAACCATTATAAACTATCCCTAAGAAAAATATCAAATAAACAATGTTAAACGTCACCAACTTAACATTGCCTTTACTATTTGAATGTTTTCAACATCCCCAAAACCAACAGAAAACCCACGTTTTTACAGGTTATTATAAAACCAATTCAATAAATATAAGCATTTATTCACGTTATTATTTTTAAAACACTCAAATATCTACGATGTTATTTGATTCATGTCTTCATCGAAGATCTGAGATTAAAAAACTGATAAGCAGACAAAATTAAAGTAATTTTGAGTGATTGACGAAGTTGAATGATCAAATGACAAAAAAATATTTCTTGCTCCATATAATGCTATCGTGTTTAACAGACATGTAATTACATGTGATACCTATATTTAAACATCCAAACTAATGAAACTTTTCAAAATTGAAATCATCAATAAAACGTTGATTCATCAGCAAGGATTATATAATTAAATACTCTTTTGAGATTCATGTGCTCCTGTGTGAATAACGTAGTAAACGTGATTGGTATGATCCAGTTTCTCAGGATAATACAAAACCTGGTAGACACATACACTAAACATAATAGTTGGAGAATTATCAACCAAGACTCTTTACCCGAAATTGTTAACCAATTGAATATTGTAATATGTTACCATTTGAATATCATAGAAAGTAAGACGCAATTTGTCAAAATTCATGTGAACTATAATTTTTCTTTAAATTTTACTCCTTATCCTGCGAAAGATGTGTGACAGTACTTATGTTAACAGTTTTACTGCCATGAGTTTAATTAATTTGTTTGCAGTACGCAAATTATTGTTTTTGGTTTTAAGGAAGCATGGATATACAGAGTATCGGGGAAGGAAACGTGGAAAGTTGGAAAAAAGCTGTTTAAACAATTTAAATCATACTTTGTCTAATAAACTACATAGATATTTTGAATAACTGAGCTGCAATAAACACGCAAATGTTGGTTTGAAAATATGATTTTTACGCAAAACTTTGCATTCTAGAATCTTGTAAACAGACCAGAAACATGTAACATGTTTATTATTAACAATATAAATTAATATATTAGTTCAGAAAAAAATTAACCGAGAAATAAAAAAGCAGTCGAACTGTGAAAATTGGATGCTTTTTTATTTGTAGGTTAATTTTTCTTTCTGATCAAATGTATTCATTTATTTTGTTAATCATAAACAATTTAGACATTAATGAAGTGTTTATATGATTCTACAACGCAAATAGTTTCCTAGAAAACATATATCCAAACCAACTTTTGAATGTTTATTGCGGCTTAGCCATTTGGAATATCCGTGTAGTTTATTAGACAAAATAAGCTTAAAATTGTCTTAACAGCTATTTTTCGAAGATTCGACATTTCTTCCCCGAATATCCTGTAAAAAAACGCTTGATTTCTGTTGGTACGCGACGGAACGGCGTTCCGGTTCTTTGGAAATAATTATGAAATTATATTATATATAAATAGCTATTGCTATTATATTAATAATTAATTTGAGGCGCGTTTCGGGGCCTAAGATTTTAAAAATAAAGGATATATGTATCATAATAACTCTTATGACGACACTGTTCTCAGTTACGTAAAGTTTTAATTTAGAGAATCAAGGTCTAAGTTTACTCACCTAAATAAAATTTATCTTACTATACATACTATTTAGAAAGTGTTTTATGTTCAAAACAAGTGTTGCCTCAACAGCATATATTTTCACGTTTTATTCGTAATTGCTATGCAATATTCAATACGGACTATGTGAACCTGCAAAAAAGAAACAAAAAAAAAACGACCTACTGCAGCAGAAAATATCTTCTACTCGTCGGGATTCGAACTCGGGTCTTTAAAGTCAACTCACCTGACCACAACTCAACTCACCAATAATATTAATCGTGTCATGATATATACAGCCTCAAATTTGTGGGGCTAATATGATACAACTTAAGAGGCTAATGTAATACGGGTGTCGGGGCTATTTCGATTCACTAAAAGTTAACACGCAGACAACTGGAAGGGATTTTTTTATGTTTAATATTACATCAAAGGCGCTAAAATTCCGATTTGATGTTGATAAACTATCCAAGTGTTAATCTGAGAAAGAAAGAGCAGACGACAATTCATATAGATTTCCTCGTGTTCCTCCCTACCCAGTACATGGTGATTCACTTATGATTATCAATTGGCGGAAGCTTCTGCTGTTTCAGTGCAGTTACTGATTTTTCACTGGAAGCACAAGGAACCAGGCCTACAATAGGAGCTAACACCATCCCTTCAACTCCAGATATCAACTGTTTTCATCCAGTATTTTTGAGATAATACTGTTGGAAAAAATTTTTAAAAAACAGTAGCCCTCCAAAGAATAAGGAAGCGGTTAGAACCAATAGCAGCAATCATTACTAGTGAAGAGTGGATCATTACTAGGAAAGAGTGGAGTGTTTAATTTACATTAATTTAATATCTATTTTTAAAAAGAGATTTCATGAAACAAAAATCTCTAGCGTTAATATTTGTTTTCGACAATGTTAATAGGTATTTGTTTGCAATTTTCGAAAATTCAGATCGTTCGCCCAAAATTGAACGTACGCCACCTTTAAACATCTTGTGCTTCGAGGAATAGATTTACAGAAAAATTGGAGCTCTTTTTGAGAAAATTATGTAAATATGATGGGGTTTGGTGTAAAGTACCTTCAAAATTAAAAGATTCGTTTCAAATTCGGAGATTCGTAATATTAGCCAGATCGTTCAAGGAATATCCATTTTGGTGAAAATCGTGTTTACTTTAGGCTCTAGAATTACTCACACGAAAACGGATTCACAAAGAGGTTTTTTGGAAAATCACTTTTTCGGGTTCAAAAAACAAGCGTTTTGACAGCCTTGTGTATAGAAAATAAAAGAACAATACCAACAATCCACTTTTTTCGAACTAGCTACTTACAAAACGTGTTTTCTGTGAAAATTTCGACACTTCCTCCTACAGCATTACGTAACTCTCTTTACACGTGGAGGTAAAAATGTTCCAGCGTTACTGGGATTTGAACTCGGATCCCTGTAGTCTGTAGGCCTGGCTCGAACGCACTGCGCTATCACAGATATTTCTCAATACGCTGTCCAAGCACACTTATTACGAAAAGAATAGTTACGTGATATTGATTGCACTTAGATTTTTTATTAGAGGAATGTTCTACATGTGTCAAAGGTATCAAATTCGCAATAAAAATTCAAACGATTACAGCCCACGCAACTACATAGCTCAGTTTACTAAGAAATATTTTCAACCAGAAGCGGTGGTCTTTAGAACCGTCTGTGGAAGTCGTTCCCGGTCTTATCTTTCGGCGACTATGGCCAAGGTTGAATTACGTCACAGATGAAAGTTGCGATAACGCTAGAGCTCAACACGGGCGCTCATGCAGACGTTCTGAAGCCAGAATCGCAATAGGGGCATATTTATACGTGATTCTTAAAGACATTAACACACTAAAATAAGTAGTGGCGCCTCAAAACACATGCTTTATGTGATATTTATAATGTATACGAATGATTATAACTATACAATTAACCGCAAAATTATTTCTACCCGCAAAAATTATTCGCCGTGGATGAGATTCGATCTTACGGGCCTAAGCTTCTCCAACAGTGCGCTTACCTGCTATACCACAGAAAATCTTATAACTTTTGTCTCTCACAAATATGATTTTAAACTGTCATATATCACAGATTTGACTAAAAAAGAACGTGCGGCGTTTAGATGCTTGTGTTAACTACAGACGGACAGATAGACGCCAACATGAGATCTACACCATTCTCTTAAACGTTGTTGAGATTATGGAAAAAAAAGAATCAAAACCGATGAACTCGCTTTTGAGAAAATTTTGAAAATATCTCTGGGGCTTTATGTAAAGTACCTCCCAAAATTAAAATATCGGTTTCGAATTAATGGGACCGTGATATCAACAAGATCGATTGGGTATTATCAATTTTGGACAAAATCGGTTGAACAATTTTACCCCTAGCGTTGTTCGCAGACGGAAGACTGATAGACAAACGTTTTGCCGTCATTCAATTTTTCGGTAACAACGATCCTCAAAACATGAATTCTGGCTACACAACGCGTTAAATGATTTCCCCCTAAATTTATCAAATAAATTTATTCACTTTTTTCGTTACCAGAATAAGACGGTTTTTCTGCCGAAAATTCGCCCTATTCTGGTGCACGATTAGAACACCTTTTCTTCTTACGTCAGTAAGTGCGAGAAAGTAAAAATCAATAAAAACATTAAATCCTTTTTTCTACCCCCATTTCCGTCTTCCTAAAGGCCTAATTAAATAGCCTGTCCAACATAAAATGTATTAACCCCTATGTTATTTTTCCTAGTTTACCAATCCCCGTCTCAGTACGGGGGAGTGGGGGCAAAACTAGGAGAAGAAAAATCCCACACTACTAACACCTGGCTGTAGAGTCCCAACTGGGACAGGCAGCTGAAGAGAGCATCAACCTCAGAAGCGTCGGCAATGAGCGCAACAATGGATGCTGTGGGCAGCAACAATGGACGCTGCCAACAATGGACACATATTTGCTTATCAATTCCTGTTAAAATTGTTTCGTATTTCAGTTAGCATTGCTGTGACTAAATGTTCTTATAAGTCTTGTTTATGGACCACTAATTCGTGTTTCGAATACACAAAATTATTTTTGCCCGATCTCAAGATATTCTAAAATCATTCTTAAATATTATATTTTCTTTTAAATGATGACCTACAAGTACAACCAAACAAATCATAATTAGTCTCTTCATAAATAATTAAGAAATTAAACAGTTATAGATGCCCCGGAAAGCAGTAAGCCCGCTAAAACATTTTATCGCTGCGAACTCTATTTCAAAATCTATTTTAATTTGCTACTTAAGTTATTGAAAAAGGTAAAATAATTTGGAAAGTAAATGAATGAATATTATTATAAATACGTATTACCTAATGCATATCTGCGTATATATATATATATATATATATATATATATATATATATATATATATATATATATTGTGACGGACCGGGGTTCCGATCCTGTGCATCAGTAAATTTATTGAAGGGGTCAGGGTTTCTTTTTTGCGAATGGGCTCCGGGGTGGGGTAAACATTGATACGACTTCCAAATATAATTAACATACACAACTTTATTTCAATAATTATACAATAACCTTGTAACTCTTTTAGCTTGGACCCTTATACCTAGAATCACTGCCTTACTCGTTTACATAGTAGTCAAAATATTCGAATATGATACCAAATTCAACCTGCTGGTCGTCTGGCAGCGTTGTTATGTCCGGTTCATGCCCAGCAGACGTTCGGCACCCCTCGGCGTTGGTCGGCTGCCGCTTCGGCGTGTCCGTGGAGCGACCGTGGCGTCGCTGCCTCTATCCCTCCGCGTGTCCAACCGCCCTCGGTTCGGCGTTGCTCGTCTCCGGATTACACCAACTGCCTCGTTCAGTCACCTCAAATATGAATTTCACTCACTATGCTCAAAATTACGATGCTGCTTCTTACGTCATATTACTATTACGCCACACGATTCTCCTACCGGCTTTCACATCGTCATTCACAGTCGTTAGCTTCCACACACTGATCACGTTATATATGCAGTCCTTGCCCCAATTACTCTCGTCGAACCTCTCACGAATGCGTCGCCTACACTTTACTAATATCTTCACTATTGTATTGTTCACTCACGAGTCTCTGATATCACATCTTACGCATCCGGCATTAAATATTCAGCCACGTCCCGCGCAATACGTGCGCTCCCCTACACTGCCTAGTTCTTACTACCCTGCTCTCGCCTCCCCGTCCGTTAACTCTCGTGCGTCGCGGGACCCCCTCTCGCGCTAGGCGGGAGCCGCCAACTGACGCGCCATCCGAATCGTAGAGGCCGCTTTGCGTTTCGTCTGGAAACGCGGTGCGTTTCAATATATATATATATATATATATATATATATATATATATATATATATATATATATATATATATAAAAATATACACACACTTCTCGACTTTAAAATTGATTACATTTTCTTGAACGTAGAGATATTCTAACATTAACGTTAAGTAAATAAAGGCCGGTATTACACTGTAAAAGATCTTTGTCAAAGATATTTTATAAAAGAAATATGACAGTGTAATAGCCAATATTGTATAAAAGATTTCTTTTATAAAATTTCTTGGATAAAATGTAGTCTCCGGCTTCCAAGTTTTATCATATTTGGTAACATGGCGTCCGATATAGGGGTATTGCTTCAACCAAAGTCATAATTGCTGAGTGCGAGTAATTTGAATGTTTATATAATACTGTCCATCCGAACTACAAAAGTAAAACCAAACGAATTAACGTTTGTAGGACACATTTTCCCGGGAAGTGGAAAATATGGTGTTTGGAAAATGCCCAGTTCAGGAAGATAATTTTTTTAAACTTCCCTATCAGAGGACTGAATTTTGAAAGAAGGAAGAACGACAAAGAAAATTGAATGTTTCTTCATCCATCCTCAAATAATTCTTCATTTCGAAGGTCTTTAATCAATGCTTCACAATGTGCGACCCATAACCTCACCATGGCGTTGTTCTCACCCTCAAACGTTTTCTTATTTACCTTTTGCTACATTAGCATTAAACATAGATTAGTTATAATAAAACATAAAGTAGCAAAACACAACTATTTGTGCGTAATTGATTGTAAATCGCGAGCAAACTTACATTATATTTGGACGAAATGTAATACGCTCATCAAATTTGTCAAAGTTTTCTCATCAAAGTTCAAAGACTGCCACAAAGTTCTTTATCAAAGATATGTCATATAACTTTTATAGTGTAATACCGGCCAAAGCCGCCGTATGTTATATCTTTCCCATTCATGTCGCCAACAATGAACTTCTCGGAAACACATCTCAAATATCCATAGTTGAATATTATAACAACAAAATATCAAATTTTTGTAATAAATGTTCCTTAAAAATTCCGGTATTTTCCGTTTTTCTTTCATGTTATATTTAAATACTATTATTATGAGAGAAAACCTCATTGAGATAATTTCAATTAAATCAATGCGACTGGAAGAGCAAACGCTCGTGCGATTTGAAGAATAAACGCTAGTTTCTTTCTGTACTCAGAATTCGTCTTGTATATGAGTTAGGGCACGGGGATACCAAAATTTAAGAAAAAGTTCACAGAATACATTTCTCCCTTCAGTACATTACACATAATTTTTAACTGTTTTTGACATTAAATGAAAAATACAGCGTCGTAATAGCGCCTTGTCCGTCCCGACAATCATCAGAATTCAAAAGAAATTCAGAATGACAGCTCGTCAAACGAAGCGGGGGAAATTCAAATTTGCTATTTCAAAAATTGTAAAATTATCTAAAGTACTTATATTTTTAAACAATTGTACGTGATCTTTTTTAAAGGACTGATTATTTGAAAGGAATATTTGAAGATCTGTTTTTGATGAACACATTTCATTAAGGAAACAAACTATCTTCAATACTTAAGTTGTAGGAAAACGCCGAAAAAAAATTTTGTTGCATTTTTGGAAAAATTCAGTATATGAACGAAAATCATCTCCGCCATCGTCTTATAGCGTCCATTACGCTATCCGGCAATAAAATTTAACCTGAAAAGTTCATGCCATTTTTTTAATTTTTGAAAATGTTTCAGGGGCTTCTTGTAGAGAAACATCCAAAAATAAAATATTGATTTGAAATTCAGGAGGGCTCGACATCAGCCAGATCGCTTGCGGAATATCAACTTTGGAGAAAATTGCCTGAACAGTTTAGCCGCTAGCATTGTTCACAGAAGAAAATACGTTTTACCCTTAATCGTTTTTTTTTTGTTTTTTTTTTGTATTTACTACCCACCAAACCTGGCTTCTGGCTACACCACATGTTATAGGGATTTTATTTTATATTTATCAACTGAATTTATCCACTTTTTTGGACACCAGGGCCCGGAAATTACAGTTTTTTGTGTCGAAAATTAGCCGATTTCCTCCGTAGAATTACGTAACTTTTTACTTTCTCGTATACGCACATACATACGGAGTAATATACGTAGTATAGAGAAAGTTATGTAATGCTCCGCGAAAAAAACGGCGAATTTTCGGCAGAAAAAATGTATTGCCGGGCCCTGAAAACAAAGGAGTGGATAAATCCTTAATTAATGGATAAGTGGATAAATGGATGATTGGATAAATACTAAATTAAGAGAAAAAATCTCTAACACGTGATGTAACCATAATTCCTGTTTTGTGGGTCTTTGATGCCAAAACACCAATTGAAAGCAAAACGTCAGTCTGTCTGCGTCTGTTCGTCTCTCCGTCCATCTGTGAACACTACTAGCGCCTAAAAGATCGTACGATCTTTTCCAAATTGAAGAATCCCTTGTCGATGTGATTCTAGTTGAAACTTTGAGATTTTAAAAATCATTCTTTAAAATTTGAGGGTACATTACATGAAGCCGTCGGTCATTTTCAAAAGTTTCTCAAAAACGACCCCAAATTTTTTCTTTAAATTTCTTCTAAGAATAGAGTTAAATACACTTATAAAGGCGACATACGTCTTATGTCCACTGTAAATTCTGAATTTTCGAAAATTGGAAAAGTTTGAATTTTTTCGGTGTTTTCCTACAACTCTAAAATTGAACAGAGATTTTTCTTTCAAATGAAATTTGTTGTCCATAAATAATTCTTTCAATAAGGTCATAAAATTTTTTTTGAAAAGTACAGACAGACGAACAGACACAAGAACAGACACATCAACAGACACACGAACAAACAGGCTTTTCGTCATCGTTCGATTTTTCTGTATCAACGACCCACAAAACATTAGTTTCTGGCAACACGAGTTAAAGGATTTTTTTCTATATTTCACAACATTAGTTAACCCTTTTTACGTTACCAGGACCCGGCATTAACAGTTTCCCCATAGATTCTAACAATAATATTCGAATGTTGTTGAAATAATGTCTTTATTATGATTTTTCTATAGATTTGTTAAGAATCCCAAGTAAAGAACAGAAGATTCCTATCTTATTGTATTTCATTTCATATTGTCAATAAATCTCTTTTTAAAATTTACTGATTATTACACCTTTGGAATTGATTGAAAATTTTCGTTGAATAGAAACAATGAAAAACAATTTTTTCTTCCTTTCTGGTAATTATGTAGTAAGAAGAAAAAGTATTGTAATCATGCGCCGGGAGACGGGGATTTTTCAACAAAAACCTCTAAATTCCGATCACTGGTCACGACAAAAGTAGATAAATTTTATTCTTGTATATAGTGAATTACTTCAATACGTTTGTAGACAGAATCCATGTTTTGTGGGTCCTTGTTACTAAAAAATCTATTTACGACAAAACGTCTGTTTGTCCGTCTGTAGTTAACACAAGCATCTAAACGCCGCACGTTCTTTTTTAGTCAAATCTGTGATACATGACAGTTTAAAATCATCTTTGTGAAAGACAAAAGTTATAAGAGCTTCTGTGGTATAGCAGGTAAGCGCACTGTTGGAGAAGCTTAGGCACGTAAGATCGAATCTCATCCCCGGCGAATAATTTTTGCGGGTAGAAACAATTTTGCGGTTAATTGTATAGTTATAATCATTCGTATACATTATAAATATCACATAAAGCATGTGTTTTGAGGCGCCACTACTTATTTTAGTGTGTTAATGTCTTTAAGAATCACGTATAAATATGCCCCTATTGCGATTCTGGCTTCAGAACGTCTGCATGTGCGCCCGTGTTGAGCTCTAGAGTTATCGCAACTTTCATCTGTGACGTAATTCAACCTTGGCCATAGTCGCCGAAAGATAAGACCGGGAACGACTTCCACAGACGGTTCTAAAGACCACCGCTTCTGGTTGAAAATATTTCTTAGTAAACTGAGCTATGTAGTTGCGTGGGCTGTAATCGTTTGAATTTTTATTGCGAATTTGATACCTTTGACACATGTAGAACATTCCTCTAATAAAAAATCTAAGTGCAATGAATATCACGTAACTATTCTTTTCGTAATAAGTGTGCTTGGACAGCGTATTGAGAAATATCTGTGATAGCACAGTGCGTTCGAGCCAGACCTACAGACTACAGGGATCCGAGTTCAAATCCCAGTAACGCTGGAACATTTTTACCTCCACGTGTAAAGAGAGTTACGTAATGCTGTAGGAGGAAGTGTCGAAATTTTCACAGAAAACACGTTTTGTAAGTAGCTAGTTCGAAAAAAGTGGATTGTTGGTATTGTTCTTTTATTTTCTATACACAAGGCTGTCAAAACGCTTGTTTTTGAACCCGAAAAAGTGATTTTCCAAAAAACCTCTTTGTGAATCCGTTTTCGTGTGAGTAATTCTAGAGCCTAAAGTAAACACGATTTTCACCAAAACGGATATTCCTTGAACGATCTGGCTAATATTACGAATCTCCGAATTTGAAACGAATCTTTTAATTTTGAAGGTATTTTACACCAAACCCCATCATATTTACATAATTTTCTCAAAAAGAGCTCCAATTTTTCTGTAAATCTATTCCTCGAAGCACAAGATGCTTAAAGGTGGCGTACGTTCAATTTCGGGCGAACGATCTGAATTTTCGAAAATTGCAAACAAATACCTATTAACATTGTCGAAAACCAATATTCGCGCTAGAGATTTTTGTTTCATGAAATCTCTTTTTAAAAATAGATATTAAATTAATGTAAATTAAACACTCCACTCTTTCCTAGTAATGATCCACTCTTCACTAGTAATGATTGCTGCTATTGGTTCTAACCGCTTCCTTATTCTTTGGAGGGCTACTGTTTTTTAAAAATTTTTTCCAACAGTATTATCTCAAAAATACTGGATGAAAACAGTTGATATCTGGAGTTGAAGGGATGGTGTTAGCTCCTATTGTAGGCCTGGTTCCTTGTGATTCCAGTGAAAAATCAGTAACTGCACTGAAACAGCAGAAGCTTCCGCCAATTGATAATCATAAGTGAATCAACATGTACTGGGTAGGGAGGAACATGAGGAAATCTATATGAATTGTCGCCTGCTCTTTCTTTCTCAGATAAACACTTGGATAGTTTATCAACATCAAATCGGAATTTTAGCGCCTTTGATGTAATATTAAACATAAAAAAATCCCTTCCAGTTGTCTGCGTGTTAACTTTTAGTGAATCGAAATAGCCCCGACACCCGTATTACATTAGCCTCTTAAGTTGTATCATATTAGCCCCACAAATTTGAGGCTGTATATATCATGACACGATTAATATTATTGGTGAGTTGAGTTGTGGTCAGGTGAGTTGACTTTAAAGACCCGAGTTCGAATCCCGACGAGTAGAAGATATTTTCTGCTGCAGTAGGTCGTTTTTTTTTTTTGTTTCTTTTTTGCAGGTTCACATAGTCCGTATTGAATATTGCATATCAATTACGAATAAAACGTGAAAATATATGCTGTTGAGGCAACACTTGTTTTGAACATAAAACACTTTCTAAATAGTATGTATAGTAAGATAAATTTTATTTAGGTGAGTAAACTTAGACTTTGATTCTCTAAATTAAAACTTTACGTAACTGAGAACAGTGTCGTCATAAGAGTTATTATGATACATGTATCCTTTATTTTTAAAATCTTAGGCCCCGAAACGCGCCTCAAATTAATTATTAATATAATAGCAATAGCTATTTATATATAATATAATTTCATAATTATTTACAAAGAACCGGAACGCCGTTCCGTCGCGTACCAACAGAAATCAAGCGTTTTTTTACAGGATATTCGGGGAAGAAATGTCGAATCTTCGAAAAATAGCTGTTAAGACAATTTTAAGCTTATTTTGTCTAATAAACTACACGTATATTTCAAATGGCTAAGCCGCAATAAACATTCAAAAGTTGGTTTGGATATATGTTTTCTAGGCAGCTATTTGCGTTGTAGAAGCATATAAACACTTCATTAATATCTAAATTGTTTATGATTAACAAAATAAATGAATACATTTGATCAGAAAGAAAAATTAACCTACAAATAAAAAAGCATCCAATTTTCACAGTTCGACTGCTTTTTTATTTCTCGGTTAATTTTTTTCTGAACTAATATATTAATTTATATTGTTAATAATAAACATGTTACAAGTTTCTGGTCTGTTTACATGATTCTAGAATGCAAAGTTTTGCGTAGAAATCATATTTTCAAACCAACATTTGCGTGTTTATTGCAGCTCAGTTATTCAAAATATCTACGTAGTTTATTAGACAAAGTATGATTAAAATTGTTTAAACAACTTTTTTCAAACTTTCCGCGTTTCCTTCCCCGATACTCTGTATATCCATGCTTCTTTAAAACCAAAAACAATAATTTGCGTACTGCAAACAAATTAATTAAACTCATGGCAGTAGAACTGTTAACATAAGTACTGTCACACATCTTTCGCAGGATAAGGAGTAAAATTTAAAGAAAAATTATAGTTCACATGAATTTTGACAAATTGCGTCTTACTTTCTATGATATTCAAATAGTAACATATTACAATATTCAATTGGTTAACAATTTCGGGTAAAGAGTCTTGGTTGATAATTCTCCAACTATTATGTTTAGTGTATGTGTCTACCAGGTTTTGTATTATCCTGAGAAACTGGATCATACGAATCACGTTTACTACGTTATTCACACAGGAGCACATGAATCTCAAAAGAGTATTTAATAATATAATCCTTGCTGATGAATCAACGTTTTATTGATGATTTCAATTTTGAAAATTTTCATTAGTTTGGATGTTTAAATATAGGTATCACATGTAATTACATGTCTGTTAAACACGATAGCATTATATGAAGCAAGAAATATTTTTTTGTCATTTGATCATTCAACTTCGTCAATAACTCAAAATTACTTTAATTTTCTCTGCTTATCAGTTTTTTAATCTCAGATCTTCGATGAAGACATGAATCAAATAACATCGTAGATATTTGAGTGTTTTAAAAATAATAACGTGAATAAATGCTTATATTTATTGAATTGGTTTTATAATAACCTGTAAAAACATGGGTTTTCTGTTGGTTTTGGGGATGTTGAAAACATTCAAATAGTAAAGGCAATGTTAAGTTGGTGACGTTTAACATTGTTTATTTGATATTTTTCTTAGGGATAGTTTATAATGGTTAAACGTTTCCAAAGAGTGCACCTTAGATACCTCGAATGGCCCGTTTCCGTTTAATAAACCGCTACGTTCTCCCTGTACAGATGGTCGTGCAAAATTCAAGGTTTTGATAGAGTCATAGAATGGCGGCCAACAAACCACCTTCGAACTCTGACGATACTGAAATGTAGTCTGTGTTGGGAAGGTCATATCACTTGACCACCAAGTTCGTTCTATGTATTTTCACTGGGAAATGCTAGAGCATTGATATTTACTAAGCTGTAAACAAACGCTAAATCACTTTGAATTGCTATAACATCTGTTTTGCTTTCTTTTAGTAATATCAACTCGTTTTACCAAATACGTGAGTTTGTTATATTTTTACACGCTACAATAATTTAATTTTACAAGTATTTATTTTCAAGCATTTAGGAATTCATGAAATTTCATTGAAACGTTCGCCAATCTAAAACCCTTTTAAATGTATATTAAATAATTAATGTTGTTTAAAAATATGTATCAACAATGCGTAGATTTAGCACATAAAGCTCTGATTTGAATATTATACAATGAAATCATCAAATTAACAGTTTTAGAAAGGAATGATAAATTGAATTGAAAATATTAACTTAAAGTTTATATACATTTATTTAGAAATTTCTATACTTGTGTAAATATTGTGATGTGTGATTCTACTCATGTGATCTTTCAAAACACAAAATTGAATATTTCTCTATTTGAAAACCTTAACACTACATTCATCCAATCCAGTGCAGTTTATAGCAAACAGCTAAGCAATATGTTTCCCTATTTTTTAATCGTAATGGTTAAACAAGAGGAACAAATAGTTTCTGACTCTCGGTGTTAACAGGTGACTTAAAAAAATTAATAATACATTTATTCGGTTGCTCAACATCCCTTTGATAGAAAAACAGAAACAATTGTTTGGGCGTATGCACCTTGAAAAATATTTTTTTTATAATCAATTTCTTTCCTATTTGATAAATATATCGCCTTGGAAATTGTAGGACTTGAAAGAGAATATAAAAACCAAATAAACGTTATGCTCATACTCGCCGTAAAAATACGAATTTAGCATAATTAAATTGGCCACAGAATTTGTTTACAAGCAAGTGCATTTTAAGCGTATGTGGCAGGCAAAAGCGCGGCATTGGAGAACTGTTTTTTCAGTACCCATCCCACGCTATTCTGCTAGCGCGAATGAATTAAACGCAAACAAATAGGGTCTACTAAGATGTTAATTTCTTATAAACAATTACATATATCTCGAGAACGAGATATAATAGCACCGAACGGATTCCGGAATTTTGCATCACATTTAAACGCCATTCAGATTAGACAATAAAAAAATTTGCAACAATTGCAAATTTATAAACAATTTCCAAATTTTGCAAATCTAAAGGGGGAGAGTCTCCCGATGTCCCAGAACCAAAAACAGCGTATTAACAATTTTGCAACAATTTATAATTTTATAAACAAATTCGAAATATGCGTTAGAACGTCCGGGAAGGCTCCGCAAATTGTGCCTGAAATGAATATCTCAAAATAGCAGTTTGTCAGGAGTTACAAATCGATTACTAAAAATTAGAATAATTGTTGCTAAAATGATAAATATTTACTGGTCTATAGACAATCATTCTGGACGGAAAACCTCGCTTAGAAATATTTTTTTCGTCGTGGCGTACGCGCTGGCAAACTATCTCTATCGGCAGGGAAATATGACGATATTTCTGTCTCGTACGTAAACGAACTAGCCCCTCTCCCCCTGAGACAGCGTTCTTTGTGCCCCTTGGGATGTTGCACCAATCACTGACAACTGTGGTTCTACCTGCTAGCGATTGGTCAACGCGTCCCTCCCCCTGCCCTCCCCCAGGCCGAGGGGTGTCCAAGTTTGTCAGCGCGGTGTGGAAGATAGAATTTTGAACGACATTTTTTCTGAGGGAGAGGGTACATATTGTTTATTAGATAGAAGTTTAAGGGGCTTCGGTGGTATAGTGGTTAGCGTATCGGGCAGTTATGCCCTAGTTCGCGGGTTCAAACCCGATCGGAGCCGTGAATTTTTAAGGGCAAAAAAATCCTCCGTACGCTTTCCTTCGGAGGGGAAGTAAAGTCGGCCACCCTATATTGTAGATGTGGTGTAGATTGTACCCCATGTAATAGACCCTGAAGCCTAAATGAAGCTACATTCAAACCGCCTGTTTCAACGCCGGAGTGAACGGGCGAAGCTTTCTCCACTAGATGGGGACAAGAGCGTAGCGAGATTTACGTGGTTAGACGGAAGAATAGACCTGATGGCCTGAATCTCGCCACGTATATCAGGACTTGAATTGAGTAGTTTAAGAGACAGTTGGCTGTCTTGATTAATGGTTTGCAAGATACTTTTGTTATTACGATTTCTGTCACAAATATTGGATTCCGGTATTTTACAGTAACTTGGCCAATTATCTAAATTTAATTTTGGTACCCAAATTATCCCGCGTTCTTGGTGTCCCAATATTTTTGTCAACATGGTAAATTTGACAGACTGTAGGAGTTATGGAAAGAACTGACTGGAGTGCAGGCCGTTAGGGAAAGGACTTTGCGTTATGAAAACCGCGGCGTATGGTGTAGCGCGTTAGTATATGCTGTTTGGGACACAAGAGCTCTCGCCCGTTCATCCGAATAAAATGAGCGGCCGGCCCGCGACCACTGAACACTTGGGTGAAGCGTAATTACCTGTTTGTTAACTTTTGCGCCGAGATTTAATTATTGTTTTCCATTTCATTGCTCGGACTATGTGGTGTTCGGATTTCAATTATTACCATAATGCTGCTCTGTGGCTCAACGGGTGTCCGTTGAAAAAGCGTTTTCGCTCTGTTGTTTTGTCATTACTGACATACTTTCACTACACGGTCGGTTAATGTAGTGAGTGGGGACGGCATTTCTGTATTTGTTTTTAAATCTTTGACTATTTTAAATTGTAGCATCCATTTTTCTTCTTTAATTACCTACTTACACTTGTGGAATGTAGTGTGTGAGCGAAAATAAATTACAGAAGGTTTGTACATTTAAATGGTATTTTAAATTCAATGGTAGATTAGGTTCTATAAGATTTTCTTAGTTTTTTAAGCACAGAAACGTTTTTGAAGTCAGGCATATTTTTGTAAATACTGAACCGTCGCTGCGAATATATATTTTAAATGTGAAAATAATATATAGAAACATTTCAAGTGTACTAGTTTTATTTCCCTTGCATTTTAAAATTCATTTTCGAATGAAACAAAAAATTAAATTTATCTTCAACAAACATTTTAAAAAAAATTGGGAATCAAAAACCAACCGAAATATCGAACATAATTTTCAAAGAACATGTCAGATGCGTCACAATGTAATATTTACCCAATTGATGTACTACGATTTTAGTATTATCGCAATTAGTATTAAACATTCAGCAATCCCCATTCGAATACTGTTGAGCTATATTAATATCGAATAAATACTATTGGCGGTTTCCGAAGTAAATTCCTTTAAGGTTAAGAACACGATATCACTCGAAGTTATATATTCCATCTGGAGAGAATTATCATGAACACCGATTGGCAGCTCTTTGAATTCGATCCTGCTCCGTAATGCGGTCCGGTGATTCGCTGGTCTGTCGGCGGTCGTTCGTGAGCAGCTAAGCTGACGCCGGGCTCGTCCGACCATCGCCGCCACCGCCGCCACCACCGCCGCTGCCACAACCGCCACCACCATCGCCGCCGTCTCCGTCTCCGTCTCCGTTACCGTCTCCGTTACCGTCTCCGTTACCGTCTCCGTTACCGTCTCCGTTACCGTCTCCGTTACCGTCTCCGTTACCGTCTCCGTTACCGTCTCCGTTACCGTCTCCGTTACCGTCTCCGTTACCGTCTCCGTTACCGTCTCCGTTACCGTCTCCGTTACCGTCTCCGTTACCGTCTCCTGCGTCTCCGTTACCGTCTCCGTTACCGTCTCCGTTACCGTCTCCGTTACCGTCTCCGTTACTGCGTCTCCGTTACCGTCTCCGTTACCGTCTCCGTTACCGTCACCGTTACCGTCTCCGTTACCGTCTCCGTTACCGTCTCCGTTACCGTCTCCGTTACGCGTCTCCGTTACCGTCTCCGTTACCGTCTCCGTTACCGTCTCCGTTACCGTCTCCGTTACCGTCTCCGTTACCGTCTCCGTTACCGTCTCCGTTACCGTCTCCGTTACCGTCTCCGTTGCGTGCTCCTTACCGTCTCCGTTACCGTCTCCGTTACCGTCTCCGTTACCGTCTCCGTTACCGTCTCCGTTACCGTCTCCGTTACCGTCTCCGTTACCGTCTCCGTTACCGTCTCCGTTACCGTCTCCGTTACCGTCTCCGTTACCGTCTCCGTTACCGTCTCCGTTACCGTCTCCGTTACCGTCTCCGTTACCGTCTCCGTTACCGTCTCCGTTACCGTCTCCGTTACCGTCTCCGCCTCCGCCTCCGCCTCCGCCTCCGCCTCCGCCTCCGCCTCCGCCTCCGCCTCCGCCTCCGCCTCCGCCTCCGCCTCCGCCTCTGCCTCTGCCTCCGCCTCTGCCTCCGCCTCTGCCTCCGCCTCTGCCTCCGCCTCCGCCTCTGCCTCCGCCTCTGCCTCCGCCTCCGCCTCCGCCTCCACCACTACCGCCGCCGCCGCCACCGCGATCTCCCTTATGAAATTCAATGCGCGGCTGCGAAGCTGCGGGCGGGCGATGATCCAGCGCGGATCGGCGCCGGATTATTCAGATGCGTCGTCCGAGCCTACACCCGCACCCCCGCCTGGGCCCTCGACCCCGCTCCCCCTCGCCGCGCCCGGGCTCACTCACCCGCCCGCGCCCCCGCCCGCGCCGCCGCCCGTGCGCCCACCCCCGCTCCCTCCCCCTCACCCACCCGCGTACCCGCCCGCACCCACGTTCGCGTCCGCGCTTTGGTGACGGCAGCCAGGCGCAGCAGAGGGGCCGGGTGAAGGAGAGCCAGCAGTGTTGCAAAGGGAACCAGACGCGAATGAGTCTCCTCTGGTCGCCAATCGATGTTGGAGCGAGAGATGTCACGGGAGCCTTCTCCGGAATCAGCTCGTAGTCTTCGGGTGTGCCACATGACAATGGCAGACGTGTTAGTGCTAAGATGTGGCTCAAGGAAATAATTGTGTATAGCAACTCAGTGTTTGATCTAGGCTCAAGTGAAACGCACAAGTAAAAGAATAGGTTTGCTTTGTTTTGTTCGAAGTAAGCAAGTTTCTCATACTAAACTTTAATAATACAGTTCTCAATCAACCATAACACAAATTTTTATTTTATTTATAATTTGACGTACGTTCATATCAAACATCTCCATGTGTCCGCCTAACCTCAGTTCTCTAAAATGTATAGCGTGTGCATTATTGGTTACCCCAGTAGCTTATAAGGGTGCGACTTTAAACCGTGATGGCAAGTTTCTGTATATCAGCTGAGCATTAACGATATGTTCCTTGTATATTTGTGGTCGAGTGGCATTGAATGCACCCGTCAAATTCATTCTAAGGGTTACTTTTTATGTTCGGTGAGTGTCATGACATAAAACTAGACTCGCATACGAGAAAATTGATGTTGAATTTAAGAATACGACCGGGCAAATCAAGAATATTATTGCTAATAATTTATTAGCAAGTAAATTGATCGGAAATACTATTCGGAATAGTGACAGAAGAAATTGTTGAAATTTACCCACCTGCAATATCCAGAATAAAATTGCTTTCAAAATTGAATAGGCATAATGTGTGTGATTTACAGACAGTGACGTTACGTTCTTTCACGTTCGTGAAACTTTTCTAAAGGGAAGTCCCATAATTCTATATATTCTTCCAGTGCTTTTTAGAAAATGTATACATTCTCTAAGTAAAATCGACGTTTTCCTTTGGTGTTTATTTTTTCTCCTGTGACAGTGACAATATCCTATGGATAAAGCCATTGTTAATATCTGAGAATCAGTGTATTTGTTCATTGTTTGTTCAAATGTAGATAAAACAACAAACTACCCTTTTCATAATCTCAACTGCAGGAATCTCCGCAAGAACTGCAAGCAAGTCAGGAAACGTTTACAGAATGTTTCTCCGTTAAGACAACTGGAGCAGCTTCACAAACTCTTCTGTACTTACTTGAGACAGAGTTGAGAGAGTCGTGGCGAGGGCGGCGGGGCCGGGGCCGGGGCGGGGGCGGGGCCGGGCGAGCGAACTTCTGGAGACGGCTCCGAATAGAAGTCTCGTTAAAGAGGGATTACCCAGGCCGAGGAGCACGGGAGCTGCGAACCGCGTCCCGCTGGCCGGGCGACTCGTTTGAAATTTATTCCTCATCTGCTTGCGGCGGCGGAGGCGCGAGTGGCGACGGCAGAGACGATGGGAGTGCCAGCAGAAGCGGTGGCGGTGGTGGCGGCGATGATGGAGGGGGCGAAGGCGATGATTGCGGTAAGGATGGCGGCAATGATGATTGTTTTGGTAGTGGCGGCGGCGGTGATGGGGATAGCGGAACCTGGGGCAGATTTTTTAATTGATTGATTTTTTCGTGTTTCCGGGCGCGTCAACTGCTTTGGTCATTAGTCTCGTTAGTGTAGTGCATGTTCTTTTCTCGGGAGATGGCGGTGATATCTCCCCCCCTAAATGGCGAGATCCGGCGCCGACCTACCGTCAGCTAGTGGGGTTTCCCCCTAACCAGGACTCTCCCACCAGCGGGGCACCGCCCCAGCCGAGACAAGCTCTAAGCTCCCGACCGGTCTCCCGGAATATGTAGTAGTGTGGTGCATGTTAGTGTAAGTGAGTGTGTAAGGAGAGAGGATAGGACAAGGAAGAGTAAGGACATATCGCGCGCGGTCCGTGGCCCGTTTGTTAGGGTACTGCTCCGGCATTCGCCTGGTGTTGATCGGAGAAACCACGGAAAACTGCCAATCAGAGCAGCCGTCCGCTAGAATTCTCCTCCAGACAGCGACTGAATTCGACCTATCTGAGAAGCGGAGTCTGGGCAGTTAAAGCGAAACTGTGGTGGCGGTGGTGGTGGTAGTGGTGGCGTCGGCGATGATTGCAGTGGTTGCGGCGGCGGCGGCAGTGATTGGCGTTGGCGGTAGTGGTCGCGGCGATGATTTCGGTGGCGGTGGCGCCGGGGATGATGGCGGTAGCGGCGGCGATAATTGCGGGTTGCGGTGCCAGCCAGCGGCGATGATTTCAGTGGCGGTGGCGGCGGCGGCGGCGGTGATGATGATGGCGGTAGCGGCGGCGATGGTTGCGTAGGCGACGGCGATGATGGCGAGGCAGGTGGGTTCAGGGGCGGTGAAGGCGGTGCGGCGGTAACGATGCAGGAGGCTGTGGCTGTGGCTGTGGTGGCAGCCGTAACCACGCCTGCCAGGGCGGAGCGCGCAGGTGCGAAGAGGCGAAAACTGCACGGTTGGGAGCGCACCTGCTCCGCGGACGTAGTTTCGAATGCAAGCGCCGCGCTGGGCGCCACCTGCGACGGGCAGGTCGACGCGAGCGATGGTTAGGAATGATGGTACCGCTGCTGAAATGTGCCTCCTCGTGGAGATCTTGGCTTCCATTCTCCTTCCTGTGTGTTATCGTGCCGTCTGAAACGCTGGTCGCTGTAAGTGTTGTGTTGTTTTAAATATTTCAGTTCAGTCTGCTGCCTCTAAGAGAGTATATACAATGGTACTTCTTGTGATCCTCGGAGCTTATACTATGTGTTGTATTTTATTTGCATATTTTAAGAATGTTTACAGTGTTTACTCTTAATCGAACCAAAATAATATTTTCATCGTATTTTTACTTGTATACTCCACATGTGGTATAGAGAAATGCTTCCCAAAAAATATCGAGGTAAAAACTTTTTATGGGGCTCCCATACCTAAAATGTGAATAAATCTTATTCTTAAATGTAGTAAATTGTTTCTTCGAACACGTTATGTAGTCAGAATCCACGTTTTGTGTGTCCTTGATATCAAAAACTGATTTACAGC
This sequence comes from Teleogryllus occipitalis, assembly GCA_011170035.1. Taxonomy (NCBI): domain Eukaryota; kingdom Metazoa; phylum Arthropoda; class Insecta; order Orthoptera; family Gryllidae; genus Teleogryllus; species Teleogryllus occipitalis. Next base: position 111,065 of record BLKR01002211.1, read on the forward strand.
AAAACGTGTCCGTCCGTCCGTCTGTGAATTACGCTGGTAACTAAAGTGTTGGTAGGATTTTTCATTAGAATTGATATTTCCCGATTCATCTGACTGATGTCGCGGACACTTGAAATTCTAGAAAGTGATTGTAATCTCTCCATGGTTTTAAACCATTTCATAATTAGGAAATATTATTAATTTCTTAAACATTGTGACGTCTTTCTATATGTTAAGGAAAATTAAAATCTACAAGATAATTGTGTGTCGAAGAGAGCAGTAATGTTGCCTTGTGTCAGTCGCGCTTTTCAAGTTAGTAGGCTGGGTGCGTCTGCGCTCCATCGCGTGAGCGCCTCGCGCGGTTTTCCTGCGCGTCCGCCCTCGCTTCCGGCAGGCGCTGGCCGCTGGCCGGTGGGCGAAGCTGCCGCTGCATCCGCCGCCTACGCCCGCTCCCCTCCCCCGGCGCCCTCTGGCCTGCCCTGCGCTGGCGCCGGCGCCGTCCGGCCGTGTTAGCGTTGCCCGCGCGGCTTGCCTCATTTGCAAGCCGCTGGCCCGCGTCGCCGCCTCCGCCCCGCCCTCGGCCCCGAACGCTTCGCCGCCCGCCCGCCTCATTGCTCACTTCACCTCCCGCCTCATCATCCGCCCGTCTGCCCGCCCGCCCACCTCACCGCTCGCCTGCCCACCCGCCCCACCGCCTCACCGCCCCCCCCCGCCCGTCTCACCGCCCGTCCGCCCGCCTCACCGCCTGCCCGCCTCACTCCCGTTCGCTTCACCGCCCGCCCGCTTCATCTCCCAGCCGCTTCACCGCCCGCCCGCCCGGCCGCCTGCCTCACCGCCCACTCGCTCGTCTGCTTCACTGCCTGCCCGGCCGCATCACCACCCGACCGCTTCACCGCCTCTCCGCCTACCGCCTCCCTGCTTCACTACCTGCCCGCCCGCCTCACCGTCCCCCACCCGCTTGACTACACGCCCGCCCGCTTCACTGCCCCCCGCCCGCTTCACCACCCGATCGCTTCACTGCCTGCCCGCCCGCCTCCACCTCAACGCTTCGCCGCCCGCGCTGCGCCGCGCCGCGCCGCACCACACCGCACTCTGCCCCCCCCTTTCCCGCCGGCACTGCTCACCCGCGTCACCGCCACGGCCCCGCCCTCGACCCCGAACCCTACGCCACGGTTACAGCTACCCCGCCGCCGCCTCTGCCCCGCCCTGCGCTGCGCTGCGCGGCGCCGCGCCGCGCCGTGCTGTGTCAGCCCGGCCGGGTCTTCCGCTCGACCGCCCCACCCCCCTGTGTCCGCCGGCGCCGCCTGTGCGCTTCACCCTCAGGGCCCTCGTGGCGGGAGGTACGGGGGCGGAGCAGGATGCGAGGTGCCCGGGCGGACGTCGTGTTTGATTCAATATCTGCTAAGTCAACAGCGGCCCCGACAGCAGCGTAATATCGCGAGGGGACACACAGGCCTCGTCGTCCCCACCATCTTCCCCGCTTTCCCGCCCCTTCCTTTGGCCCGTCATCACACCTCACCTCGTGGCCCCCAGACGTGACGTGGGTGGGTGCTCGCGGCGGCGAGGTCGCCGCTTTGGCGCGGCGTAGCCTCCTCCGAAGAAACACGTGCTTGCGGGCCCTACCGCCGCTCTCGTGGGTGGAAAAAAGCACCTTCGACCATTTTCCGCCTAATTAAAAATATTAAACTCTCCATTAAAAGCCGTTAGCGAGCGAAAGGGAAATGAAGCCGTGCAGAGCATTGGAGTGGGCTCACGGTCTGTCGGCTGGCTTTGCGTCTAATGTCCGGGCTCATCGAGCCGATGAAGGGAATCTTTTTATCTTCCGCAATATCGCTGAGTGCCTGCCGGTGTATGAGCTTCGGGCGGTTGAGAGACACGAATGAGCGCTGTTGCTTGCTATACTGTACATTGGTCGTGCGCATTTTTCGTTTCTCGAGAGAGTCCTAAAGTATGTGGACGAAGGGTGTCTTTCAGCAATTGGAACCAATGGAATTTGTTATGTTATCAGAGTTTGCATGACGTTTCCTATTGTCCACTTATCACGAGGAACAAATAAATCCGGAAATATGAAGATAATATGCGAGATGCAAATAAATGTGGAAATGTGAAGATAATATGTGGCTCCGACCTCAGTCTTTTACTAGAATTTCAAACCTTGAACGCTGCCCTGCAGGCGCCCTTCTTTAGGAGAAGTGGTTCCTCCCCCTCTCCCTGCTCTGTGCCATCGCTTCGGAACTCCAGATTCGTGTGGAACTCTTGGGATTTTATGGGACGTAAAACGCGATGTTTAGATGGGTATTGATTGAACAATCGTTTGATCTTCCTCTTTCCTCGAAGCGAAGTAATAAACGTAAAACGCCTTCTTTTTTTTCGCATTTTCTTAGTCCTTCGGTGGCGTTCGTTCCAACGCTCTGGAGCTTCTTTCCTATGCTGTCTGCACCCTGCCGTCTACCTTCCGCTTTTTTGCATTTCTGTGTACGATTTCTCGTTCATTATCTTCTTTTCCATCTCTTATTATAGCCTTCGTATCGCATGTCCTTCTTGTGTCCTCTCAGGTGATTCTCCCTTCTCTTCTCTTGTCATTTAAGCTATGTATTATTTTCGTCGAAACTCTTCCCGGACCTTGTATTTTGTTTAACAATCATGCATCATCTCGCGTTTAATTGGCCCCTTTACATATCCCCTTTCTTTTTTCTCTATCGTAATGCAATCTCATTTTTTCACACTCTATAATTTGTCTTCTGCCTCCGCATTTTCCTGAATCATAGCTGCCCGCCGCTTCCCCTTTCCTCTAGGTCCATTACGTCGTCTTATTGCCTTTTCTTCTGCCTCAACCCCGCTTCACGCCCGTCGCCCACCCTTGAGCTCTAAACACCGTCTTAATCTATATAAGACGACGAGTAAAACTGTAGTCTGTTTTATCATGTAATTAACCGGCCCGCCCCGCCCCGGCCCGGATTACTGCGCTGTGAGATTAATGCCGTTGCTCTTTTGTTTGCAGGTGAGTTGCTCGGCGCATCCGCTTCCGCCTCAGCGCCTCCGCCTCCGCCCCCCCCCCCCTTGGGCGCTGGGCGCTGAGCGCCGGCTGGAGCGGGAAGAAGCGAGGCAGAATGAGTCACTGCTGAAAGCGCGTCTGTCGGGAGGTAGTTTTTCGCGGACATAGCAAGATGTCATTTTTTTTACGGATTGATATTTTTAATTTGATTTTTCCTACTTTAATGGAGTAGAGAAGAAAACGTTTTGCGCGATGTATTAGTAATTAATGTTCAGCGTCGTAGAGAAAAGCATTATTTGTTCTACGAATTAATATTTAATTTATTTGTGTAATGAATTTTCGTAATATATTCATTTTTCGTTTGTTTTTGTGTGTATATTTTTAAACCAGAATAAATAATTAACTTGCATCAGAAGAGAATAAAATATAGATATTATTATTAAAGTAGATAAAAAACTACCCTCTGATAGTCTAGCTTTGCAGTGACTTTTCATTCGTGTTAGTGTGATTTAATACGGATTTATCATTATCTGTATTTACCTTTCTCTTATGTTTTTAAAATGTACTTAAATGTATTTTCCTCGTTTAATATGTAGTATTACACAGCAAAAAAACTTACTATGGTAATTCCCTGACAAGTCGTTTTCACATATATGGAGTCATGGAAAAAGAGTTTTCAAAAAACATTAACTATACTAAAGACTGTATACACTTACAATGTAGAATAAATTTCATAATTCGTAGTTCTTTGAAAGAAACATAACAAAATTAACATTTATTTTAACTACGTGTTAAAATCAGTAATTAAAAAAAGCATTTGATTTAAATCAAACAATTAAAATCGAAATCTCACTAGATAGTAAAATCGAATTTAGAGAATAAAATGAAGGAATGAGATCGTCGTTTCTTTGATCAAAAGCTGTAATCAATTGAATAGGACTACCAAAAAAGTATCAATAGTTTACAGGCAGTTAACTTTGTGGTTAGATTTTATCGGAAAACAAAAACTCTCTCTAGGGCAGAGTCATTCTCAGTATTTGAATAACAGTACTTACAACATACATTCCGAAGGTAAACGTCTGTGGCATTAATACTGGAGTGTTGAACATATTCAAAAATTAATTTGTTCTAGCCGAACCCCAGCGATTACATTGCGCTGAAGGGAGAAATGTAGAAAAAGAACAACACAAAAATACAACATATGCACTGTACGTAAAATTAGTACTCTTAGAAAAAAAATTATACATTTTTTAATCGTCAAAAACAGTTAAAACTGTGAAATATTGTTCGATGACATTTAGTACTTATTCCCTAAGACAAATGAAATGAAGGAGGTTTACAAATTCTGCAACAACACGATCACTATTCACTGTAAATACAGAGTTAAGCATAGTTTTGAAAATGTAGTTGAGGTGTTTTATATTTACCAAGATATGAAGCTGTATTTTGTAGTAAACAACCAGCCAGATACTTCGTACAGACATCCGCCTGTAGATGGCTGTAAAAAGCGGGAAATTTGAATTTTCATTACAAAAAATGTATTTGAAGGTTTCTTTTTAGGTAGTGACCCAATAAAATACTTGACTACTTTTATATTTTGTTTGTGAACATTGTAATTCATAATTTGTCTGAACACTTATAATTTTTGTAATAATAAGTTAGATCTTAATATTAGAGAACAATATTAAAATCAGTCACTATCGATTTACCTTTAAAATCATCTTTTTTGTTCCCATTTTTTATTGTAATGTTTTCAATACTTTCCCCACTTTCCCATTTTCGATCGCCTTGCTCCTCTTAAATACCGCGATTAAAAAGATGACTACGGAAACGCTTACATGTACATGCTTTTTATTTATTTTTTTATTCGTTGCGACGTTGTTGGTGTAACGCGTCTCTTAACCCTTGTTGGGCGTTGAGCGGTTTTTTCTTCTGGAGTAATCCTCCGTTACTGAGCATACTATACTCATACACCGTTACTGAGAATAATCTCAAGTCAAGTCTCGTCACGTCGCAGTCAGTGCCTTTTATCCCTTCGGCCAGGGGCTCGACGAAGTTAGATCCCGGGGTTCCTGGCCGGTCACCCAACCAAGAACCCGCGAGCCTCGAATTCGCATAACCTTCGTGACTTCACGGAGCGTAGTAAACGAATTCGGCTAGCGCCGCCGTTCGCTTATTCCTTATGGCTTAACAAAGAAACAAAAAAAACTAAAAATCAAACGCGCTGAGAAATGTCGTTGTGGCTGCTTTTTGAAAATTTCGTCGTAATCGGAAAACGCGTCCAAAACTGCACATGTTTTTCCGCCTATTGGGCGGTATTCCACGAAGTCAGTTTTAGTTCCCCGAGAAAGAGCCGATTTCCAGCCCAAAAAGCGGAATTCCGCCCAAACTGCCAACCCTTTTGCCGCCTATCATAATTTATATTCGAAAAGTGACTTACTACTGGTTTTATTATAGTCTTTTTACCAGGATTAGGAAAGCGAGGCAGATTCTCGGAGGACATGTATCAGAAATTGTTACAATGGCAATGGTGTTGAGAGATATTCGACTGTTCGCGGAAAATAATTCGCGTTTCAGTGGAGTAATTTATTCATGCACAATAGTAGAGTTCTCAAAATTCTTGGAAATCAGAGTGTTGAACTTCCTCTCTCGAGAATAATAAAGCTTTTTCAGATAATATAATTTCTTCCTCCGATGTGTAAAAACCTCGTTTTAACATTTTCCTCATTCATGAAATAGTTGAAGGAGAAATGATCGAATCTCTTCATTGAAGCGGACAGATTGTACAGTATAACTCTATTCATCTCTTCACTGACCGGTTTTCAGTAACTTGTGCTCTACAACAAAATTCAGATCAGGCTTATAAATATATTGTTGATACGTTTTAAATATTTTAAATAGTAATCCATTGACGTTGTTACTCATCGTTTCGTTTCACTTACATCTCGACAATGGTCATGATTGTTTTTGTACAGTGTGCTTATTTACTAGTCAGATATTTACTTGTCATTCTGGGAGTGAATTATTCATAGTTTTTTATTTGTTACAAGAAAAGTCGAAAATTATGTAGATGTCATTATTTATTTCAGCTATATTAAAGATAAGTGTGATTATAACAATATGCAAATACGAAAATTTTATTAGAAAAAGCACAAAATGTGATTTGTACATATTTAAAAAGTGAAGTGTTGAACCTCATTATCGTAATGGTATTATTGAAATTAATTTAATGAGCATTACACTTTAACAATAATCATACAATAATAATAACAATAACATGAAAGGTTGCAAAGAGTAATCATCATTTCCTATTATTTTTCTTTCCTATTAAACCAATGGTATCATTCTTAAGACGTGCTATATTTTATATTCTGTGAACAAGGTTTTGTTCGTGGTTCGTTGCTCTCATTTATTCAGAATAGCCTCTCTTAGACGTCCGTTTGAGGCGCGGGTTTGGCGCGGGCGCCGCGACGCCCCCTCGCGGAAAGGTTTCGGCGTCGTCTGGCGCGAGGCGGCTTTCAAAAGAATATATTTGCGGAGGCGGGAGCACGCGGCGCCGCGGCCGTGCCAATGTTTAGCCGGCGCGCCGAAAAGAACGACAAAAAGGCGCTGCGACGCCGACGGTTGGGGGGTGCGGACGCGGGCGCGGGCGTGAGCGAGGGCGTAGGCGTTGGCGTGGCGGAGGACGGGCGGGAATACTCTCCGAGGGGCGGGGCAATCGATACGCGAAAAGCTGCGGAGGCGATGGCGGCGGTGACGGAGGCGAGGGTGGCGGAGGTGGCGGAGGCGGTAGCGGTGACGGCGGAAGGAGTGGTGGTGGAGGGGGGTGGCGGGGACCGCATAGGCGGAGGCGGAGGCGGGGACGGCGGAGGTGACGGCAGAGGCGGAGGCGGTGGCGGTGGAGACGGTGGAGGCGGAGGCCCCGGAAGCAGTGGCGGCGGAGGCGGCGGAACACAAGCGGCGGGGTGGGGGCGTGGGGAGCTGGCGTTGTCTGGTGAGCCCCTCGGGAGCGAACGGGGAGCTGTCGAGGGTGGGACGGGGGAACGTGAGACGGCTGCGCGCTGCTCCGGAGAGAGGGAATTTGCGGGAGCAATAGCGCGCGAGGGAGGATGGAAGGAAAGGGGGGAGAGTGAATGTGCCGACTAGGACGGCCGGGGAAGGGTGTGATCATATTCTCTGGGCCTAGGGTTAGCTGCGGAACCAATAGGGGAATAGGTAGATCGGATGACGATGATGAAGTGTTAGGAGAGAAGCAAAGGCGTTGAAATGGAGAGCTTATCACCAGTTATAGAAAACTATAATAAGCAATTTAAGCGTGATGAAGCTTCAAGTTTTGGGGAATGTTACAGAATAAACTACTACGGCGAAACTCCACTTCTGACTAATATTTTATTACCCGAAGATCTGGGTCCGAATAACGGCAAAGTATTTAACACTTCGTGTTTTCTAGTCGCAGAATTAAATAGATTGTGAAAATGAAATTGCAGCACGAATATATGGCACTCTTTCACAGGCACAGTAAGTCAAGGTTTATGATCCATTGGTAATATATTAAATACCGCAAAAGTTGTCGTCAAGATGTCTGCTGCAGGTCTATTGACCTTGTTATGCTGTTCAATTTGTAGTCCAGGAAGTATCAAGGTTTGCTGCAGAAGGGGTGAAATCGCTGGCAAGAGCTGGTGACGATGGCTTGCTAAGATTTCCTGGGTTTCAAAGGCAACCGCGGGCGAAGCCCTGCCTTGCACGTGGCGTTGAGGTTCCATGCGAAGCGGTGCCAGCTGTGTAATGAACTCAAAACTGAAAATAATGGTTTCAATCCCGGCTTTAACTTACGAAGGAAATAAAGAAAACTCCAGTGGAAATTTGCACCAGTTGTTTAATTTATTTCCAACGTATTGAATGTAATGTCGAGATTTAATTTCAGGGTTGGGGATGAAATATGAGCAAAGTAAAAATTCGGAAGGGTTGGTTCCTATTAAATTGGAAGAGGTAGTGAAGTGGGGAGGCAAGTTTATTTCTACAGCAAAAGGATGTGAGACCCACTTCCGGAGCTTAAGTTATTTTAAGAATTGGCTTTAATTCAGTTACCAGAATGAAATTGGTCATTGGGCTTATGAATCTGATGTCTCGTTTTCCTATTTTACTTGCTTATATATTTCCAATGTTATGTGAATCGCTACAACGCTTGACCATCGCCCCCCCCCCCGACTTTATTTTCAGGCGGTTTTCAATGCGTTTCTACTTCATTAGGGGTATTGACTGTTCGGTTAGCATACGCTAACGCAATTCCAATACACGTAGTGTGAATAGACTCTATAACACGACGCGTAGAAATATTTTCAACGCGTCCAACCTAGTGAACATGTCCGAAAGAAGTAATTCAATGCATCTGCTCATATGGGCAACGTGCAAACGCGTGTCTGCCGACGTGTGAAACAACTGAGGCCGTGCGGCGCGGCGGGCGGCGTTGGACGGTGGTTGTGGCTGTGGGGATAGTAGCAGCCGCCGCCACCGCCGCGGCGCGTCTGCAGCGAGAGGGATTTCCGTGTAAATTCGGCGTAATAAAGGGCACGAGTAATTAATCATGATAGCTGCTGCCACTGTGGAAGCGTGCGCCCGCCGTCCCGCGCCCCGCTGCCGCACGGCAGCTGCGCGGCCGCACACAGTGCGGGCTCCGGCGGCAACTCGCGGGCCAAAATCCGTCCTTTTTCCATCTTGTTCGCGGCATTGTTTTGCTGCGCATTTCATAATTTTTCTTTCTTCCGTCGTTTCCGATTAATTAAAAGCAGTAGTGCTTGTCGGTTTTTGAAGTGGACCAGTGGTTTGGGAGGGATCGGTACGATAAAAACGAGCCCTGCAGTCTCACATTGCCCGTGTGGCGCATGTTGTATGGTGGTGTCGTAAATTATGAAACTGGATATATTCTTTGTGACAATACAGGATTCTGTCGAATGTGAGCGGGGACGTAAAAATTTAACCTTTTGAAGATGGCTTATATAATATATCCTTCGAAGTATATGCAGACCTAATATGAGTATCCATACATTTTGCGGGAAATATTGTTTTCAAGAAATTCCAATTAACATTCTATATTCTTTAATCGTTTTCGAATTGCATACCATGTGAACGTAATGCAAATTAATATCAAATTATTTTGAGACGCGATATATTTTAGATTCAGGTGCCCCGTGATGATTAGGAATATCATTTATTGTTCGATGAAATTTAAAAATTGACACCTGTAATAAAATTAATGATTAGTTGTAGAAAGTTATTTATCGTTCAACAAGTTTCGTGCGTGCAGAAAACGAAAATTTTGCACTGCCTTGATGGGAGCGCGAAACCTGGCTCAGGGGCGTTGCGGATTGCCTACATCGCTGTGGCAGGCGCTAAATCGTTCCGAAATCAAAAGCCCTGAATCAGTTTCGAATTACACTCGACGTTCCCGCACCTCGTTCACTAAAGAGGAATTCACCAGCGGAGAGCGTCAAGAGTTGGGGAGAGAGTTTAAAGACGGCTGCCGAGGCGATATAAGAAGCTAGATAGAAAAATTTGATAAATACAGTGATGATACGGAAGTTCAAGTATTTTTAAATTCTGCTGCACAGAGCTTCATTGGTGTTGTTGAGGTATTAATCAGAAACGTAATATAAATAATTTGGAAAGATGAGCTAAAGATAATAATAATAATAATAATAATAATAATAATAATAATAATAATAATAATAATAATAATAATAATAATAATGATGATGATGATGATATTGATGAAAAGTAAGCCACATAGGGGTGCGTAAAAATTCAAATTATCATTACAGACTGTTTGAAGGATTATAAAAATCCACTTCAGTGAGAAAAAGAAGAAATGAACGCAATCATCCGCAGTTTGTTTTTAACAAGGAACGATCCGATGCAGCGGTAAATGGAAGCCGAAGCGTCGTACGAAAAGAGGTGGAGGAAATCGCAGGACGCAAATTGAGGGCTGCAAAGGTAGCAGGAGAAATCAGAATGTAGATGCTTAATCGGTGAATTCTACTGCTACGGTGAATCCTTCCACCAATTTCGACAACGACCGATTTGTCGACCTGCGACGCGTAATCCGACGAAATATGTCCATTCGATTATCGCCCCCGCGCCGCCGCAGCGAAGCGGCACCGAGCGCCGCACGGTCGCGCGGGCGGACGGGTGATTGCCGGCAATTGTTTTCGGCCAATTTGTCGCTCAGAGGCGGGCTCGCGGCCTTTGAGAAAGAACGTGCCTGTAGCCGAGGCGCTCGCTCTCTCGCTCTTTTGGATCGAACGCGCGGCGGAGAGCTCGGAATGGAACGACTGAACTTACTTGGGTTTATTCTAACGTGGCGGCTGAGGGTAGTATCTCCAAGATGGAATTCGGCGCGACTTTTTGAGTCATTCTCAGTCCTGCCGTTAGAGTCGCTTGATCTGCAGCAGTGCTTGATGTGGGCGCGATCGTGCGACATCTTGCGGCAGGACGAAGAAAGACGCAAAACGTCATGCCGAATTCCCTTTTGGAAAGACTACCCTCAGCCGCCAAGTCAGAAAAAAACAGGTATAGATGGAGGAGATATTGATGTATTAGAGCGCTGAACAAATCATGTTTCCCCTTTGATAGACTGTCATGAAATAATTATGAATATGGGAAATGAGCTGTGTTCCCGTCTGTCGGCTGGCGCTGTGAAATATGCCGCGGTAACTGCTGAAAACGGTTGTAATGACACTTTAAGGAAAGTATCACGATTGCGTTCTAAATGTTCAAAACTGTAGGGGTAATTTATATAGGATCAGATCAATAGACTGTTTCTTTCTAATGTTCTTTATGTGAATAACGGATGACGCGAACGGATTTGTTCCGATTTTCCTATCTGGACGTCTTCCGTTCGGTTTTTTATCCTTCTTAACATATGTTTTGAATTTGTGTAGGCCGTGTGTTCGTGAAGAATTGAATTTTTATGAAGTCAAATTGCGTTAGAAGCTGGCATTCCAGTGTTTATTGAAAAAGATATAGTGCACCAGGAATGTCTCCCCAATGGCACCAGTGGCTGATGAGTAGACTGGCGACAGAAATTATGTTGGTAGCACGAACTGCAGCTTGTTACAAATGAAAACATAAATTGCGCACTCACCACAATCGTAATGGATTCGAGAAGTGTTGTCCCCTTCATTTGTTCCCTAGTGATCTGGTTGCTGCTAACGTAAGTGATAGTTTTAGGAACCCCTTATCAGACTCGGTACGCAGAGACTTTCCTGGCCCACTGCACTATATATATATATATATATATATATATATATATATATATATATATATATATATATATAATTTATCGGTAATAAAACATATTTTCTTGGAACTTCAAGAAAAACAACCCAGTTGTATCTCAGATTCATAAAACTACCGGGTATAGATAAACATAACAGTGATATTGTAATTATGGTATTTTACGTTCGTTTGTATATGAAATAAGAAGTCCTAGATTGGTTATTTTCCCCAAGTTATCTGATTTCATATTAAGAATAGGAACGTGACTAACATAAAGTGAAATTTAGTCGAGATCTCTCACATTTTTTACATTAATTATTCTAATTCGATAATTATGAGTTCACGTATTATTAGATGATATTGTTTGTAACGGAAAGTATTATCGTTAATCTAGAGTTCGCTAAATCAGAAGAATACGTTCGTAGTTAAATTATCAATTTGATGTTTCATGAAGTTTTTTCATTTCTTTCAACGAAATGTCTGTTCGTTAACCTGCCAATTTTGTGTGAAATCAATAATTCTAGTCTAGACGCATAAATATTAAGTTAATGAAAGTGCTTCACGCGTCCGTAGAACGTGATATGGAGGAATGAAAGGCCTTTAAAGGTACTTTGTAAAACAGTATAGTGCCTTTGGTTATGTTAACTGATTGACAACTGAACATCCACCGGCCCACAGCCTCTAAATGAAATTTACAAAATATAGAGATAGAAATAAAATAACGATTAAGAATTAATAGGCTTTTACAAGTGCCGCCAGTATGACAATTCTTTTCCGCTCTTGTAAACCGTAGTCCAATCGAACGATTTTTCAAACATTTTCCATTGGGCCACAGCCTATCAGTACGGAAAACAGTAATGAAAGTAAATGTACAGATTTTTCTAGAATGATATATAATACCGAATTTACGTGAATTTAATGCGCACCTTTTTTGACCAAAAGTAGTTCTGAAAATTGTGGTGCGCATTGGATTCGATGGCGCATTAAATTCTAGTGTAAATCCGTTGCGTGAAACGCCAGTAACTTCATTCATTTTTTTCGACACAATGGGTTGCTGGAGTTTTCAAATTTAACTTCGGTTCAATTTTCATTGGCCTATTATTGAGGACTTTTTCTTACGATATGGAGGGCAAACAGAGAAGAACGTCTTATTAAAGCGTACAGCAGTTAGCAGTAACGCAATTAGAATACTAATTATGTATACTGTGACATACCAATATGGGGACATGTTTTATTGTTATGTGGGGACATGAATATTTGTCGTAAATGGGCGAAATGGTTAGGGCAAATAATAAGCAATATGGCGCCTTAGTAACGACGTCGTGGTTGTTGTCAGGATAAACAAACATTCATCTGACCGTGAAGGTGTCGGAGTGAGTAGGAGGAAATATAAGAGATTTGTGGATTGCTTGTAAAAGCGTCGCCTGGTTATTAAAAGGGAAGTTTGTGGTATTTTGTCGAAATAAAGGAAAGGCGAGGCATTGTGGGTTTTAAATGGACGAAAAAATTCATTCGGTCGCATGTCGTGGCGGTGAGCAGTTCGCTCGCGAATAGATTAATTTGTGCATGTTAGGACTTGTAAAATTTTCGGGGGTCTACAGTTCGTGTTCAGACTTTGAAATATTTTCGTGTGGTAGAGCAAGAATCGGACTTGAGGGACATATTCGGACTCGGAATATTTTCGTGGCAGAACCAGAAGTGAACTTGTAATACTTTCTAAGATTTGTGGAACGCGTCGAGTTCTGAATATTTTGCTGTGCATCAAAATAAGACTTGGAAATTTTTCGCGAGTGAACTCTAATCATTCTTGAACTTATAAATGTGTGCGGTTCACGAACGATATCGGACTTTGCATATTTTCTTGCTATAAACGGAAGATAGAACTGAGAAATTTGTTGCTGTGTAATCATAAAAGCATTGTATATTTATACGGAGAGAACGGGCATCAGACATAATATAGTGGAGCTAGAACAAATATTTGAGTGGTGCGAAACGGTGAATCGGCAGTGTTCGTATTTAAAGAAGAGAAGAGGATTCGTGGTAATTGGACTTCGGGACTTCGGAACCTTAAGAAAGAAGGGAAGGCGTTTCTTCGAGGTGGCATCGAATCAAGAGCGCGCGAAGACCAGAATCACTGAATAAGGTCCGAACCAGGTCATGACTAAAAAAAAGTTTCTCATTGTAAATTTTTACATTATTAATTTGCTACATTTTTAATAGGAAATAAACATTTATCTTTCTTTCAAAGAGAAACTTAATGATTTTCATTGGCCAATTCAAGCTAATAAGCAGCTAGATCAAATAATCTCTGTTTTCAGATTCCTCGCCATTCTGTATAGATGGCAGATCGGGTAATCGGCTATTAATAGATAACAGCGATTATTTCTGACGTGACCCATCGACCCAGCTAGCGGGATAATATTTACTTTTTATCAGAATAATAATAGTTAAAATATTATCGTAACCTTTTTCCTGGCGCTCATGTTATTAGAAATTCGCAAACGGGTTACGACGAAGCGCCCAATAATTGTAGCAGTTAGTGGGCATGTTTCAATACGATAAGTCCATTGTTGTATTACATAAATTGAAATAAAAAACATTCTTATTGTGTCATTATTGCGCATTACATTCGATAAAAAACCTTTTTTAATAATTTTAAGTTTCAAATATGGGGTGCTTATTAGATTCGCGTAAATACAGTAATATGACTAAGTGGTTGACACGTTCGTGACGTGTAGACTGTTACACATAAACTGGGACAACCTGACAACTCGCTGGGAGGGAAACAAGGGTCCCGGACACCTCGTGCCCATTCCAATCTCATCTTGTATATTTGCACAGTTGGTTGATGCCTGTCCAGTTATCGACATTGTGGATATTTTGAACATCGTGTTTGCTTGTAATGTTCACTCTTTGTTTACGTTAAGCTTAATTTATTGAGCAGCACTATTTTATTTGAAATATGTTTTTATCTGCTCCGCAAAAACAGTTCGATATCATCAGCGCTCGAAGATTATTATTCACGCAGCACTGATTAATTTTAATGGCGTTGGCGGTTCCAAAAATGTCGCATATTCGCTTTTGAATAAATACGGACACAAAATACATATTTGGAATTGTTTTTAATAGTTTTTTCATAAAGATAATAATGCATGCTATTTTTTTCTATTAGCAATGTCAACTACAAGCGAGAAGACTGATTTGGGTACGACTACACAATTTGAAGCTATCCTTAGTAAATTATTGATCTACAAAACAATAATAATCCCTATATGGACATAAGGCATACAAGTTTGGGGCACTGCAAGCAAGTCAAATCTCTCTATTTTACAGAGATTTCAATAAAAAAACGCTTAGGACAATTGCTGCAGCACTATGGTATATCCCAAACACAATTCTTCACAGAGACTAGAAGTACCGACGGATTTGAGAGAATCAAAACAAACAGCTGAAGAAGACATTGAAGATACTTCAATGTCTGGAAAACAATCTAAATCCTTTTAGGCATTAACATACTAGATAATAGTGAAGAAAACCACCGATTACACAGACTTCAACCATAACAACTCCAATATAGATTTTAAAATTAGTTACAAAATATATAGTCACATTTATTCCTGAACTTTGACTCCTAACCACAAGTAATAAAATGGTTTTTATTCTAGACGTCAAAAGACGGTGAAATGTATCACTCGAATTTTTTCACCGAGAAATTGTCATTGTCGTATTGTTTAACTGTCAATGTTAACACATTTACTACTTATTTTAATGTAGAAATATTGAAAATTTACTTTCTTCAGGATAGAAAAATCCATTTAAGCTCGTTTGTTAGAAATATTCCCAGTCTTTGGCAGAAGCATGTACAGTCCCGTATGTCTGTATTGATTGCGGCCCTCCTACATTCCTGACTTCGGCTCCCGCTAGGTGTCGAGAGCTGCTTCATGGGGCGGCCCCAGTGCGTCAGCGAGATCAAGGCTACTGGGTTCGACTCTCTATGGCGACTCTGAGGCAGCGACCCCAACGCACGCGAGGTGCTTTGATATTGCGCGCAGTTGTTCTTGAGAAATCGTGCCAACATATTTCCCCATTTCATTCTCCTTTTTTTAATTAAAAAAATGATTTTATTTATTTAAAGTTGTTGAAAATCTAGGTCATTAGCGACCACTATTGGAGTTAACGTTATGACAACTATGAATGTAAAACGATATGATGCTGATAAGGGGTGAAAGGACGAACAGAAATACAACAATGTCCGAGGCGGGACTTGAACTCGCGACTCTTCGGTCCGAGATCACTACGACACTACTGCCTTAGCGATCTCGGCCACCGGATAGGCATATTTCATGCTTTGTTCACTGGAACGCCATCTCGACTTTCATTCGGCTTCCATTCCACGTCACCTAAAACATATAACGATTAAATAATATGAAAATAACGTATTTTAGTGTTACAGAATTGTTCGGAGCGTAAGATATTATATACAAATATTGTAATTTGTGAACCAATTATTAACAGATATTGTCAAACACTTATTGCCATTTATTAACCAATTAATAGTTAAATGTCCTATTAGTTAAAGATAATTATAAAACTTGCCGAATAAATTATTCCCTTCAGAACGAAAACTACTGTACAAAATCCTATAACAGGCTGTAACAACTCCATTTCCATTTGGTTTCTTCTGGTTTGAACGGGATAATAACGAATGTTTTGTACATCTTCACGAAATTCTTTTTTGATTACGATTACAGACACGACCTGTCGAGTGTTCTACAAACGCAACCGTACATATTTTGAGTTTAACTCTAAAATATTCCCCACAACTTTTTTTATTCATTTGGTACAAACACATCGCGATATTTACCCATCTCACTGTGCGCATATCTGTATTCAGAGTCAACCAAGACAATAGTTATTTTATTGCCTATCGGAGCGTGCAGTGTTCGCATGTGTACACACAAAGCTCGCTATGTATCATTGGCGAGAGTCCCACAGTTGATGGGCGTCTAATTGGATTTCCTTCTGTCGCTGCCGCTGTGCCGTGAGTGTGGCGGTTGAGAGATCATTACAAACAGCAAGAGAGATAATACTCATGTTTTGGGCAGCCGAGTGAATGTGCGGATGTTCTCTCGTTTGAAAAGGGTTTCAGTGTGTAGTTCCTTTCTCTTGATGAATGCGCTGCCAGCGTTACTATTGAATGCCAGATATGAAATACCGCACTAGAAATTGGATTCCCCCTTCCTTTTTTTATCGGGAAATGTAGAGGTTGATTTGTTTTCTCTTTCATCACAGTTCTCTTATGTAGTCGTCATCGAGAAGGAACGAAAGGCGGGTATGTCTACTTGAATATCGAAATAGTTTCCAAATTAGTGGACGAAAAGTGAAGTACATTCAGAGAGCTTTTGTCTCTGAAACCTCATATAGTTCATAATGTTACATGATTTTACTTTTTTTTTCAAGTAGATATTTAATTATTATCCAACATGGTTGACCGAGGTGGCTTCGAGCACGTTCTGACTCAAGTTCGTAGTTCAATAGGTTGCAAGATCCCAGGGTGGGTGGGTGTTAATACCTTGCTTTCGTGCTTATTTTCTTGCATATTTCTGACACCACATTCGAAGAGTTCGTGTGTTAAGTGTGTAGTGCATCTACGACGCAGATACTGCTTGCTACGGACAGAAAATATTTGTTTTCGGATGGAAAATGCCTCAGACGATATGAATATATTTTCATACAATATAATGAATAAATACTTTTAAATTTCTGGTGAAAACTTTCTTTTTGCTTAAGAAACTACACATTTCACGTGTAAATTCGTGCGTAATTGATACATTACAAAATGCATTATCCACATTTCGATACTTGCATTTGTTTTATGAAACAATCTTTTATAGTTGTTGGAAGTATTAAGATATCATATACCAAATGACAACTGTTAAGGCTTTTACAGAAGCAGGATCAGTGTAATGACATATTGAAAGTTACAGGAAGACCATATTAAAATCCTTTCAACAAAATGAAAAAAATGGAAAAGATAAGCGAAACCTATAACAGAATTATTAATGGTTAACGACACTGCTATCACGAAGAAAAAAAAAAAAGTCATATGCCGTTGAGAGGGAACGTCTTCCGTTTCCGGGTAAAGGTCTTTGATATTTCTTGGAAAAATTTGTAGAAGAATTCTGTCGTGAGTCGGACGTTCCCGCGCCATGTGGTTGGGACGTTCTCTACGTGCAGGAAAGAGAGGGTTGAACTCAACGGAGGGACAGGGTGTCGATACGAAGTCGCCACACTATAATCCGCCCGTATGAAAGTTGGCCAAGTGCGGGGTCACCAAGTGGCTGCCGGCGGAGGCGCCCCACGGCTACAGCAGGCCGTGAGACACCCTCTTACTGCGGAGGCTGCGGCGGCAGGGGAACGTCGTACTGCGCAGCTGGCTGGCCCCCGTCGCCAAGACAGCCGGCAGGGGGCGGGGCGCGAGTGGGAGGCGGCGCCCGGAGACAAAGCGGTGGAGCGCGACGTGGCGGGGGTGGGTGTCGACGCTTATCGGTCGCGGTCCCCGACCACCCCTTCTCCTCCTCCTTCTTTTCCCCCTCCCATTAACCCTACTGTTCCGCCCCGCCCACTCCCTCCGATGAATACCGCCCGCAGTCTTATCTAGCGGGGGCGGGACGCGGTGAAGCGGGCGAGGAACGAGATTCGGTGCCCCGTTCCTTTCCCTCCCATCCCCCTACCCAAGCGTTTCCAACCCCCACACACAATGCCGCCGGCCAAGGCGAGGAGGACGGGGACGCCGGCCAAGACGAGGAGGGAGGGGCCCCCCGGGGCTGGCCTGGATTGCCCGGCCGTCTGCATGCAAAGTGAAAACAGCGAGCGCCCGGGGACAGCGGCGCAGAGGGGCTGGAGGGGCGCGGGAGACGCCCAGGGTCACGCAGGCGGGGGCGAAGGAGGAGGAGGACAACCGAGGCATTGCAAGCGCTATGAGAAGGAATTCGTGAAGGACGCGAACCCCCTGGCGAGCAGCAAACGGTAATGAGGAAGATTGTGCAGTCAAGTTGTGATGAGTAGGTACATTTTGAAACTGATGGACGTGCTGGTGTAAGCGCAGCTGAAGAACAGATGAGTGTAATATAGAAGTTACGTAGCGATGACGAGATGGTAACCCTATGAGTTGACAGTAGGCAGCCATCGTAGAGCAGAAGTCAGGATTCGTAGGAAACGGAAATGCGAGAAATTAGTTATCGAGTAAAGGCGGCTCCACACATTCGGCATTCGCCGAGCAGCAGGCTACTGCTCGCCCAATCTCTAACAGCTGATGTTTTCGAAAAATGTTCGCTTCCCTTGATGTGTCGAAAGACCGACACGCGATGGGCAGGGCAAGCATCGAATGTTCGTCACTCGGTTTATACTTGTAGCAAGCAACCCATCCACACTACTCGGGATTCGGCGAGCGGTTGCTCGCTACTCACCTGAAAACAAATGTGTGGAGCCGCCTTAAGACAGTAAGGTAATTTATAATATGACGGATTAATGAAGTACGTGACTTTCAAAGGCACACACATGTTACGGGATGGTTAACAATTGGTAATGGTAGCAAGGTATCTAGAAAAGGAAATATCTGTAGTATTAAAATAATTTACAATCGAGGAGAATGTATGTTTAATTAAAGGCTTACATCAACATCAAAATGTCGAAAATCAGTGAAATTCTGTTTGTATTGCGATTGTACAAGACAATGATATTGAAGGGACACTTTCTAACAACGAAGCATGAACAATGACACAGAGTGTTTCATGCAATAGTCTAACAGTTAAAATACTAATATCTCTTGTTTGTTATAATTACGTAACATTGTGATTTTTTAATTACTATATATTTGCATCTCATGATGTGGGGCACCTTCATTATGCGTTCAGCCACCTTTCTGCAAATGATCATCATTTCGGGATGGAATATGAATATCATTATAAATTACAAAAAAATGATAATGCAACGGAGATAAAAACGTTAATGATGTGTGGCATCTTGTATATGCTTTGTGTCATGTTTCTATAAACGATCTTGATTTTGGAACGGTACATGAATATCGTCATGAAGTGTGTATCCATCGAATTCATAGCTAACCACATCAATTACCTCACCTCCAACTTCTATTTCTCCGTACCACAAATCCCCATGTTAAATGCACTTATCCTCGGTCGAAATCTACACAATCAACTAGAGTTCAAAACATATTCCCTTTCCAAGAATCCCTGAAAAAAAATCGCTGAAATTGACAATTAACAGAGGGGCCTAATTGGCTTCCTCACCCGTATATTACATTAAGCGTAGTATGTAAGTTTGTAGTAAGCATCCAAAATATATGTATAGTAAGCGTTTTACTTATCTACGTCTATAAGAAAATAAAATTTTAAAAAGCCTTCATGAAATTCAACAACAAAATAAAATGGTAATGGAATGGCGATAAGATCAACGTTAAACCGGGGGAGGTGGCTCAGTGCATCAACTGATGTCACTGCAGTGCCTCTGACCGGGAGGTCCTAGGTTCGAGTTTCGACTGTGGCAAGATTTTTAGCACTAGCTTGTCAGTTAGGTCGAATTCAGTCGCTGTCATAAGAATTCTAGCGGCCGGCTGCTTTGATCGGTAGTTTTTCGTGGTTTCTCCAAATAACCCCAGGCGTATGCCGGAGCGGTACTCTAACAAACGGACCACGGACCGCGCGCGATCTTTCCATTCCCTTTCTTGGCCTATCCTTACTTCTTGCACACCATTAAACTAACATGTACTATAGTACCACACAGAAGTGAAGCCGGAAGACCGGTGGGGATCTTGGAGCTTGTCCCTGCTGGGGCGGTGCCCCGCTGGTGGGAGAGTCCTGCGTGAAAATCTCGCAAGTCGACGCGAAGGTTGGCGCCGGATCTCGCCGGCCAGCGGGGAAGATCACTGCCTCTTCTCAAGGAATAACATGCGCTACACTTACGGTACTAATGACCTTGTTTAGTTGACGCGCTCGAAATCACTTACAACCAGCCAGCCAGCCAACGATAATGGGTGGGGGGCTGCGTGGGGAAGGGGGTGGGGGTGGGGAGAAAGGCGGCGGCGTGGCGTCGACTCTCGGCCCCACCCCTGCGGGCGCGCGCCGAAAAGGCCCCGTAATTGCCGCAACGAGGCGCGCGCCGCCCAGCGCCGCGCCGCGCCGCACGCAACTTTCGCCGTTGTTCTCCTTAAAAGGGAAACCCCTCGCATTGAACCATAATCGAAAATGTTTCCCGCTGTCGCTGACGTTTTGCTTTGTTTCTCCCTTTTAGCACTTCGCGGAATCGTCGTGGAATATTTGGTTTGTTTCGCGTCCATGCACAGTTGGGGAACTAATGAAAGTGGGCCGTCGTACTCTGAGGCACTCGCATCCGCATTGTGGTAACTTTCTTGTCTATTCACGTGGAAAGCAAGAGCGCGCGTTCACTCTGAATTACGAGCTTTTCGGAAATTGACTTGTGGCCCTACTGTTTCTGTTTCGCTATGTTTCCCTTTGGGTAAATGTATGTATGTATTGGGTTCGAAGATGGTTTTCTTTGCCTGTGGTCGGTTGTGAGATTTACTTATAGCGTAGCAACGCATAATTGTAAAGACTCCAACAAATGAACGATTTTATTAGTCATTAAACATTTTTTCCCATGTCAGTACCATCATTTAGGTCTATCAATCAAAACTATTAACTGAAATGTTTGTTACATTTAGTTGTTGTTCTATTGTCACCTGATTGTACGTTAATCGTACCATAATTCGCGTTGTGATCTGTATGATTTAAAATTAGATACGTATCAGTTACGTGAATTAAACATTAATCTAAATGAAACAAGCAGACGTATCAAAAAGGAAGAATGGCACGAAATATGCCTTGTGCACGCTCAGAAATGTCATTAAATTTTATGTAGATTAATGTGATAAAGTACATGAAACTTAATGTATCTTGTACATTAAGAAGATCTTAATATATTTTTACAATCAATGTAATCCTAAAATTAAATCAGTGTAATTTTAATGCAGGGGTTCTTCCGTTTCCCCTGCCTCTCTTCATTAATAAATTCGTAGTCACCAGCCCATAAAAATTATTCATTCACTCTTTCCAGATATGACCATAACGCTTTGAATCTTGCATCACAATGTACACGTGTACATTAAATTTAATGTTCATTAATGATAAGTACATTATTCTACATTTACATTACAGTAAAGCAGAAATTTCTTACAGTGTAGAAAAATCCTGCGTTGTATTTTTTGGTCTTTCAACGTCAGCAATTTTAACGATACATCTACATATTCCCAATATTCATTGTATTACCGCATCATGAATGCTTGTCTGCGGGCCGAAGAGCCTTTCGTTGTAAATATCCTTCGCGGAGTTGTAGGCTGGAAGGCGCCGCGGTCAGGCTCGAGAAGCTGAGCGGACAGGGGTGGTTGGAAGCTGAACGGAGAGGCGTGACTGAGAAGGGAAATCGCCATAGCCATCTGCTCTCGAGCTCAGATTCATTTCCGCAGCGTTCGCCGCGAGGTTGGTCGCGTCCCCTGCCGTCGCCTGGTCGTCCTTTCCATCAAGCTCGCCGTTCCCCTCCGCGCCTACAATTTCCGTCGCTGTCCCGTACGTCACATAGCTTCGGGTTTTCCTTTGGCTCATTCTCGTGTATTTTACCTTCCTCGCTGCCTTGCCTCCTCGTATCGACCACAGTCTTCGTCTGGTGCTATGAGAGTTCTCATCTTACTCCTCGCATCGGTCTTCACTTCGCCAGTCGATTTTTTTCGAACTGAACCGAATCGTGGCCACTTGACCTACCGGTCTCTTCTCACTCCTACTGATTTCTCACGTGACCTTTTCCTGGAGACGTCACCTAATACCCAGGAATGCCTCCCTCGACACCTCCCTGCCTTCCTTTTCCTTTGGACCGAAGAAGGTCCTCAAGCTTTATCCACCCTCCTTGTCGTTATGGAATCCTTGCGGAACGGAAACTTCAGAGAAACCGACAGAAGAGATCTGAACACGAGCAGGATAACTTAGGACGCAAAAGCACCCGCTAGTAGATTTTTTGTGCTTTGAAAAAGGGCTTAGTGTTATTTATTTTATATGTACGAAAGGAATATTTGAAACCCTCTTCTGAATAAGATTGGGTATTAATTTACAACTACGTTTGTATAGAATATTTCCATGTATTTAGTTCCCATACCTTCTTCGTGTGGTAACATAATTTGATCCCTATTCAGGGAGAGTGTATAATGGTACGGTATTGTTCCTGTGAACGCTTGTTTGTTTTCATACCTCATTTACTATTTGTGCAGCATAACTAGAGATACATTTCATAACGAGCAGTCGTGGGAATGTTGTGAAATGATTTCCATGTAGAACAGCCGACTGTGAACCGTGCTCGATCAATCGTGCCGGTTGCTTAATTACCCTAAGCTGTAGTGAGGTAGATTGGACAATATAACACTAATTAATGTGTGTCATTAATAAGCTAAATGAATAGATATTATTTACGCCAACTAATCTTGAGCTTCTTCAATATAACGCATACACAGAGACGATACGTTATGTTTGATTTAGTGGAATAGGAAAATGAAGAGTCGCTACTGGTAGTTCATAGAGACCTCTTCTTATGGTATTGACAATCTGTTGATACTACGTAGACTCTGCGGCGTAGAACGTAAGGTACGGTCTGTTGTCGTTTCTACGTTACAATTCCCACGAGGGAGACGCGTTGTTTCAAGCTTCTAGAAGGATGACTTCGATCAGAGAGGTTTTAGGAAGATTTGCAACCTACCTTAGCTGAAAGCAAATAAATTTAAGATACCCGAAAGGAAATACAGTGTTCTTGCGTGCGTCCTTTCCGGCGCGTCCCCAGTGAGCACGAAACAGGGCATCGGAATGTGATGCTCCCTTCCTCAAGTTGCATCATAACTGCACTTTATGTTTTTACAATGACTTACGTAGATGTATGTTTGGAAGGACGCTGTCCTGAGCCTTCTTCCAATGTCGAAATGTTTACCAAACCTTAAATTTCGCTTCAGAAATTTCTTCTTAATGTAATTGAAAGATGTGATCTTGAAGAAGTGAATGGAAATTATTTCTTCGTGTAAATTATTTCTTCGTGTAACGACGCCCCCAATTTAGACTTCATTACCTCGCCCCCAATTTAGTTGGGTATGAATAAATCTCAAGATAATTGATCAATTCCTAACAAATCGAATACTCGATTTGATATTAAGAACTTTAAAGTAATGTAACTCAGTCTTACAAAAAGCAGATTTATTTGAAATGTGGTTTTTTAACATTATGTGGTTAAGTCAGGTGCAGCCAATTCAGCCTCGGTTATTGTTGTAAATGCTGTACTACAATGTTTGTCTTGATGTACGGACCTAATCTGTTCTAATACATTTTGTACCTTCATTGCCTGACATTATTTATTCTCGAGGTACATTTTGCATTGAACGTGAGTTCGCCTCTATGTTGCACACTAGTAAATTCTTAAGAATTCTGGAATGTAAAAGTGATACATTAGTTGAAAATTTATTTGGAGGAAAGGATTTGAACTTTTCTTTTCATTTTGACAGTTTTAATTGCCAAATGTGCATCAATAATGCATTCATGGTTCATTTTTGCTCTGAAGTAAAGCCTGTGTTCCTCCGCATGAATATGCCTCTGTTCTTCCGAAATGAAATTAAGATCCTTAGATTCCGGCTTAACGCCTTTCGGGTCTTCAAGAGAGAGAGCAAGAGAAAGAGAGAAAGAGAGAGAGGGAAAGAGAGAAAGAGAAAGAGAGAAAGAAAAAGAGAGAGAGGGAAAGAGAGAAAGAGAGAGAGAGAGAGAGAGAGAGGGAAAGAGAGAGAAAGAGAGAATTTAAGATAATTATTCAATCGCCTTATATCATTGCAAGCCGAACCCACTATCCCCCATTCTCCTCAGTAAACTATCGTCTTGTCAGCGCTCACTTTGACTAGCCTCTAAACAATGTGTACCAACAAAGATCGCGTGAGTCTGAGTAGATACCCGGAATACGGTATGGCAAGCAAACTGTCGCAGTATCCCCCAGAGCCTTTTCAGCGAAATGCACAGCACCGGACGAGGGAGCGCCGTCAGCAAACACTAACGCAGCGCCGTAACAGCGCTCGCTGCCCCAGGGCGGCGGCGGCGGCGGCGGCAGCGGCGGCGGCCGAGAGGTCGTTTAGGTGCGCGCCGGTCGAAAGTGGGTCGACCTAGGGACGACTAAAAAACATCGATGGTTTTAAAACATCCATATTTTCGAGCAGAAACATCGATATTATAACATCAATGTTTCGCTTCCGATGTTTTCTTCAGATCGATGTATTTGTGCAGAAATATCTATGTTTAAAAAAAGTTCTCATGATATAAATAAAAGGTCCAGTATCTATTTTATTTGTGGATTGCTTGCAATCAACAGTCATTAACAGTACTATTTTCGATACACAGGCGTACCGGTAACCGTTTGCTATTCGCAACCTTTTTCCAGTGTTGTTACCTTTTTTGATTATTTTGTATGTGGTAATATCGTAAAACTGCAATTTCAACAGTGACTACATTGCACATTAATTAAAATATTAAGATGAAAGTCAAATTTTAGGCTGAATATACTTTAAACTAATAAGGACATGTTATGTATCACAATATAACCAGGACATTTTACTTCGAAGTGCTTCATCACGTGTAAAACACCGGTATTTTAAACATGATTTCATCGACATCAAAAACATTGTGGCAATGCAGAGGAGAATCGATGTTCTGATGAACTTTGGCATGACTAGGTCGGTCGCCTGTACGACACCGATGGTTAGCGCGAGCGGGGGCTGGGGCTGTGGTGAGGGGTGACGTGGCGTGCTGGAGGGGGGGGGGGGCTTTCGCGCAATAGCCGAGAGCCCTCGAAGCCGAGGGGAAACGCGCGGCGCCCTCTCCTCCCGCGAGCGCTTGGAGATTACGCAGTAAAATGAAAATTTCCATAGTACCACTCCCAATAGTCGCTTTAATCCGGCTCTCATTTTCTTGGCGTTAGGCGCGCGCGCCGTTTGCAGAGTTTTTCAATCCGCGCGCGTAGTCCTGCTCGCCAGCCCGCCCGCGCGATGGCGCAGTGGGCAGATGAGGGCGACGGAGGCGGGCGCCCGGGCAAAGAGGTAGCGCAGAAGAGGACCCGCGCGTGCTGTTGCAAGGATTAGGAACAAGAGCTTCTATGCATTGCACAAGGCCGAAGAAAGAAATGGTGCGAGTGAGAGGGAAGATGTATGGAGAGAAAAAGGGAGCAGATGACTACATGTGGAGAATTGGTCTCATGGAAAAGATGAGGAATGTTACATTATGGTAGAAGGTTAATTTTGTGAGTTGAGGGAAATACATCTCGTTAAATGTGTGAATTATATTATTTCACTTATTAATTAATCGATTTATATATTTACATGTCATAACTTTGCAAAGCACATTATTCAAAATTTATTTTTCCTAATTGCAGATGTTATTGTTAATTAGTAAATGGTATTCAGTCTTATTTAAATTTTAAAATATTCCTTTTGAAGGGTGATCTTGCAAATCATGAATAGTGCCTTCAGAGTGATTCTCTCATTCGCTTTATAATACAATACAATAATCCATTTGATACTTGCTCTCCAGAAATTCAATATTTCTCCCAAGTACTTGATTCAACTGCTCTCCCCTGGCAACTCTTGATCATGGGTCAATTCGTAGGAAAGACACGGGAGTCGCTACGTTTTCATGAGTATCAAGCAAAAGCAAATATTTTATCAGATTGGAATAACGATTATAAATGGAGAGTTCGCTTATTCATTCATTTTTATCTCATGGAGTTAAATATAGGTGATGGAATCATTTTGTGTGCCAATTTAGCACTTTAAGGAAAGTAGCAATATGAATTAGAGAAACATGAAGCAAAGAGAAGTTTTCTCGTCTGATATTGACGATAAACTTTTTGCCTCAGGACAGTAAATTAGGGAAAACACGGGTGCATTTCATAATAACATGTGCAATTTCTGAAATGAAATAATCCTCTAAAACTACTCGCCGGTTAATTTCTTTTCTTGATGATATTGGGTTCAGTTTGAATAGAACCTCTAAAATGAGTTCTAATTTGCAGGAATTACGGATATCTCTATTATTGCTAACATTTCTCCGGATAATAACATGAGGTCTTTCAGGCTCGTTTTTCATAATCACAATTTTTTAATTTTCTTTTCAACTAAAGGATTCTAAATATTTCCGATTGACATGTTTGTTACGCTCGTAAATACACTTTAGAGAATTTTAAAGAACGAAGACGAGTTCTCCTCAATTATACCGACTAAAAATCTCGAGATTTACCCCTATTAGAAGAACTTTGGTGCAACCTTTTGCCCGTCGAAAATGTTCGTCGTCGCCCTTTGCTTCTCTTTTGTATTTGTATTTAGCCTTTATATGTGCCGTAAAGGCCAATTAGCCTCGTTGTCGTTAGATCCCGAGGTTCCTAGTCGATCACCCAACCAGGAACTCGAGATGTCTCGAATTCGCTTAACCTTCGTGACTTCACGTAGTAAACGAATTCGGTTAGCGACGACCTTCAGTAGAACCACCCCAGTATTCGCCTGGATGACCGAGAGAAATCACGAAAACCGCGTTCTGGATGACCGGCACGAGGATTGAACCCGGATCTCCCGAATGCGAAGTTAGCGCGCCACGCCCTGAGCCACTTCGCTCGGTCCTTTGGTGCCTCCGGGCGAGCAATTGAAATCCTCTGCGCTGCATCAGGCTCTCGTTCTATAGCTGCGCTGCGTGGAGTGGTTGGGGAGACGGGCGAGGTCGGCAGCGGCACGTCCGATGCAGCCGCTTGACGGCACTATTTCCCTTCTTCGAGTCAATCAGGCTCCTCCCCCTCATCCCTAGATATCGATCCTCCACCCCCGAGATTTCTCGCTGCAAACTCTCTTCTACCCCTCAACACATCGCCGGCCTCGGTGTCGCGCAGGATATTTGAATTGCACGTCCGGAAGCAGCAAGGAAGCCTACATTTATTTGAAACGAAAATTTTGGACGGAAGCCGATTCCAACAAATTTCCTCAAGTAATAGTAAGCACTTAAATGTATCTTTTCTTTATAACTAAGAGACATTCTGTGTATTCTCATCGGCTGGTAACTTTTTAGGCCTTTTACCGAAAAAATCTCTTTTTCAGTTGCCGTAAAATCCCGTTTTTATCTTCGAACATACAAGAGGCTGCAAACTGTTCTGCTCGGCAGCAACTGATCGAGACAGTGAGATGAAGGGAAGGGTCGCTCTTATCAAAAGTTTTTGCGAAGGACTTCTTGCCACCAGACAAGTGCGTTCGGGAATTCAGAGCTGGCGTTCTATCGCTCCCAAGAACGACAGAAGCCTCCGCTTGCCTTGGGGACTCCGGCCGTCGCCAAGGGCAGCCTCTGAGACGGAACTCTCTGCCCATCTTCCTTGGCCTTCGCCCCACCCCCACCGCCGTCCCACCCCGCCTCCGGTTCCGCGGCGGCCCTGAGCCTCGCCGGCTGATAAGCCGCAGCGGGACAATGCGCGCTATCGCGAATCGCGTCCGCCTTTCCCCGCTCCGTCTCCGGCTGTTTCCCCCGCCCCAGCCCCCGCCCCAGCCCCAGCTCCAGCCGTGGCTCACTCCTTTACCGCAGCCACGCCCTCGCTTGCTTCCTTCGCCACGTCCTCCTGCTCCACCCCTCCCATCGCCCTCCTTTCGTCGCCATTGACACCACTGAAGTTATTCTTCTTGTCTCTGCTAATTTGGCCACAGACCGCGCGCGAGCTTCGCGTCCTCTTTTATGTCCTATCCTCACCTCTTATTTACACGCACTTACACTTGCGTGCACTACACTACCAGACACGCCGGGAGACCTGTCAGGAGCTTCTGCCTACTGGGGCAGTGTCCCGCAGGTGGGAGATTCCTTTGCGTGAAAACTCCGCTGTCTGACGGTAGGTCGGAGCCGAAGCTCGCCATCCACCGTGGGAAGATCACCGCAACCTCCCGAGGGTAAACGTGTACTATACTTACAGGACTAATGGCCTTAGCAGTTGACGCGCTCGGAATCACTTTCAACCAACCAACCAACGTCTCTGCTAAGTCATATTTCATTGTTGCGTTTACCTGAAATGCAATACACTATTAAACATATCGGGAGACCAGGCAAAGGGATCGGCTCATGAGTGAGGAGAGGAATCCACTTAGGGAGATACCTGGAGATAGAAATCCCGCAAGTGGACGCGGAAATTGGTGTCTTATCTCACGTTCCAACGATGAAGGAACGCTGTTACCTCTCAGCTAGAGTATGCACTACATTCTCGGGACTAATGACCTAAGTAGATGACGCGCCCAAAATACACGGAACTTCTGTACATCTACTCGTCATGTTTACTCTCCTTGCCCTTAAATAAGGCGCGGCTTCTCTTCCATTCTTATTCAATCCATGCATCTCTCTATGCCCTAACTCACATAATTCTCTCTCTTTGTCAAGTTTCCTCTTCCATCTTCAAAGTTCATTTTTCTTACGTCCCAGTCCTGTCGACTTGTCGCCACATCTTCCAGCCACTCAGTCTGATTCATTCCGTGCTTCCATCTTCATTCCAACTCTAATCCTCTTCAGTGCGTTTGTCCGCCCCAACTCTTTCGGTCAGTGGCTTCTTTCCGTCTCTCAAGCCGCCGAGACGCTTTTCCGCTCCGTCAACCCGCCTTCCCGCGCCTCCTCTTCATCTGCTGCGCGCCATCTTCCGCCGTCAGCGCCTTTTCCCTCCGCGGCCCCGACCCCTTTCCCGCCGCACGGCGCCAGCAAACCCCCATCCCCACTTGCACCCCGCGGCGGCGACGGGGGCGGTGGCCGCGGCAGTTGCAGATTACGCAGGCAATTTAAGCCAGCGGCGCGGCCGTGTAAATCTGGCTGCCAGATAAGTGGCGGCGGGCCCGGGGAGCCGGGGATCGAGCGGGGGCGGAGCGGGGACGGGGGTTGGAGACGGAAGCGGCGCACTCTGCGACGTCGACTCCTGTTCGCGGTGAGGCCGCTGGCGTCGTCAGCTCCTCGTTTTCCTGTGGCCGACCATCTCTCAACATCGCCTCTTCAGCAGCAGCAAGACGCGCGATTACGTCCTTCGGCTGGGCCCGTCCTCCGCCGCGTTTATTAAGCTGCTTAGTTTATCTGTGTGACGAGCGGTCGTGTTACAGCGATGTTCGATAACGTAGAGGCACTGTTGTCCGACGTGGTAGTTCAGCATTGCTAATTTGACGACGTGCGCTTTACACACATTCAGTTCCACAATATTCATTGACGAAGCAAAATAATATAAATTCGCGTTTCTTCTTGAATTATTTTCGTTGAAACATTGAATGAAACTTCTATATATAAAAATTTTTTTGTTGTACTTAATTTTCTATTCATCAATTTGAATTTGAGACGTTTGCTATCGAAACCAGCTGATTCATTTTCCGGAGGGAAAAGTCATCTTGCGAGCACACGCAGTTTGATATGAACTGCATATGATCTCATTACATTAAATGAAAATTGGGTGGATTTGAACTATTTCCGTTTGGTTGTTAAGATTACAAGAGGTATATGTTATTAAACATTCCCCTAACTCCGCAAAATTACAGAAAAGAATTGATAGTACAGTTATGAGAGTAAGTAATGGAAAGAGCTGGTTTGGACACCAAGCATCTTATTTGTTTATTCTTGTCACGCGCTTCTTTATTCTATAAACATTACTATATTCACGCGTTTGGAATATTTGGAATTAATTATTAGCGTTTACGAATTTTTTCATCACGATATTTCTTGAATCACATTATTTTCTCCACCGTACTCGCAATTTCCCGCATTTTGCCCGATTTCCAATTACATTCGTTTCATCTTTTCGTTCATTTATGTTCCTCTCAGGTCTCAATATTTCACCCCAATGCCTGCACTCTGTGTCTCGTTCCGTTTCCTCGCCTACACTTTGCATGCCGCATAATTCTGCATTCCCCCGTGCGCCCGGCGGCCGTCGCCGCGGGGCCTGCGTTTCAGGTGGAGCGCCTCTCCTCCAATTACACAGCCAGCAAATTATGCAGCTTCGCTTTCCTCCCCCGCCCCCTCCGTGTGTTCCCTCCCCTCGCCACGGAGACGCTCGCCCGCGGCGCAAGTTTTCAAAACATTTCCAACCTTGTAAAAATAGAAGCTAATTAATTTCTCTCCCCCCCCCCCCCCGCCCAAGGAACTTCTCGGGCTGCGTGGCGGAAGAGAGGGAAGGGAAGGAGGAGGGGGAGCCGGGGCAGGCGTGAAGAGCGCTTCTGGGTGCTCTCGAAGTCCGAGTGAAGCGATGCCACGCCCCAGGGCACGTGGCGAGAGAAGGTTTCGAAAACAGCCGTGGAAGAATATCGCCCACGTTGCGCTGCCGGATGTACGGAGTTCGCTCCCGAACGAATGTTTTTTTTAAGGATTTGAGTGGGTATTTTTTGTTTTGTTTGAATTTTGAACTTGGAAATTATGCGTAATTTAGCTGAACATTTTGTAGTGTTACGGTGTTTCTGGAGCATACACCAGTCGCCTTCTGGGGTATTTTAAAATATTGAATATCGAAGTTAAAATTTGCTTTACAAATTGTACACAATTGAGCCGTGCATTTTCTAGTGATTCAGGGGCATAGCACCGAGATGAGCTTTCAAAATTTTCCAATATGGTAGTGAAAATTTCCCTTTACTTTATTGTCATAATGGTGAACCTCGCATTTCGACGCATTAGTTGACGCAACACAATATTTATTTTGCCACATTTCATTGTTGTATTAGTCATTTTATTGTTTGTAATGTTATCATCCCATTATAAGCACATTATTTCTGGACCTTTAGATGAAAACGTTTTGGTGTTTTTTCATATATTCTGTGTTTTTATAGTTTCTAAGCATTTTATTAAATTGACACAACAGGCATTTCTTTCTCAAAGAATTTTTATTTAAACCACTATTTGAATTAAATTACCAGGTAAAGCAACAAGATAATTTCTTCAATTCAGTACATACGATGCAGTGATTTTTCAAAATCAGAAATTTCGAAAAGACGGGAAAAAAACGAACAATTGATTTGAAAATTAGGATTATTTTAATTTTTTGTTTTCTTTTGTATAACGTTTTACTACCCAGATTCATATACGGTGCAGATTAAGATACATATTTGTAATCGGTATTTAATTTCACAAGTATGGTGAATTTTAGTGACTATAAGTTATGTAAGAAAATGTTCTTGCGACAATATTTAACCAGCAGTGCCCCAGCTACCGCTAAACTCTCGTATTACATATCATCAAGTGCTCACCATGTACTTGGGTTAAGCGTGGGCTGCACATAGCTCGCTCAAAGACAAATCAGCTCTATGGTCTCACCGGAACTCCAATCCCAGGAGAACGGCCACGCCTTCGTGTTGGGGTCAGATTCGCGCTCCTTTAACGTGATCGACAATGGACAGTAAATTTTAACGTGAATAACACACAAGAAACCTCACTCTTAAAACTTATGACCTGAAATCTTGATGGCATTTAATTTAATTTCTAGAAATATGCAAACCAATAATAAGGGGAAGGAAGGCAGTGTGCTTGGATCTTGTCTATGCCACTACTCCGATTATGAGCAGTTTAGAGTCCATTAATTTTGACATTGCTGTGTACCGAGATATTCATAATTGCCAAGCTCGTCTTCTTGGTAATCTCATTTATAAAATTTAAATTTCATTAAAAGAAACCCTTGATACAATAAATTGCATAAAAAGGCAAAATTTATGTTCGAACACATTGACCGAAGTGCAAAGATGTATGTTCTCGAGTCTGGGAAACTTGAAAAAAAATCAGATAAAAAACATTGGGCATCTTGGTACATTTTCGATTTACTAAGGTAGCTTGCTTACTTTTTCGCTTGTAAATTTTATATGGTTCGAGTTGATCATATTTCGTAGACCTCTTAAAATGTATGAAAAATAATTTCTTTCACATACTTCATTGCCTTTAAAGAATGGGGTAAGAATTAAATTTTTTTTCGACAGCTAGCACCAGAATTTTATTAGAGTGAATCGACGTTCTCGAAGCGTTGCTTGCGTGTTTAAAATGAGGAATTTATTGCGTGCTATCCTCATAATACAGTGAGCAAAATATGTTTCAATATTCCTTTCTTCCTTGTTTTCTCTAATAAGAAATATATCTTAGCATGCACACAATATAAATTGCCTTAAATCCTTTGTTATTTTGGAAAAATTACTCGTTTGTGAATCGAAGAACACATAAACACATTTTATATATTGTGAGTGCGAAGTTTATTAGTAGTAAAGGTTATCGATGATGTTAAATTTTCTACGTTTTTACAAGGCAATGTCCATTATGTTTTCTTCATCCGAACTCCGGAAAATATTTAAACTTTTTGGATAAATATAGCGGTATATATTATCTCTATTAAATCCTAGTAGTCTACTGTTAATTATGAACAAGACGTTTTTGTATGCCGATACAAAAGCGATATTGTCGTTCGTAGAACCACACATTTTTAAATTAATGAAATGTCGAGTTGGAATTTGAAGTTTCTCAATATTTTAATTTTAAATCCCTGTGCTCATTAACGAGCTATTTCAAATGTCTCAATTTAATTAAACGCCCATGTTTTAATATTAATATGGGACCAGAGGTAGCTGTTAGAGCTGGTATTTAAACTCTCTTCTGTGTATTCTTGTCAATAAAACCCCAGAGGTGTTCTGTCAGTCACTTCGTTTGTGAGAGGGAAATCGCCGATGCACACAAAAATCGAATTCCGATATCCTTGTATCCCTTGCGGCTGAAGCTTTTCAGTGCGGTACGCCCAGCCCGATTGCGGGCCATTCAGTCAGTCCTGTAGCAGTCACTTTTATCGTTGAAAAAATCGCTTCCTCTTCTATCCCGTGTTAACATCCTCATCTTTTGACTGACAGTTTATTTGTGCAATTTATTCACATCCTTTTTGTGATGTATCGGTAATACGTAACATATTTAATAAAACACTTCTATTGACCATAACTGCGAGAATTCATGTACAAGGAAATAATTAGAAGTGTCACGGATTGTACAACTTGTGATTTCGTCAATATGGGAGTCACTTTCTATTTCCTTATCCCACAAGTGAAGTACAATTCGTTATTTAGTTCATTCTACACAATTGCTTAACACCTAATATTCACCTCTAAAACACTCCTCAATCCTAAACAACTTTTTTACACTTTAACAACTTGTTTTTCCGTCATAATTTTCTCTCATTAGCCGCCGTTGTGGTTCTCTCTCGTTTTCCATTCCCCACACTTCCGCGGCCCCCTGCGACGCCAGCTCATTTTCCCAGCCCCCCCCTCGTACATCCATCTCGCTGAGCCCGCCCGCTCGACCGTGACTCCGCCGCCATCTCCGGGCGCCGCGCGCTCATCTGCGTGGGCGGGGGCGGGAGCGGAAAGGGTCGGGAGAGGGAGGTGGCGCGACGCTGGCGCCTGGCCGCCGCGGGCGCCGATCGCACGCCCTGGGGGCTCCCGCGCCAGGTAATTGCGGCGGCGCCGGCCGATTAATGCGTCACGCACCGAGGGCGACCGAACCCATATCCACGCTACGCCGCGCCCTGCGGCGCCGCGCTCCGCCGCCCTCCCCCGCCCTCCCCCGCGGGCCCCGTCACGCGCCCGGCGCGCTCTCGCTCCGGGCACTCTTCCCGCTCTGCCTCTTCACGCCTGGCCCTTCACGCGTGACCTGCCGCCGCTGGCCCTCCCTACAGTCCCTCCTCCTTCTGTCTCTTTCTCTCTATGTGTGTCTCTCTACCTCTCTCTCTCGTTCTCTCTCTTTCTCTATCGTTCTCTCTCATACTCTCCCTCTTTTTCTTCCTTTCTCTCTCTCTCGCTTTCCCTTTCTTTCTCTCATTCTCTTCCTCTCTTTCTTCCTTTCTCTCTCTCCCTCTCTCTTTCTCTATCGTTCTCTCCCATACTCTCCCTCTTTTTCTTCCTTTTTCTCTCTCTCTCTTTCCCTTTCTTTCCCTCTCTCCTCTTTCTTTCCCTTTCTCTCTTTCCCCCTCTCTCTTTCCCCCTCTCTCTTTCCCCCTCTCTCTTTTCCTCGCTCTCTCTTGCGCTCTCTCTTTCGCTCGCTCTCTTGCGCTCTCTTTTTCCCTCTCTCTTTCGCTCTTTCTCTTTCGCTCTCTCTTTCGCTCGCTCTCTTTCTCTCGCTCTCTTTCGCTCGCTCTCCTTCGCTCGCTCTCTTTCGCTCGCTCTCTTTCGCTCGCTCTCTTTCGCTCGCTCTCTTTCGCTCGCTCTCTTTCGCTCGCTCTCTTTCGCTCGCTCTCTCTTTCGCACCCTCTCGCTCTTTCGCTCTCTTTCGCTTTTTCTCTTTCGCTCGCTCTTTCGCTCTCTCTCTCTGCTTCATCATCCAGCCGCATTTCTCGCGATCCCCGCGATACTCCGCCATCTCACGTCTCATCTCTCTGCACTTCTTGCTAAAGGGTGAGCATGTTCGGAGATAAAAAAAACAAAAAAACAACATAGATACACATTCACAAATGCCTGTACGCCTGTACCTTCATTTTTGAAAGTGTATTCATGTTTATACTCTCCGGACCCTCCATTCTTGACCATCTACTCTTTGCCTAAGTCCATCCAGCTCTTCTTCCTTCGCTCTCCATGAATCTTTGGCTCTTATGTTCGTCGGTAGTGAACATTTTAAAATGAGTTTTATTCATTTTGATCTAATCATACATCTCCTAAACTATTTCTCCTTCAGACCTCTATTGACGGAATTTGCCTAATTTCTTGCAACTAACACTATCCCTTTTTCCCATTTACGTTAGTTATCCAGTTCCATCTCGCATGGCTCTCCTGACCTGCTCACTCCTATAAGCCCTGTTGTTTCAGCGACCCTCCCTTCTCGTATTCTCCCCTAACCCTTGCATTGGCCCTTGAGCTCTAATTTCTCACCCCTCCGCCGAGTCGATCGCCTACGTTGCTTTGCCCTTTGCTCGTTGGCGCTGCGATCGGCCTCGCGGGACATGGTCTCTGTGTAACCTGCTTGCTAGTGGCCTTATCCAGAACATAGGAGAATGAAAATTAACGGACATTATTTTTTAAAATTATTAACCATATTGCAAATTAACGCAAGAAGGTTTTCAAAACAAGAGTCCTTTTCTTGAATATATTTCAAAACTTTTTCAAAAATGACCTAATTTTTTTATTCGACGTTGTCTTCGGATAACGTAAAGGACTCTTAAAAGAATAGTGCAGATTGTCGTTAAATTCTCAAAATTTTCGAAAATTGCAAAAGTTCAAATTTTTTGTCGTCTTCCTCCAACTACAATATTGAAAAAAGAATCTTTGTCTTAAATTAATCATTTCTTCAAATTTAGATCTTTAAATTAGGTTATGTACGACTTTAGGAGTATTTTTCTTAATTTTTCGTGAAATAATAGCACTTTTAACAACGCGATTATCTCAAAAACTGCATCCGATTTTGTTGAATTTAGTGAATTTTTGAAAATAGCAAAAGTTACACGTAATATAAAGTATGTTTTGTTGTAGACCTGCTAGTTTTTAATGTAGGATAACTGGTTGAAGACATCCGTCTTCCCATGTAACACACATCTTAAATCGTAACCCAAAAATTATATTACTTTTCCACACTTAAACATTACATAACTATGGATATTTACTTTTTCTTCTGACACTCAGTAAGTAGGCTGGCATTTAATGTGTGTTCTGAAGATTCTGAAAGTTTTGACCAAAATATTGGGGATGCTTATTTCGACAACTGTATGCGCTTGCGAATCTGCGATCGTTTCCGCCTTCAGACTCATATCGCTCCGTGAATCGTCAGAATGGTAGAACACCTGCTGTTCCTAAATGATACTAAAGTTATCTCCAGTCTATAAAAGCGCTTAGAGTTTTCCGACTGTCCAGCATGGACGCATTTTATGTTTTTCTGTGTTAAGAAGTGGGGTGGTAATGACAGAATATAGTACTACAGTAAGGGTACAGTTCAATGTGAAATAATTTTTTTTTACAATATAGTATAGTATGGTATGTTTTGTTTTGGATTTAATAATTTCTTTCACCTTGTTATATAGGATAGTATCATTAGCCTTGGCAGAAATTATGATTGTTGTAATTTTTAACGATACATCCTTCTCTACGTTTTGTTTGTCATTTAGTCTTGTGATGTAATAAGAGTACTTTGAAACTTTGGAAAGATAATAAATTGTACTTTTATTTAACTAACCATTTGTAGTCAACCTCCTCAGAACAATGTACTTGTGGTCGTGAAGTAATTCTTCTTCTTCTTCTTCTTCTTCTTCTTCTTATTATTATTATTATTATTATTATTATTATTATTATTATTATTATTATTATTATTATTATTATTATTATTATTATTATTATTATTATTATTCCCCATTTTGCATTCATCACCTGAAACCAGTAATGAGGTTTCACTTGGAAAAGAAAATCGATATTCTTATTACGTGAAAGGGAATGTGAACAATGAGCATGTGTGTTAATGTTTTCCTGTGACAATTGTTACCTGTATAGGGACAGTTAAATATTAATATTTTTTAATGGTCATAATTGATCATTTCTGGAAATCGAAAATTCCGCAAACTGGAATTTCCTAGATTTCAGTTCCCAAATACAAATCGATAAAGTTAATATCGCATGGCAGGTACACGGTTGTTTACAGCATAATAAAAGAGATATGGCTGAATAACATACAGAAGAAGTAATGCACCACAAACCCATGAATATTGCACGGGTACAGCACAATTTCTAACCTAGCGTGAAATATAGTATGTGAATGGTATGCGGGAGTAATGTTGCGCTTGTGAGTGCATTAACAGTACGAAAATAAAGTTGAAACACTCACATATTGTATAATTATTATTTTCTATGGAAAACTGGTTGTCTGCGTTAACAATGTGTGTGTATATTCCATTCAGGAAGTTTCCCCATTAAACGATTACTTTTTGTTATGTCCCTAACTATGTGTGAATTCACTGAATAATTATTGAGAAAATTACAACGCACGCTGAGAATGGAAGAAT
Source organism: Teleogryllus occipitalis (assembly GCA_011170035.1). Lineage (NCBI taxonomy): Eukaryota > Metazoa > Arthropoda > Insecta > Orthoptera > Gryllidae > Teleogryllus > Teleogryllus occipitalis. The sequence continues at coordinate 148,413 of BLKR01002211.1, forward strand.
AGTAATCAATGATAGGTAAACAAAATTATCAGTTAACCTCCACGCAATAGGACGCAATTCGTTCCTATTCATAGCATGGGAATAATAATTAAAATTATATGTTGTATTCCTTCCATAAAGAATCGGCTTCCTTTGACAAAACAATACATGCGTAACCATAATACAGATCGCAAATTTGTGGTATCTTCGTTGCAGAATTTACAAGACAATCATAAACAGTCGTTAACTTGAAACACACGTTCTCATATGAGTAAAATATAATGGGGATTTTAATAACGTATCTTATTTGTTCTGTGTCAAATTATATTGCAAAAACCATTGTGCACAAAAATTGATGTGTTTGAATCATTTCGCGATGTCATCACCGGAATCCTCCACCTGAAGATACGCTCAGAACCCGTAATACTCATGTGTCAGAGGGGTTGCCTATCCGACGTACGTCACGGCGCGGGCTTCTCCCATTGCTGCGTAGCTATCGCGCAACGTGACCTCCCGGCGGACGTCCGAAGCATTTCGCGACCTCTCTCGGGCGCAGCGAGTACCGCGTGCCTCGGTCGAGAACGCGTGGCGCGCTACCCAGCGGCTGGCGCGCGCCCCAGAGCGTTTTCGCGCACGCGGCAAGGGAGCGCTGCGGGAGCCAGCGGCGGGGGCGCGCACGGGTGCTCATAACGGCGCTTCGGACACGACCCTCGTGACGATTCCATCCCTGGCTCGTCCGGCAGCGCCCCGCGCGCGTGAAAAAAACGAATTGAAGTTGTTCCGATGCAGTTGTTTGTCCTGGACAAATGAAATTCATATGTAGGGGGAAGCGGGAAGTCGTGCAGTAACAAAACCCGACCGCGTCAAATTGTGCCGGGGATGCAACGCGGGCCGGCGCGGCACGCTGCGGGGGTGGGAGCCCGCCCGCCTCGATCCGCTGAGCACGGGTGTGGCGAGCGGCGTATCAATTCGAACGACGGCGGTGGCGGCGACTGTCGCCGTAATAAAGGTGTGTTAGGGACGAATGATAATATTTTCATGATCCCCAGTTCATCCCATCGTGCTATTGTACTCGGTCATACAAAAATATGAGGATCATATTTTTCTATTTGTGTTTTCAATAAAAAGTGGCTAGTGTCGCTTATATCGGCGTCCTGGGATGATGCGTTTTGATGAGTCCTAGCTCCTTCCTAACCTTGGAGGTATTGTTCTATAAAAACCATTCAATTTAGCGTGGGCTGCATCTAACCCTCAATTTATTTGTATTTTCTTTTTGATGGTTTCATAATTCATTACGTTTGCAACTAAATAATAGAAATAATGTTTTCTCTTTGAAACAATTGATTAATATATTACAAAGCTATCTATTGTGTACAACTTTCTAATTTCTGATTTTTTATAGAAAATGTATTTTCTAAATTATTCTTCTTTTGGTATGTGGATATCGCTTTCTCATAAAACTCTTTCGTTTCTTTTCTAGTTCATTAAATTATGCACTTAAATATTTATTTAATTTCAGACTGCAAGAAAGATCCATTTCTGTGACTGTTTCAAATGGTATTTACTAATTCACATTGCGAAAAATAATTGTAATGTTTACTTGTTTTTCTACTTAAAAATATATTGATACAATTAATTATTAAACCCATACACCACTGGATTTTTTATGCGACTCAGCATTATAATTTATTTTGAGAAATACAGGGAGTCCCACCAACTATGGGCCACCCCGTAACTTCTACACGGTTCCCGATATCGAAATATAGTTTTCAGTCAATAATGCAGAATCATGGGGCAAGTGATATGGTGTAGAGTTATTGTTTGAAATATTTTTACTTTTTGAGAAATGTAATCATCTGTGAATTTTTAAATGGAACCATATATTTTTCTTACTAGCAATAGATGGATCATAAAAAGAAGAATGTAATGATGTTAATATTTTGATAGTATTTCGTGTATAAAATTATATGTTCTGTCATGCGATTTTTAATTAAGGGTGTAATTTTTCCTGTAGCAACCGTCGCAACTGTTCCGTTTGGGGAAGTTGACTTTCGCGGCCTCCTCCTGCAAAATTGCCGGCGCCGCGAAGGCAACCTTCCCCAAAGATGACAGTTGCAACGGTTGCTATAGGAAATCTCGTACATTTAATTTAAAATCACACGCCAGAAAGTATAATTTTAAACTCAAAATGCTATCAGAACATTAGCATATGTTTGTATTCGTCTATTGATCTATCTATTGCTAGTGAGAAAAATACATGGTTCCATTTAAAAAATCAAAGATGATTAAATTTCCCCAAAAGTAAAAATTATTCGAACAATATCTTTACGGCACATAGCATGCACCATAATTCCGAAATTGTTGAGTGAAAACTGCATTTCGATATCGGGGACCGTTTATAAGTAATGGGTGTGGCCCATAGTTTGTGAAACTCCTTGTATAAGGAGCTTCACAAACTATAGGGCTTCACCGAATTATATATTTAATATGTGTATAATTATTTACAGCTCTAATAATCAAATTTCTTGTATGTATTTTTGTATTTCCCTTTTTTGAAATAAACTATTATGCAGTGAAGTTCTAAAAGTAATGCTGGGTGTAAGATGTAACTTCCTCCTTTCGCGCCGTGTCTTATTCATCTAGGTATAACAATATTCTGAAATGAAAAATAAATATTTGTTCTTCCCATTATAGTACATACTTTAGTTTTCCCTAGTACTGAGAGATATTTGTAAAAATCTGTGTACAAGGGTGGTGTGCTGAATTGGTAAGAAGCTTGCTCTTCTCGCACATGAAATATTGTTACCAGTGGTCCAGAAAGGTGCTTAAAATAGTCTGTAGAACATATTTACGTTCTTCCAGGGAAACATCTGAGTATCTGATACTGTGCGTACCCTTTTTCATTTTCTAAAATTAAAAATTGAAAATTACATTGCGTTCTCGGTGTTAAAAATAAATTTTGAAAAAATAATATTTGAATTGCCTTCCAAGAGCTACTAGCTATGTTGTCGCATGATCCAGAGACATTTCCTTAGAAATGATAATGGAAAAATCGAAGAAGTCATTTTGGCATGTGTCAAAGATGCGGTTTTTTTTATATTCATATCTGAATATGTATTCCTGTTATTACCTCAAATTATCAATATTCCCTAAATTAGACGTTGGCTGGGATCGCCTTTACAGACAGATCTCGTGCTCAATTCAATCGGCTAGAGATGCAACGTGATGAAAATGTATAGTTGCTATGTGTTCATTTTCCACGCATGATAGTATAGGCTGTTAGCGGGTGCAGGTTTTTAATATTTGACAGCGTGAAAATGCCTTCTAGTATTAAGTGATTACTTCGAAATTAAATTAGAATTTAAAAATTAGTTTGCCATCGTTCCTACACAAAACAATATTGATGCACATTTATCAAACATTTTCTCTAAAAAAAATTTCTATAATTCACAGTTGGTATTCTTTCCGATATTTCAATAATTTTAGAATATTTGTTTTTATGTTAGACTTTACACCGTTTACTATTGAAAAAGAAGTAATGCATTTTTAGGAAATTTATTTACATCCATTCAATATTTTGACGTTTTTATTTATCAATAAAAGGTGGCAAACTGGTTTCAAATGAACTCCGACGTTTCAAAAATGCCAACAGTTACATAGAGCAACAGTCAGGCGTAATAGTGATTGTTCGATACACTCACAGGTGGCGTAGGAGTTGCAGGTTCATTCTTCTATGTTCTCGTTCCCAGCGGAGTGCGTATGTGCATTTCGCTAGCAGATAGCGCCTCCGTATCCTGTACTGTTGAATTCGTACTTCTTGAATTTGCCGATCTGGTACAGTTTTGTGCCGAACGGAAATTTATTTTGCAATATGAAATCAAATTACGAACTAGAGGGAACAGAACATACACCTTCAAATAATGAATAGGAAATTTTATTTCATCCTGTTTTCCGAATTCAATAATTAAGTGAACTTTCCGTGAATCACTACAAGAATGAATAATACAGAAGAAAATTGCAGCCTGTGTACGTCTATGTTCATACGTCTGCTCACATTGTTAAGATACGATGTGCTCAATCTATTCTGACCACGCCTATACCATAATGACAAAAGTGACAATAATAACTTCGTGCTGAATGCTCTCTTCATTTGTTGAACTGCAGTTTTCATTTTCTTGAAAGCGCTTTGCAGTATTTGCTCAACAGGTTTTTCCTGTTTGTAATTTATTGAAGCAAGGAAACGAAGGTGACATTGAGCTTACTTCATAGTATTTAGAGTTCACGTTCTTGAGATAGTCAACGCGTTGTGAAAAAGCAGCATCTCAACAAGCTACTTCAGTAAATTTAGGAATGCGCTTCTATCTATTCAGTAAATTTAGGAATACACGCATGTTTATTTTCCACATAATGTGTGGCAGAATGGTTTGCAAAATTTAATCAATTTTTTACATTTTAATGGGAAGTGAGAGATAATATTCTGCGTCTGAGAGCTCATAGTGTTTAAATACGATCACAAAGAATGATAGGTAAAGAAGGCTAAGCATTTGTACGAATTTAATTTTTGAAGTGCTGTCAGAAATAAAGACCGAATAAGTTTGCGAGTTGTAAGTGGCATCTTGAGTAGCATCTTCAAGTTGAATAGTATGTATTTTTGAACGATGACTTTCTTAAAATATACAGAGATATCATATGCTACTTTCTGAAATGTGTGACCATTGTCCCTTATCCTTTCGAAATCTTTCAATTTGTTTTTCTTCAAAATGTAAAACACATGTTCTCAGAGGCTGTTCTGCCCCAAACAAAAATAATACTGCAACGATAACGCTTCTTGCACTTGACGAAGACAGATTCCATTCTATAAACCAGATTCTTATCGAGCGATCTCACTCTTTGCTTCCTTTTGACATACATTTTTCTGTTGACAAGAGAGAAGTAAGGAAAATGTGATACAGTAAATACATTGATGGAGTATGTGTCATTGATTGCAGTACATCTAAGAATAATATATGTACAGCTTCAGTTGTAGAAAATAATGATTTATACATTCGTCAACAAATCATATGAATACGAATCTTTTCTTTCTGAAGATTATTAAAACATTATTCTGTTTTAAAATCACTTAAATAACTAGAGTTTTAATCTTATCTATGGACAAATTTAAATAATAATAAAAGTTAGTATTGTACTTCTGTGATGTATTTTCATAAGTAATAATTCTTATGTGTAAAACATTTACCAAATACCTTACGGTTTATTCATCAATAGCACTTTTTCTATTTTTCCTAAAATTTATATGACACAGGGTTTTAAAAAACCTAACTTAGTTATCAACGATATTCTTCTAAATAAATAATTATTTAAAGTTAAGATTTCTCACATTCTGCGCCGGAATTATGAAATTATCGTGCAAGAATAGTGCAATGAAATTATCGTGCAAGTTTTAAAGTTGCAGTACTATGCTATACGAGCCGTGTCGTACAGCATAGGGTCCGATCTGATCTCGGCCTGTCTTTCCTGAATGTCGTGAATTCTGCAACTACCTCCACCCTAGTGGTTGCGTTTGAGGCAACCTCTCCATCCCGCATACTGTGCATCTCCTTTGTAAAAGCCACTTTCCACTGGGCGCTGGTCATGTTATGGAACCGGGAGGGTACAAACTCCCGCCCGCTCGCAATTAATGCCGGCTGATGCTTTCGCATGGTCATTTCCGTCCTGGGTGCCCTCTGCTCGCACAGCACAGGTGCTGCATGTGTTGCGATGTTATTAGAGTGCGAGCTTGCAGTTGCTCAGAAGTATCGCGATACGATCGTTGCAAAATCCATACGTTGGTTGGTTGGTTGATTGGTTGGTTAGTGATATCCGGGCGTGTCAACAGCTCTCGTAATTAGTCCCGGAAGTGTAGTGCATGTTTTCCTCGGGGGGGGGGGGCGGTGATATTCCCCCGCTGGATGGCGAGAACCGACGCCGACCTACCTTCGGCTAGCGGGGTTTTCCCCCCAACCAGGACACTCCCACCAGCGGGCACCGCCCCAGCCGGGACAAGCCCTAAACTCCCGACCGGTTTCCCGGAATGTGGTAGTGCATGTATGTGGTAGTGTAGTGCATTTTAGTATAATAGTGTGTAAGAAGTGAGATTAGGACAAGAAAGGGGTAGGAAAGATGGGAAAGATCGCGCGCGGTCCGTGTCCCGTTTGTTAGGATACTGCTCTGGTATTCGCCTGGTGTTGATCGGAGAAACCACGTAACACTACCGTTCAAAGAAGTCGGCCGCTAGAATTCTCCTCCAGACAGCGACTGAATTCGACTTAGCTAACAAGCTAGTGTCGAAAATCCTGCCGCCATCAGGACTCGAACCTAGGACCTCCCGGCCAGAGGCATTGCAGTGACATCAGTTGATGTTCTGCATGCGTTGCGATATTATTTGAGTGCGAGCTTGCAGTTGCATAGAAGGCAAGTCTCGCGTCCGACGGCTTATGCCTTATCGCAATACGATCGTTGGAAAATTCAAACGTGTGTAGCTGTACGTTTATGTAGATCGTTTCTCTTTGGATTGATTCTTCTTCTTTGAATAAAACTGTGTTTATTCTTTCTGAATGAAATTTATGTAACAGAGCAAAATGTCAAATATATTGAACTCTGAATTAAATGTATGCACTTGAGCAAGAATTTAAAGGGTGACGTATATTCAGTGTAAAATTTCAATAGGTTTTGTCCAAATAAATATCTATTACCAAATATTTGTGAATTAAACAGGATGGATATGACTGCACTGTCTATTGACATTGTGTGCCTTCTGCCAAATGCATATTGTCTTTCCGCTGGCTACGTTCCGGTACTGTTTTGCTCGGGTGTAGACATATAGGTTTACTTGAATAACCAGAATTGGAATCAGATGGTCAATAGCATAAGTCAGAAAGGTAACATTGCCTACAGTTTACTCACAGTATCCTCATAAGTGATTTGATGTGACCAGTCAATATTGAAATAACAGAATGCGTATTGTTATTGACGGGTTATTCGGTGTGTCTGCTACAGGCTCTTTCGTACAGGACGTGCAACCGTGTCGGAAAGGTACGTTGAAGAGCCTTCAAGAATTTTGTGTTCGTGATCTCTTAGCCACCGTTGAAAGCACTTACAAACTAGAATATTTCAGTCTGTTAATTTGTTTTTAGCATATTCACAACTGTGAATAACATTGTACACAGTTGATGGAAGTTGCTGGTGCTTTCTTGTCGAAATCTATCTTTGCAATTTTATAGAATTTATAAAACTATATGCCAATGTAGGTCCGAAATGAGTTTACAGATAGTGAACGCACTTTGTTGATAATAATATGTTATTATCGCATTTATTTTCATCATTGGCCTTTGAACTTTTAAAAATAAAAAATTATCTTGTTTTTTATTCTATAATTGTCAGATGCAATTGTATTCTTAGTGTATATTTGAAACCATATTAGGCATTCATATCGATGAAGTGTTGAAGTGAAACATGTAATCCTTGTTCAAGTTGGACCTGAAGACGTGCGAATTAGACGCATTCTTTGACTCTATTTGACCTTTCAATCTTCAAGCTAGCAGATTTATCTTCTTTGACCTCAACAGATTGTGAATTTTATTGCTACACCGATAACCCGAGTAGTTCGTTTTTAATGATGCCTACTCATTGTGAAGTAGGTTTATCATCCTAAAAAATTCTAATGTTCCTTGCAATAACAATAACCACTGGTGACCTTCACTTTGTCACAGTTTCTGTTGCCATTATATTTTTTCTCTTTTCGGCGGAAGACCTTGTACCAGCGTTTTCTTTCTCCCTTCTTTCCCATACACAAACACTGTCGTTCATTTTCCGCCTATACGCTAATATTATATTAAGACTAGCTCTGATAACACTACATGTTTTTACCATTGTCAAGTGAAAAATATTATTGTATCTTCATTTTTGTTATTTAAAATGAAATAATCATAATAAATTAAAATTTATTAATCTTTTATCTTATCAATGTAGACAATGACGACGTCCTACGTTGAACTTTCTAATTTACTACTTTGTTTCATTATTTTATTGAGACATTCAGATTCGCTTCTCTCAGGACTTTGCGCAAGCTAGTTCTCCCGCTCTCTCGTTCTCCCGGTCACTTGTTCTACCGACCTCTAATTCTCCCGCTGTCTGGTTCTCCCGCTCTCTTGTTGTCTCGCTATCTCGTTGTCTCGCTCTCCTGTGGTCTCGCTCTCTCGTTTTCTCGCTCTCTCGTTTCCTCGCTCTCTCGTTGCCTCGCTCTTTCGTTGTCTCATTCTCCCGCTCTCCTGTTCTCCCGCTCTCGTTATCTCGCACTCTCGTTCTCCCGCTGTCTCTGTCTCCCGTTTTCTCTTTGCCTTATTGTCTTTGTCCTGTTCTCTCGTTCTTCTGCTCTCTCGTTCTCCCGCTCTCACGTTCTCTCACTCTCTCGTTCTCCTGCTCTCTCGTTCTCCTGCTCTCTCGTTCTCCCGCTCTCTCGTTCTCCCGCTCTCTCGTTCTCCCGCTCTCTCGTTCTTCCGCTGTCTCGTTCTCCCGCTCTCTCGTTCTCCCGCTCTCTCGTTCTCCCGCTCTCTCGTTCTTCCGCTGTCTCGTTCTCCCGCTCTCTCGTTCTCCCGCTCTCTCGTTCTCCCGCTCTCTCGTTCTCCCGCTCTCTCGTTCTCTCGCTCTCCTTTCACCGCTCTTTCTCCTGCTTTTTCCTTCTCTCACTGTCTTTCCCCTGGTCTCTCGTTCTCCAGCTCTCTCATTTTCCTGCTCTCGTTCTCCCGCTCTCCCGACTGCCTCTCCGGGACGCGGTTGGGAACCTCGACACGCCACTGCTCTCAACAAGGGATTGCTTCCGCTTTGCCATTGATTATGTGTAGCCTGCGTGAAGCGTTTTTTCGCGCCGTATTTCAAAATAACACGCAGTACATCCGTTCGACTTTCAAAAATATGCTGCGGGAGAGTTTTGGGATTTGTCGATGTTGCACTTCGAATCATGTGGTGCGAGTGTTTTTTCTCTTTTTCTTTTTTCTTTCTTTTTTTCTGGAAGGACATTGGGGGTAGGGACGAATTTGAAACAACTTGTAATCATCTGTGCGCACTAGCACCGAGACCTTCTTGTAGATTTTTTTGGAGGTGTGGCTTGTAAAGAAGAAAAAATGTTTCTAACAATGGAAGAAAACATAAAAATCGAATTAGTGATTCCAAAAACTGCTTTTTTTATGTGAACTTTGCTTTTCAATTCCGAGGGAAATTGAGCACAGGGCTTGTCGCTCTTTTCACTCAATTCTGTGAGGTTTTCATTTTGGAAGTGATCGACTAGGGTGCCGGAAAGTGCCGATTGAGTAAGAATTATTTTCCTCTTAGAAAGTGAATGAAGGGCGTATGTTAATTTTGTTTGATCGATTAAACAATTTACTCATTTCGAAAATTAGTTCTACATTAGCACACTCGGCACCTCTCTGCTTTGTACTAAAGCAGAGAAGAAGCTAAGACCGCGGTCTGCCATCCAGTGAGGGTACCCCTTCTCCACCCTGCCAGCGCCCTTTGCCTTCACTTGACTTGCCCGCATGTCCCGCCTCCCGTCGCCCCACTCTGCTTCCCCTCTCCCTACTCTTCCCGCGTTTTCCGGACTTTACCGCACCACTTTGCCTCCTCCCACACAACGACAAATGTTCCGTCCCCGCCCCTCTCCTCTCCTCCCGACCCGCCTCCCGCGCTGCGCAGGTCGTCTTTAGGATTCCTGGCGGCGACGCGCGGCCACTGCTTTAAAATTTCATTAACCGTCGCGCGACGTTTGTTTGCGGAGCCATGCAAGGCCCCCTTCTCCACCCTCGACCGTCGCCCCTTTCCTGCCATAGTCCTAAGCCGCCCCCTCTGTGCCGTTTCCATTGCCAACTCGTTCCTTATCCCCATCATTCAATGTCCATCATCACTCTGCTGGCGTTGCCCATTGCTACCAGCACCTCTTCCACTCACGCTGCCGGCTTCCCATCGCGGGTGAAGGTAGGCGTCGGCAAGCGAACAAAAGAACTGCAGTGGGGAAGGAGCTACAAGAAATAACGGTCTTTATACCGTCGCTTTTAGATAGAGGTAAAAGTAGCACAGGAAAATTCATGGTAAAGATGATATTGCGAAGCGGTGGTGGTGCGTGAGGAGAAAGAGAAATGCCAATGTATTGTCTGCTGGTACCTACATTTTTGCCTCTTCAGAAGTTACGTAGGGTCCATATTGTTCTGTATTCTGCTACTTTTCACTGTTGCATTCTTTTCTTTCATTTACTTAGTACATGTATTATTTCAAGGTATTAGAAAGGCATGCGTATTCTGTAGTATTTATTGTAATGATGGATCCTCCCTTATGTAACTAAATCATACTAATCTTCGTGCTAGTTAGCTCTCAGCAAACAACACGACAGAAACATTCCATGTTTATTATGAATTTCACCCACACCTTTTCTATCGAATCGTGCGAATATTAACGTTGAAACATATTTAATGATATTAGGCTCACTCTCCCAGGTAGTGTTTCATTCCACGACTTGTAGAATATTGTCCAGAATTCATTTCTCATTGCATTTTGCAATATTTAAAATATTTTACAGGTCTTTGTGGAAATTGTTTCTAGTTTCCAGAAAACCAGTTTTGCTGTTTTAATAAATTTTGATCTGTAATATTAATGAAGTTGAGTATTACAATATAAGTGTAGTATTATAGTGTAGCTGTAATTAATATTCAGAAATAAATTGTATACTGAAATATTCGTGGTGTAAGTTGGTGTGTGAATTCTAGTGTTTTGCATTTCATTATTCGACTGCCCAAAATCTCAAAAAAAGTAACTTGGGATACAACTGACGCAAACAAGATACTATTAATGAATATGCTGAAAATGATAGCATAAAATTGTGGAAGGTAATTTTGAAGGTATAATGAATTTGACTTATCATTTCTTGAAAATCAAACATAATTTCTGAATATTAAGCAACATTAGACACATTTCAGAAACCATTTAGGAAAGCAATCTCGAGGAAAAAATTGTGTGTGATAATCTGTAATGTTAAATGATAAAGAAGTGGCGAAGTCAGAGAAAATGTAAAAGTAAGGAAGCACATTATTTTTAAATGTTACACTCAATTAAACTGTGTAATGGCGATCGTAATTATAACGTTGGGGGACTCCAAAACCCTCACAATATAACAAAATGCATTGAGGAGATTTAAAGTTCAGTAATTCCCCTTCCTGGCAGGCACTTGCATCGTTCACCTTTCCCAACCATTTCTCGCCTTCGCTCCCTCAGCGGATTTCGTCCCCTCTTACTCATAGTCGGCAGCAGCGGAAACGGCCCGCCTCCACAACCCATCCCCACCAGCGCACCCGGATAAGAGCTTGCCGCCCGGCTCCTCCTCGTCCGCCCTCCCCCCGCCCTGCAGCCCGACGCGCTTCCTGCCGCGCTCCCCGCCTCGCTCCCCGCCCCGCTCCCTTCCCCGACCCGCTCCCTTCCCCGACCCGCACCCTTCCCCGCCCGACCTCGCACACGGATTAGTGCTTGCCACCCCGCAACCGTCCAGCCCCCCCCGCCACCCACCCCGCTGCAGGGTCGCTCGGGGCCGCCCGGGTGGACGACCGGGCGGGCGACGTTTCATTTATTTATTGTCTTTATTCATATGAGCGGAATACAAATGTGGGTGTTTACTGGCCCTAATTGCCTGGCGGGCGCCCGGCCGGCCGGCCGGCCGGAGCGTGCGGTCGCCTGGGCGGTCGCCGGGGAGCCGTACGCTACCGCCTCCGCCTCCGCCTCACCCCGCCCTGTTCGGCACCGGCCCTCGGTCGGGCACACCTGCGCCGGGGGCCGGACGGCGACCGGAGGCGACCGCGTGGATTGCAGTAAGCGCATGCTCATAGACACGGGGATCATGTTTCTCGAATGGTTCATTCGGAGCATATTCCTTCACATTTCGAAGAAAATTCGATTTTCCAAGGATTTTCATTAAATGTATAATGTAATATCCTGCTGATTGATTCACAGTATGATTCTTCTTAGAGATATTTTTATGCAGGCAAAATATATATCATAGGGCATAAATATTCAAGCATAAATTTTAAAGAACAAGTTTCAAAATAACTGAAAATATCAACAATCATCACAATGTGCTTAGAAACTAACACACTGCAAGGGAACAGACGCGTGATCAAAGATAAAACAAGTGTTAAATTAATCAAAATATTGCCTGTATATCAATTCTGTCAACATTATTAGTTAAAAAGTATCTGAATTAGTGAATTAGAATCCAGTTAGCAATAAATTTGCATTTCTTATACCTTTTGAACATCATTATAATGCTTGAATAGAGTACGTTATAACATTAAAACCTGCAACTGTTCCTAAAGAACCTGAAATTGTAATTATTTAAAAATGGAAAATGTGATAGTTATCTTTTTAGTCATAAATTCAGATAATACACGCTCAAATTAGTGATAAAAATGTGTGCCAAGTGCGTGTAAATAGTTCAAGTATACGTCACCAAAAATCTCCAGCAGGATTGCGTTAATTATTGCACTTACGACGGATTTAATGATAATTAGATTGAGAGTCAAGTTTACTATTGTGCAATTCTTTCAATTTCAAGAAGGTAGGTTCTAACGAAACGATTAATAACTGTTGTGTGTAAGGATGCCATAGATTATTCAGAAGTGTAATAAATGCCTTCATTTTCACCATTAACAACCCAAAGGGTCAAACTTTTGGCAAGAGAATCATGTGTAAAAGAACCCTATTTCGTCCATTGTCAATTTCACTATTCTTCTTCAAATTAAAAAAAAAAGATTTTTTTCATGAGATAGTTTGTCGGGACACTTTAATGAAAAAAGAATTCGCACTTTTTATATAATGATACACAAAAATGTAATAACACAAAATAATGTATTTTTTACTAATTATTAATTCGAAAGTTTTATTTCATCGTATAATTTTTTACGAATTACCTTTAATAATAACGCATTGAAAGTCAGTTTTATTCTTGCTTGAATGTAACAGTTGTGAAATGATGAAATGCACACGAATGGTGGTTTAAATAATGCTCGTAGAATTTCCACAAATAACATAATGCTCTTTCCATCATACAAATGAAATCGGACAGAGTCATGGTCGTAGAATTAAAACGTTTAATTCTTGAAGCTTCATTTCTCTGCCTTTCATAAAGAACGAATTTTATTCTGTGAGTAGTGGCATGTGCTTCTATTTCTTTTTGTTCTTGTAACACCGCACAACGCGCCAATTTATTACGCGCGCCTCAATTGCTTGCTGAATTAAATTATTTTTTAAAATTAAAACATGATGTACGAGGCGATCACAACTGGAACCGTACCAATGTAATGTTATTAAAAGAAATATTTGCTGGTATCCCAGCTCGTTCTAATGAGTCCTTATGAGAAATCAGTTCTCATATCGCGCGTTTCTTGCTTTTACTGCTTGAGAATGAGGTACAGTAAGTGAGGCAATGAAGTACATGAACAAACGAATGTTTGGCATACTAGGAGAATGCTGGCTAAAGAGAAATTGTGGGCCAAAATTAACCTATAATTTGTTCAAATATTGAACCTTACTGCTCTCATTTGCCTTAGACAATGTTATTCTCATTCTGTTTTAATATTAGTACCTCTTTGTTCCATCAACTGAGTTGAAGCAAAAAAGCACGAACTTTTTCTTAATATTTAATACTTAATAATTTCTTTAACTTATCTAATATCTGATTTTCATAAATTATCAGTTGTCGCATCCATCAATAATTTCTTTTCAGCAGCTTTTTATAACTATTGTTGCGTAAGGCACACTTCACTACATTAATTGCAGAAACGTAAGAATGTTGTGCCATGGCAAATTTAACGAACTTTACTTTTTTATGATTATTCTTTTTGAATCGTCGAGCTCGTTTGCAAACTGTCGATGTACCGTGGACAAGGCCGTGAACATGGACTGCTTGTTATTAAGGAGCACAGTAGAGACGGAGCACGTAGAACGTTGGCGCGGGAAATAAAGAACGCAAAGAACGAGGAAAAATCGGCACGGCGCCGCGCGCTGTGTGGTGTATGGATTTGAGTGGGTTTTACGACTCGTCAAAATTCCCTCGCCACATTGCCTCACTCCTCGCCGTTGCCCGCCCCTTCCCCGTCTCCCTCTCGTCACAGCCGCGGGCGCAGTCGCCGGCCGTGCACACGTGGCAGCTACCACTCCCATCCCCTCCCATCCCCTCCCCTCTCCGACCTCACCCCCGCCCCCGCTTTCGCCTGGCGTTTGTCCTGTTGCTAGTGCAACCGCTGCCCCAGCTGCTCGGTCGCGGGTCCTCCCATATCTGCACGCACACGTTCTCTTTGCTTCTCTTTGCAATTCTGCTCACCTTAGAAGACTACGCTGGTTTAATAACTATTATACATGGAAAACGACTTCAATGTCAGAGAATATTCTTCCAACTCTTCACTTTCTTCCGTTCTTCAGATTTTGACGTAAATACAGGTTTTGGAGGTAACTGATTACGCGAATATGAAGGTAACTGATAACGCGAATATGATTTTTTTTCAAAACATTTGCATACTAATTTGTGAACTACAATAGCGCCAAGGTTTTCTCCTAAATAAATATTCTGCGAGCATATTTGGTGAGTCCGAAATGGACACAGATATTTTATTTTTGGGGGAAGGAGACAGTACTTTATATAAATGCAACGCCTCTGACCGGGAGATCCTAGGTTCTAGTCCTGACAGTGGCAGGATTTTCGACACCAGCTTTTCAGCTAGGTCGAATTCAGTCGCTGTCTGGAGAATAATTCTAGCGGCTGGCTGCTCTGATTGGTAGTTTTCCGTGGTTTTTCCGATCAACACCAGGCGAATGCCGGAACAGTACCCTACCAAACGGGCCACGGACCGCGCGCGATCTGTTCTTCCTCGTCCTTGTACTATCCTCTCCCTTTACACACACACTAACATGCATTACATTACCACATATTCCGGGAGACCGGTCGGGAGCTTAGAGCTTGTCCCGGCTGGGGCGGTGCCCCGCTGGTGAGAGAATCCTGGTTAGGAGGAAACCCCAGTAGCCGACGGTAGATCGGCGCTAGATCTCGCCATCCAGACGGGGAAGATCACCGTCATCTTCCGAGAAAAAAACATGCACTACACTACCGGGACTAATGACCAAAGCAATTGACGTGCCCGGAAACAAAAAATCAATCAATCAATCTTTTACATAAAGCCTCCAGGTCATCTTCAAAATAATCTCAAAAATGGCTTCAATATTTTTTTTTTATTTTTTTTTTTGCTCGAAATGGGTGAAGTATGTTTATAAAAATTGCACAGGTCCTAATTTCATTCAAACATCTAAAATTTCGAAAATTGAAGTTCAAAATTAGTTTGCCCCTCACCTAAAACATCATTTAATATACAGATTGTTCTTAATGAAAGCTATGCTTCAAAGTCATATTTTGAAATGGTGTTACTTTGAAAGCTTCCTAAATATGAGTAATTTTCGCATTACGCTCGTGAGAATTTTCTTCAAATACCGAAACAAGATTTTCTTAGAAATTACTGCATTTTTTACCGTAAGCATTTTGTAATATCAGAGGACAATACGCTAAATTGTTTGGTACCTGTTTCATTTCCAACACAACTGTCGTACTAACTTTCAAAGCTTCAATTTAAAAAAAGTACATAATTTTACGAATACTCGTATGATGAATACGAATGATCGTGTGAACTGAAGAACGACTCCGCGGCGTAATTATTAGCCCGCTCGCCGCAGAAACGTTCTGGAGTTCAAGTTCGGCTCCAGTGAATAGTTTGGCATGATGGTAATATTCCCCGTTCTTGTGTTCGGTTAATGAGAGGATCTCCAAATGAAGTAACGTGTTGCTGGCCGTGAATGCGTAAAGCAGCCAACTTCAAAAGTGTTACATTCTCTCTCGGATTTAGATCCTAGTATAATATATTCTTCCGCAGCCGTTACAAATAGCACGAAAAAGTGCGTGCTTCTTCAGTACCACCATATGTAATATTTGCCTTTTTCTGGAATTAGAAACCCTCGTTTTTACTTCTTACATTTCGGCGCCTGTCACATGGTTGTTCTTTTCTCTTTTTAACCACTTTTCCACGAAGATCGAATTCAATACCCATGGAAGGCGATGAACAATGATTGCAGAAATTCTAGAAAAATATTATGGAATGGGTGAGGGAGGTTTGAATGCAATATGAGGGTGAGAGATATTTTTGGTTTTAGAAGACTTAAAGTACATTGAAGAAATAACATTCCAATTTTCCTCTGATCATAAGGTTTACCACTTGTAAATAAGAGCAGTAATCATTTTATAATCTTCAGACTTGTCACTGACTACTTATTGTGCGTAATGTACATGCATTCCTAAAATTATTTTTCTAGTCCCATTCTTCAATGGCGGCAGCTCGTTGCACATCACGTACTCACATGTTTTGTGTCATAACAAATAAAATTGTAAGTGGTTTCAAACGTGCCTACATATCATTTCATCATTCTTTCAGAAGTTCTATTCGAAGTTTCTACGCATTGTATTGACTGATTTAGCTCAGAGCTGCTGTGACTCTGACCGAGAGGTCCTAGAGTTCGAGTCCCGACGGTGGCAGGATTTTCGACATTCGCTAGATAGGTAGATCGCGTTCTGTCTGAAGGAGAATTGTCGCTGTCTGAAGAATTGTAGCGGATGGCTCCTCTGTTCCGTAGTTGTTTTTTTTGTTTCTCCGGACAATATCACACGAATGCATGAGCAGTACCCTAACAAACGGGCCACGGTCCGCGCGTCTTTTTCTTATCCTCTCTCTCTCTCTCTCTCTCTCTCTCTCTCTCTCTCTGTGTCTCTCTCCCTCCCTCTCTCCCTCTCTCTCCCTCTCCCGATCGTATTCGGGCTCTAGCGATGCCCCGCTGTCGGAGATACCTAAAGGAGAAAGTACCCCGCAGGCCGATGTTTAGGCTTGGCGTCGGATCTTACCATCCAAGAGAAGGAACATAACCACCTCTCGGGGTGAATCGTTCACTATTCTGCCGACTATAGCTGTTGAAGTGTCCGGAAACATCAATCAATAGATCAAGGAAAGTATTGTGCTTTTCGCATTTCCCGACCTCCCCACCTTCCCCTCCTGCATTACCACCAGTTCCGTTTTACCTCTTTCATCCAAAACCTCGGCCGCTCTCCCCCACCCCTAACGCTAGTCCAGTTTACTGGGCCGCGATATGCGACCACCCGTGCACCTCGCGTTTTGTGTTCCGGCCACACTCCTCCCTCGTTCCTCAGACAAACTATCCCGCTCCTTTTCTCCACTCCGCCCCCCGCCTCTCTTCCCCGCTCCACTCTCCGCCCTAATCATCCGCCTCGATCCCCCGCTCCGCTCCTCACCCCTATCACCCGCCCCGATCCCCCGCCCCTATGCCCTGCCCCGATTCCCCGCCCCGATCCTCCGCTCCGCCACCCCACCCCACTCCTCTACCCCGCTTCGTCCAGTGCCCTCGCGCTCCGCTCCTCTCCGCACCACTCTCCGCTCGCCCCATTCCTGTTTCCCGCTCGTGTAATGCGTTTTTATTTCCTCAAATTTCTCCCAGCGATGCGTTTTGCATTGCAAATTCCGGTGGGGCTCCCGGCCGCCGTATTTTTCATCATCAGCCTCTGCCGTCAGAGGCCGATGGGGCAAGGGGACTTCGCGACCGTGGGGAAGGCCACTGATTCGTTCTTTAGTTGTTAAATATTTCGTTTATTTACTGCTCGATTTGTCAATCACATGGAGACATGTAAAGGTGAACTGGTGAATGGTCACATCCAGTTGCGCGGATATATGCAAGGGCGGTTCTTTATTAGAGACGATGCACCTTTCATTATTAATATGTAATTGGTGCTGCTTCAGTACTTCTTTGTTTGTTGGTAGAGTTTCATTTTGTAATGCTGTTGTACGGGCGATCCGGACAATAATAATTTATTTCGCATATTGCTGTGGAATTTCAAACTGTGTGTTTAATGTTGTACAGAGAAGGTGTTTCCAAACTTATGCTTGAAATAAACTGCCTTTTTTCATTCTTTACTCGTTTTATTCTACCGCGAAATAAAGTGGTAATTGCTTTCCCGGGACATGTCTATTTGTGTCGGCAGAGACGCTAAGGAAGTTTCCTAGTCTAAAGGGCAATTTCTTTCCTCTGAGTGTAACGGACTTGGCCTTAATTAAGTTTTCATTTGTGTGACACCCTTTCTGCGTTGTTAGAAATATTAATATCTCATTTTCACGGAAAGGCGAAGTACCTTCAGAGAGGCTGATGGGACGGGCGAATTACATTGAACCCTCCTCGCCAATAGTCTGGTCGACATACATGTAACGCTGCGATGAAGTTTGATGAATTATTACACAAACGACTCTTCCCTGTGGGCGCTCTATTTGGACACTGCGAATTCAGTTTCCAATAAGAGAAAAAAAGTCCTGATGCTCTGGATCTGAAAAAATTGAAATTGTGTAACCGTTTATGAAGTGAAAGTTGAAAACCGTGAGTTATCGAGGTCATTCTCTCACTTTGATCAAAGAAAAGATCGATTTTGCAGAGGTGTGAGAAATGGAATAAGTCCCAAATGGATAATGTGAATTCAAGCCTATTGATTTTTTTGTTCACATATATAAAGCAAGGATGTATGGGCAGAGGAGTTCATTTAATTTTTGTTTTGGCTTAGATGTGTATTGTTTCTGAACCCCATAATTCAAAGCGCAGTAGAATAATCTTTGAGTTGAAAATTAAATGTGTATTCAGAAATAGTTTGGACTCGTTTCTCATGTGTTATTAAAGATGATGATTCTGTAGTGTTTGCGTATATAAAAAATGTGTTTTAGAAAATTCGTGTTATAACGATACAATTTGATAAAACTTTGTTTGGGGGATAATAATTTTGGTCAAAAAAGAATGTTGATTTCGTTCCACCTCGTGGTCTGTAATTTTTCGACTGAGTAGGAGCCACTGACACGACTCGAAATATATAAAATTTACCTCGTCCCGCAACTGTGTATCCCGTAGGTGCTCGTGATCTTGGATCTTTCCAATATAATTTCAGCTGCCGCTGCTTTCCATTTACTCCATGTCGCTTTCCGTTCTCCTCACTGTTGAGGTAATTTCAAATAAGAACACTTAAGTTCCTACAAAAAGAAAGTAAATCGTTTGCAAGGTCTGGATTGCTAATCAACCGACAAATTCTGACCTGCTCCGCGTCTGCGAATATTTTCTTCCGTATTCTTGAACCACCGCTTAATTATATCTAATACCTTCCCCAAGGTTTCGCCAATGTTCTAAACTCTTGAAGACGCTACTAAATGGTATTTCAACAATAATTTCACTTTAAATATCTGACTTAATCGTCTGGCGTCCATTTCTTTAGACCTCTAGCCAGCCTCTCCCAAAACAAAATTTGTCTTTCGTTCTCTTACGAGTTGATACACTCGTACCAAATTCTATTTTCATTTCGTAACATTACCAAAGTAAAAGAACTATTTTACGATATTCAGCAATTATTACGTCAAAGCTACTTATAAAAAACTTGTTCAACTCAAACTACAATAGCATGTTGAAAATTATTTGTAGCCACAGGGAAACGTCTAAATAGCAATAAGTTCTTGTTCTGGAATTTATTTGTAATGTTCCGCTTCCGAAAACATTTTTGGTTAATTTTTTCAATCCAGCAGTAAAGAACAAATTTAATTACGCAAATATTTGTGGAACATTGAATGCGCCCTCATTAGCCCGGTGGCACCATAGCGCACAGCTGTTGTGAGCCCGCGCGCACGCTTCTACAAGGGCTTCGGTTCCTGGGAGAGGCGGGCGCGGCGAGCGGGTGGCGGACGAAGCCCCATTGTTGCGTGGGAAGTCGCTCACTTCTCGGGAGGCGCCGCCGCACCGCCCCCATCGCCCGCAATCGGCGGCGCGGTCGGGGCGCTGCGTCGAGGCGCCCGGCGCGATTTCGCAGAACGGCCCAGCCTTGCTTTCTCAGAACTGGTGCAGGATAAATCCAAATAAGTCCACATCCAAAGTTTTCACTCTACGATTTCCAGCCTTCCCACTCCCACTAAAATCGGACTTGGCAGTAATACCATGGTGTTCATCAACTTCCCCAGTCCGTTATCTAGGTGTCCTAATGGATACCAGATTGACATAGAAAGACCACGTCACCTCCAAGGTGAACGAAGCTTATAGACGCTTAGGTATTCTTCGACCAGTAATCAACCGACACTCCACATTAATTCATTCTGTTCGTTCGTATAAAGCCATTTTACGTCCGTTATTCACGTACGCGTGTCTAGTCTGGTGTAATGCCGCCCCTAAAACGATCAACAAAATTCAAATATTCCAAAATAGGGTCCTTAGAACTGCAGTTACCACACCTTGGTATATAAGCAACACTAATCTCCACAAAGACCTAACCATAGAGACCGTCCTAACACATATCACCAAACTTTCCCAAACATTCTTCCAAACCCTACCCTCAGTTACCGGTGCTTCCCATTACAATATACGTAGGTAAAGAGCATTCCGTAGAAACTCGTCCCCGCAACCGACTCCCCTTTCACATCTTCCTCCGCAAACTGACTGATATCAGATAAATAAATAGTTCTCCCATCAATAGTCAACAATACGTTTTTCTCCAATATGTATTATTCGCACTACTATAATCTATGTTTAATGGAAGGTGGCCGTACCCACCCCCTTCACATCTTTCGTTTGAAAATGCTCGCTCCTAACAACTGAAGAGCCGTTTGGCTGAGCGTTGTACAACCAGCTCATTCTGTTAAATAAAAAATAATAAAAAAAAGAACTGGTGCGCCCCGTCCCGACCCGCCGCGCCTCACACTCCCAGCCAACAGAAACAGTCCCAATTACACACGCAAACACCTAGTGCACTAAGTGACGAAAGAGCTTGTATTAGTACCTGTAACATGTCATCTTAGGTGCTTTCAGGTCGTTAGGTTCACGGACAAAAGGTCTCGTTAGGTCTAATGAACAGGACGTCTATTGCGAAACAGGTCTAATGCGACATAAGGTTCACGCGACAGATGGTCAAGTACCAAAAGAGGTCTACAATGAGAAGGTTCAATTAATAAGGTCTAAGAGAGATAAACACCGAAGTCTGGTAAATATACAAAGATGTCTAATAGGTATTCAAAATCAATCGTGGAGATCGTGGTGATATCTACTTGCCTTAACTACTACTGCCTTGCCGGGCCTACTGGTAGGTGAAAAATCAAAAATACTCATATGCCGAAAAAAGAAAAAAAGAATATTTTTTTTAATAAATATAAATTACAGAAACATTTGGTAATTGTAACCTGGAACAAAAGTTCAAATATTTAGAAGACATCGCCACATAACGTCTTCCCCACTAGCAGGTATTAAAGTTTAGGGTAAGAAAATCACACAAAAATGATCTTCTTGAAATTAATATAAATGATTTAAAAGGTGTATAAATTGTTAATAGTGAAGTTATTTTATAACTTAATGGTTATAAAATAAATAATAATTGTATCAATTACGCCGATCCGGGTAGCCGAGATCGCTAAGGCAGGAGGATTCGACCGAAGGATACCGGATCGACTCCCGCCTCGGGCATGATTGTGCATGCGTGTGTCTTTGTATGTTTATGAGTATCCCTGATCCCCCCTCTCCTATAAAGCTACGTGTGTACCTCGAGGAAAAACAAGTGAACCTTGGTGGGCACAACTGCACGTTCGCGTACTCTGTATGTGGCCAATTCGTGACAAAACAAATGTTTCCCTTACGTATAGCTTTGAAACCGCATTTACGACCGTATAAAGTACGTTAAGTGCCGGACGGGAATCGGAAAGGCACAATTTTTCACAAACGTAGTTTTAATATAATTGTATTAAAAATGGGTTAAATATTTACATTACTATTATAATTCAAAATACTCGCAAATTTGTTGTTTTTATGGACGCATTGCGTGCGTCTTTGGCGCTCGCTTTTGATTGATTTTTTTCGTGTTTCCGGGCGCGTTAACGGATTTGGTCATTAGTCCCGTAAGTGTAAAGCATGTTTTTTCTCGGGATATGGCGGTGATCTTCCCCCGCTGAATGGCGAGATCCGGACCTACCGTCGGCTAGTGGAGCTCCCCCTAACCAGGAGTCGCCCACCAGCGGGTCACAACCCCAGCCGGGCAAACTCTAAGCTCCTGATCGGTCCCCCGGAATATGTGGGTGCATAGTGCATGTTAGTAGAAGTGTGTGTGTGTGTGTGTGTGTGTGTGTGTGTGTGTGTGTGTGTGTAAGGGGAGATGATAGGATAAGGAAGAAGAAGGAAATATCGCGCGCGGTCCGTGGCCCGTTTGTCAGGGTACTGCTCCGGCATTCGCCTGGTGTTGATCAGAGAAACCTCGGAAAACTACCGATCAGAGCAGCCGGCCGCTAGAATTCTCCTCGAGACAGCGACTGAATTCGACCTAGCTGAAAAGCTAGTGTCGAAGCTCCTGCCGCCGTCAGGACTCAAACCTAGGACCTCACAGCGAGAAGCGCTGCAGTGACATCAGTTGATGCACTGAGCTAGTGCTCCCGGTCGCTCGCTTTGACTCTGTGCAGACCACTTCGTTGGGCGTCCCAGCTGCGTCTGGGCGATTTGCATCGCCAGCAGCCGCCCGCGTTGCCCCTCACCTCAGCGTGTGAGGCAATGATTTTTTAATAAGTATAAATTCCAAAAACGTGTGATAACTATAAACTGTCTTAAATTATTTTATTTAAAAGACGCCGTTACAGAACGTCTTGCCTACTAGCAGATAATAAACTTTATGGTTAGAAAATCACACAAAAATCTTCCTGAAATTAATATAAATGATTTAAAGTAAGTATAAAGTGTTAATAGTTACGTTATGAAATAAATTAAATTATAAAATAAACAATAATTGTATCCCTTACGTGTAGCTTTGAAAACAGAATTTACTACCGTGTAAAGTACGAAAAGTGCCGTACGGTAACCGGAAAGGCACAATTTTTAGCAATTGAAAGTTTAATAAAATTTTATTTTAAAAATGCGTTTAAATATTTATATTATCGTTAGAATTCAAAATTCCATGCCATAATATATTCGTTCTCGCAATTTTCTTCTTCTTCTTCTTCTTCTTCTTCTTCTTCTTCTTCTTCTTCTTCTTCTGCTTCTGCTGATTATTATTATTATTATTATTATTATTATTATTATTATTATTATTATTATTATTATTATTATTATTATTATTATTATTATTATTATTAGGTTTTAATGCACGCGTCTTTTGTGCTCGCTTTGACCTTTCGCAAACCACTGCCTCGCACGTCGCGGCTGCGTTTGGGCGGGTCGCAACGCCCGCGTTGCTGCCCCCCCCCCTTCAGAGTGCTGTTGCATGAATAATTCGTTCTACTTGGTAGATTGGGTTGCATTCATTTGGAGATAGCCAGTCTAACTGAACTGATGAGACGAGGAAACGTAGTTTCCGATCAGCTCTTGGCGGCAGAAAATTCGTATCGTTCGACTTCGAATTGTACAATCAAGCTGCAAATCATTTGTGTTAGTATACTAGTTATTGTCAGGACATTTTTTGTCAGATCTATTTCATCTCAAGTACTTTCGTGCGTCAATAATGTAACTTTGTAAAGGTGTTAATTTTAAACCTTACTCCAATTTTATGATCTGAATTTTTAATCAATTGACTCACGTGCTATTTTTTGTGGCGTGTACCATTGTTTGTTTGTTTGTGTGTGTGTGTGTGTGTTTTTGAACGATGAAGGGTTCATACTGTTATACCCTTTGTGTCTTACATTTCCGAACTCGATTGTGTTAGTTTTGTCCTCTTCCTTATTGAAAAATTTGATTGGTCATCTTGTTTCCAGATTCTTCTGCTCCTCCTTAAAATGTGCTCTTGCGGCCTCCCTCTCTTTCCAGAAAAAAGTACATAAAGAGTAACAAAAAAAAGTGCATTTCGCTCGGACCGGAAAATCCCTAGACCATGCATGTCGCTTCAAGAGCACTGCGAGTGGGCGTACGATAAGTGGAGGGTAATCGACTGGTGATTGGTAGTTCAATGATGGCTGAAAGTAGGATGAGCAGGGGGCAATCGACCAGACAGAGCCAGTTTAAAAAGCTGTTTTTCCTCATTTTTTCCGGGTTCCAAACTCGACGCGCTAGCCACTCGGTTTTTGAGCCTTGTTGTTGGGAGTGTATTTGTTACCGGTTGTTGAAGGTCAATTAGAGAGCAAGAGAAAAAGCTGCTTTTCCATTTTCGAGTGTTTTCCGCAGGTTTGAATTTTTTCTGACCACCGCAATCGATTTCATGGCGTACTGTATGTAATACGGCGCTTCTGCACCTCCATAATGAATCTCTGCCGTATGGATTTTCTATGTCACTCCAAAGTGTGTGTGTGTGTGTGTGTGTGTGTGTGCGTGTGCGTGTGCGTGTGCGTGTGCGTGTGCGTGTGCGTGTGCGTGTGCGTGTGCGTGTGTATGCGTGTGCGCGCGTGCGCGTGCATGTGTGTGTGTGGGCGCGCGCGCATATAGCTCATCCATTGAGTTGGTTTGTTAGAAACTCGACGAATTTAAGGTATGATTACTCTGCTCTCGTCATTGGCAGTATTTCGTCAGAGTGAGTCATTTCAGATGAAAACACACTGCGTGTCCTTCAAACTATTATACCAATAAATTATTCCTATACTTTTTTTGGTTTCAGAAGCATGGATTCCCATTGAAAATGTCTTGTCGTTTTTCGATTTCGTTGAAGCCGCGACGGCTACCACAGAACAAATTGCACATTTCATTTAACATTACATGTCAGAAGTTATAATTTTGTACTCAAACAACTATCAAAACATTAACATATGGTACATCGTGGTACGTCTATTTTTGATCTATCTATTGCTTGTGAGAAAAAAAATGCTTCCATTAAAAAAATCAAAGATGATCAAAATTTCTCGAAAACCAACATTTTCTGACAAAATCTCAACACCGTATCACTTGCTACACGATTCCGCATTGTTGAGCAAAAACTGCATTACAATATCCAGAACCGGTTAGAAGTTATGGGGGTGGCCCATAGTTGGTGGAACTCCCTGTATCATTATTTCTTTCATCTGATATTGCCTTCAAAGTTATTTATTTCTCAAAGCCATTTCTTTTTTCCTCGTTACTCTGGGCATGATTCTGAGCGCTCCGTTTCTTGTATCATTGATTTCGTCATCCACTTCAGTTATGCAGTCGCAAACCCTCCGCCTCTCTTCCTCTGGGAGTGGAGGCTCTCGAATGCAGTCGGGGCTGGGTGGCACCCCGACCAGCAGCCCGCAGGCTCTCGGAGAAATATCGCTCTGAAATTTTTAATTGGGCCGCTGCGCACTTTGGCTTTCGGTTGCGCCGAGCACAGTCGCCGCGCCGGCCGCACCTCAAACCGCGTTACTTTAACGACTCGCGGGCGGACGCTCCGCCCTCGCGCTGGAGTGGGCGGGGCTACAACGGGAGGGGGGCTGTTGCTGTAACGGAATGGACAGTGAAGGCGTCGGAGGTTGCGGCGGGGCTAAAGTCTATTTTTAATTTATTTCTGCTGGGCCAGCAACAGCTGGGCCTGTTACAGTATATTTATTAGTGCTCGATTATCCGCATTTATAATTGTTAGTACCGGTGGCTCAGAGAATCAACTGATGTCACTGCAGCGCCTCTGACCGGAAGGTCCTAGGTTCGAGTCCTGACGGCAGCAGGATTTTGGACACTAGCTTTTCAGCTAGGTCGAATTCAGTCGTTGTCTGGAGGAGAATTCTAGTGTACTGTTCTGATCGGTCGTTTTCCGTGGTTTCTCCGATTACCACCAGGCGAATGACGGAGCAGTACCCTACCAAACGGGCCACGGACCGCGCGCGATCTTTCCTTCCTCTTCCTTGTCCTATCCTCTCCTATTACACTCACACCTACACTAACATACACTACACTTCCACACAGGCCGAAAGAACAGTCGGGTACTTAGAACTTGTCCCGACTGGGGCGGTGCCCGCTGGTGGGAGATACCTGATTGGGGAAAACCCCGTTAGCCGAAGGTAGGTCGGCGCCGGATCTGGCCATCCAGCGGGGAAAGATCACTGCCACCTCCCGAGCACAAGCACGCACTACACTTACGTGAATAAAGACAGCAGTAGTTGACGCTTCCGAAATCACTAACAATAAATCAATATAATTGTTAGTGGATAAACATTGAGTAGCCACATGGGGTTTGTTATGGAGCTCGTTAACTAGCTTGTTAGCTAGATCGAATTCAGTCGCTATCTGGAGGAGAACTATAGCGGCTGGCTGCTCTGATCGGTATACTTCCGTGGTTTCTCCGATCAGCACCCGGTGAATGCCGGAGCAGTACCCTAATAAACGTGCCGCGATGTTTCCTACGTCTTCCCTGTCTATCTTCTCTCCTTAGACACAGTAACATGCATTACACTACCACATATGCCAGAAGATCGGTCGGGAGCTTAGAGCTTGTCGTGGCTGGAGTGATGCCCTGCTGGTGGGAGATACCTTGTTGGGGAAAACTCCGCTAGCCGTCGGAAGGTCGACGCCATATCTCAGTAATTTCAGAAGAAAGGAGGCCCTAGTAATGAAGTTGGCGGTGGCCACTAGGGGGAGGAGATGTTGTGGCTGTAACGGGATGAACAGTAGAGGTGGCGGAGGTTGCAGCGGGGCTGAAGTCTATTTTTAATTTATTTCTGTTGGGCCAGCAGACTCTCATCAGCGGGGTAGAATAGTTGGGTAGAATGGGTTGTACATTTACTGTGTATTTACTATTGATCGATTACACTCATAATTGTTTGTAGAATAACATTGAGAAGCGACATCGGATGAATGCTTCGTATGGAGGATCAGAAACCTGTCGTGGTAGTTTTCGCTACAGTCGTTTGTGGTGAGGGTTTTGTTTTCCGATTTTGTAATGTACGCCTGAAGGAAACTTGTGGGAGTTTGGGATAGAATCTAGTCGACAAGAGAGGCAAATGATGGGGGGGGCGGCTTTGCTGGGGTGAGCGGTGATTTCTAAAGAAAGGAGCCCCATGGTGATGGAGTAGGCGGTAGCTACGAGGGGGAGGGACTTCTGAGGATGTAACAGTATGAACGGTGAACAGGCGGTGGAGTTTGCAGCAGGGTCAAGGCACTGCGGATAGCGGCGGCGGTGGTGGGGTGGGCGTGGCAATGGCTATTGCAGCCCGGGCCGGGGTCGGGTGCGCCGGCGCTCTCACGGCCTCAGGCCATGGAATCGGGGCGAGGTTGAGGCGTACGGGGTGGGAGTGGGTTTGGCGGAAGAGTGGCCGAGACGAAAGAGAACGGAGAGCGCTTGGACAAAAGAGATGAAAAGAAAAGCAAGGCAATTTAGAGAACCTGGTCGCCACGCCGGTGGCCGAGCCGGCGGGGTAGGTTCGTTCTAGCAACGCACATGCAGAGACTCGAGTGCGGTACTTCTGTGAGCTTTTGCATTGCTCTGGAATCTTTTATGAGCATGGCTAATTTGAGTGCGGCTGCAACTGAATGCTCAGCTCCCTGTGGGTGGTAGTTTGAAAGGGCGATTAAATATGTCACGTCTATTTTTGCAGCTGGTTTCTTTAATGAGAAGTTTTTGCTTAGTATTTTCACACTTTATGGACCTAATCGAATTTATGTCTAATTAACTACAGCAGATTAATTTTTGGGGATTCCTTAAAGTTTGTGCATAGCTGTTTCGTTCTTATATTTCTTTGTGATGTTATTATATAAAATACTACGTGACCTGTCCGACAGAGGCCCTTCTTACTGAAAGTGTTGGACTTCTTTGGATTTCCTTGTTCAATGCATTCGCTGTTCTGTAGCAGTGGCCTACGTGACAGGAGCTCCGATAAGGAAAATTCGTGGATGCGTCATGGATCGAAATACGATGCTCTGCGGCGCCTCGCTGGCGCAGTATTCTTCGCTTTGAACAGCTCGTATTTCTGAAACGAAGACGCAGGTTGATTCATCAAGTGAATTGAGGATATGACGCATCGTGTGGAATTTTTTCCTGCGTTTTACATTGCCTGTCTCATCGATGTAGTTTCCTGAAATTTTGTTGAAGAGCTCGATAGAAAGATGCTTACCTATACAATATGCATCATTTTCCATGCCTTTCATACAATGTTTTACTATTTAATATATTTGAAAAAAATTGAAGTTGAAAAATAGAATGAAAGTGGTTCTTGTTTACTGACCAGGAGGTCCTAGGATTCGAGTCCCGTTGGTGGCAAGATTTTCGACACTAGCTAGAGAGCCAGGTGGTGTTCAGCCACTCTGTGGAGGAGATACCTAGTGACCGGGTGCTCTCATCGGTAGTTTTCCGTGTTTTCTCCTATCAGCACCAGGCGAATGCCAGAGCTGTACCCTAGGAAACGGGCCACGGACCGCGTGTGAGCTTTCCTTTCTCTTCCATGTTATATCCCCACCTTTAATCACACACACATACTCATCTTGTCATATCCTCACCCTTTACTTACACACACGCATGCATGTGTAAATAATACGTATATACACTACACTACTTTAAATGCAGGGAGACCAGCTGGGAGCGTGTCCCGGCTGGCGCGGTGTCCCGCTAGTGAGAAATACCTACTACCCTCTCAGGGAAAACTCCGTGAGGCCATGTGTAGGTCGGCGCCCGATCTCGCTATCCACCGGGAGATCACCGCCACATCCTGCGATACAAATGCACTACACGTACAGGACTAATGATCATAGCAGTTGACGAATCACAAATCAATCAATCACGGGACAATTATCTGTTCTTCTCACTAAACGGAGATAGTAGACTTAGCTTGAAAAGTTTCATATCTTCAAACAAGAACACAAAAGTACTCTTTGTTTTGACATGTGCACATGATGGTTTTCTGATTTCAGAATTGCTCCATCACCGTTTTTCACAAATAAATAATAATCGCTGGTTCACACCGCTACTTCAGATTAAATGAATATTTTATCACCATCCATTTTGCTTCCTTGATATAATATATTGAACGAGAATTATTTTTTCAAACTATATTCACTCCTTAAATATTATTCCCTCGGAGTAAAACTGAGTATATTTCCTATAATTCGTCTTAATGATTGCTTTTTGTTTTCAACTTCTCTCTGGCAAGGAAGATAACGTTTATCTCGGTTAACTGTTTTAAAAGTTCACTTGAAGGAGTAATACTTGTAATGTTTTCATCGTTTTCGTGAATTTTGTCCAAAATTATTCCGGATTATCGCAGTGGATGCAGTAGTGATTTTTTTTAAATACAGAAAATACATATAATTATGAAAAATTAATGGGAAACGCCTGAATTATTCGTTTGCTTAAATTTTGTTTTGTGTGTGCGATTAAAGCAATAAATAACGCACGAGATGTAATATTCGAAAAACGAATATTTCATTAGGATTCCTTTCTCTTTTCTATTTTTGACCGCTTCATTTTTTTCTCTTTTCCGGTGTTTTTGTTCTTTGCTTCAGTCTTCATTATGAAACATTTAACATAAATAGTAAACGTGATGCTAGACTTGTTAGTAAACTCTTTGTATACCTCGTTTGTTCTGAAATTTAATTAAACACTCCGCGTGTTAATTTGCTTTGTAACTGAAAGTATTCACGAGATTTCCCAGTAAACCAGCGGTACTGGGAATACCCTGACTAAACGGGCATTCATATGTTGTGTGGGATTTCACTGGCCTGTCCTCTACTACTTCGGTAGATTAATGTGTTCTGAGCGCTAATCCTGACCAGTACACAGCTGGTAAAGCAATGCTGGTCCCGTTTTGCGATGTCGAGCAATTGTTTGATGAGAAAATTAACTAGAGGTGGTTCAACAGCACATGCATTTTCGCATCAACGGAAACGGTTACGTAGTATTATAATATTGCAATTTCTGCCGTATTAACTCTTCAGATACATCTTGAAATAGCACCGGGAGCGGTGGCTTAGTGCATCAACTGATGTTACTGCAGTGCCTGTGACCGGGAGTCCTAGGTTCGAATCCCGACGGCAGGATTTTCGACACTAGCTTGTGAGCTAGGTCGAGTTCAGTCGCTGTCTGGAGGAGAATTCTAGCAGCCGGCTACTCTGCTCGGTACTTTTCCGTGGATTCTCCGATCAACAGCAGGCGAATGTCAGAGCAGTACCCTAACAAACAGGTCACGGACCGCGCGCGATCTTTCCTTCCTCTTTCTTGTCCTGTCCTCACCCCTTGCACCCACACTTACACTAACATGCACTACACTACCATACATGCCAGGAGACTGGTCGGGGACTTAAAACGTGTCCCAGCTGGGTCGGTGCCCCGCTAGTGGGATATACCTGGTTGAGAAAAAGCGCTAGTCGATGGTAGGTCGGCGCCGAATCTCGCTATCTAGTGAGTGAAGATCACCGCTACTTCCCGGAGAAAAAAATGCAACACACTTACAGGACTAATGACTTCAGTAGTTCACGCGCCCGAAATCAGTAATCAATCAATGAATGAATCTGAAATAGACCAAACCAATTCAAACGTAGTTTCGAATGCCTTCGGTACATATCTGCATTTTACTTGATAGTCAAGAACAGTAGTAATTTCTTTCTTCTACAAGGGAAACAAACATGAACAAATGTAACAGTAATTGCTGCTCATTAAACAGAAAAGCTCACTTCGATGCTCAAAAATTGGAAGCTCACTGCGATGTAATCAATGCTTTCATGTGCGAAATTATCATGGCTTTTCTAATAATGTTCTGCAAATTCTGTACCAGATAAATTTTTTCCCGTTTACTTTATTTCTAGAAGCAAGAAATGACTTCAGTATCTGACTATAGAAATAAATTGAGATGTGCACCACAGGCGTTTTTTTAAAATTATTTGGACTTTTTCAAGTTGGTGCGGAAGTGTTAGAACAGAAATTACAAAATAATGTAACCGTTTCCAATACTGCAAGAAAGAATGTGCAGTTGTAGCTCCTCTAGTTTAGTTATAATGAACACAATTTTGTTTCTTTGGTATACTGTGATGTTTATTTGTGCGATAATACTTCGATACATTATATGGAATAGCTATATTTATTACATCCATGTGAATACATTTGCATGTACCTTTTCTAAGTATCAGCGTAATGTTATGCGTTACAGCGGTATTTATTCATTACATTCATTTATTTATTACACAGAAATGGAATTAATTCTATCTAAAGTGGACAATATGTTTTTTAATACACATTCCTGTTTCGCCTCGCCCCAAGCCGCTCCCTCCTAGCATCGCTCCGCCCCGCCTCCTCCTGGGTCACCTTATCCCACTCTGCCCCACACAGCTCATCCAACTCCACCCTGCCCAACTTCACTCGTCTTCGCTCTCCCCGCCCCAATTCACCAAGACGCCCCTTGCCTGAAATACACCGCTTCGCCCTGCTCAGATCAGCTCGACTGCCCCCCTCCCCGAGCCGATCCCTCCTCGTCCCGCTCCGCCCCGCTTCATCCTAGTTCACCTATCCCGCTCCGTCCCGCACGGCTCATTCAACTCCACCCAGTCCAACCTCACTCTTCTCCGCTATCTCCGCCCCGCTTCGCCAAGCCTTCCCCTCCCCGCAGCACACCGCTTCGCCCTGCTCAAACCAGCTCGACTCCTCCACTCCCTGAGCCTCTCCCTCCTCGCTCCGCTCCGCCCGCTTCATCCTGGGTCACCTATCCCGTTCGGCCCCACTAATGCATCCATATGTAGAACATTTCTAACTCTTCTACAAACACGTCCTTTACATATCTAATTTTCAGCGTGCTTTCTCGAAATTTTGAAGATGTTCCAACTTTCCAAGTCATTTTCTACTGCATTAATTCTTGTGGCAAGGAAGTTTTCTTTGCAAATTAATTCAGTTGTCGATCTTTAAACAATGCTATAAACATATTTAAATACCTGAGTAATTGTTGAGTAATAACATTAAGAGTAGGAAAAGGTTCGTTATGCCGCACATTCCCACTAGTTTTTTCGTTGAAACGACTCTTGTCGAACTACGACGCAGTCCGTGACTGAAGAATTGTAACCGTAACCAGGTCAGACCCGCTATTTCTCTTCTAGCGCTGCTGAGACACGTGAGGTTTCGAACGGAGAAAATATATGTTAAGGAAGATGGTACGAAAAGCAAAACACTTTTTCCCTTGTATGTAATTACCAATCAGCACGTTGATATTTCATAGAATTTAATGATTTCTCATCATTCTCAGATTGTACCCTGTTCTACTTCTCGCCCGTTGACAAAATTTAGATCTCGTCAAAATTACGTATCCAGATAGTTTTGCAAATAAAAATTCGGAGGTGGGGAGGAAATCAATGCTGTTCATTAACTTTAGATCAACATCAAAGATATCGTTTTAAAAGCGGAAATTTTAACCAACGATAAGATCAATGCAGAAAAGAGGAAAAATGTCTTCTCTCTCTTGATGCAGTCACAATTTCTGAGTTTCAAAAGTGAAACCCTTTTCTCGGAGAAGAAACAACGGAGTGGTGTTGAGGGCCCTTACGAAACGCTGCTGGCGAAAGGTGTCTTATCGCCATCGCTGCCTGCAACCCCCTCTGCGGCCCCGCTGTAACAGCCTTCTCCATCTCCTCAGCTTTCCGACTACAACTCATCTAATTTTATTCCGCCCCGCCCCCTCCGCCTGTCCACCGCTGTTCCCCCCTTGACCAGCCTTTCAGTGCTGTATCTCTATGGAGCATTCTGAAATTCCGTTACAACCATCTTGCACATAAATCAGTCTTAGGGAAGATACTGGGATACATCAGTTTTGGTCAGACCTATTCAATTATAAAAGTTTATTTCTGTACATGAAAATAATTTATATGCAAGCATATTCGCATATAAGAGTAGGATAGTAGTATTGTATTGGCAAACGTAAAGATTTAGAAACTTAATTTTGACCAGTAAGCAAACTAGATTATTTTCCATTAATCCGATCTATTTTTCATTTGAACATATTGATTCGCAACGTACGCATTAACGTTATATCGACATTTTGACCTATCCCTTCATATAAATTAGTTTTATCTCCTGTGAAGGGAGGATCACGGGCTCCTCTCTGCTCGCCCTTATCTCCTTAGCCCAGGCCTATTCCGCTGGCCCCCGCGGCAGGCCTAACGGCCCCCTCTCCCGGCGCGGGGCCGAGAACAGAGCCTCGGTCACAACCCGAGCTCTTCTCTCGCCGCTCCCGGAGGACCAAGGCTGCCACTACACTCCGCCGCGCGCCCAGCCACGGCCATGACCCACGTCCCCGGAGATGTCCAAATCCATTCGCCTTCCCGCAACGCAGCCTGCCGCCTTTTGTGCAAGTTCTTTGTGTCGCCCGAAAGCAATAGCGCTTCGCTCCTCGCCGTCTCAACCCTTCCGCAGGCCTGGTTGCTGCCCCCGTCGCCGCTCCGCCGCCGCCCCCTGATGCTCCCCCCGCCACCGCCCTGCCGCCGCCGTCAATGCCGCCTGATGCTCCGTCCCTCCCCGACGCCGCCGCGCCGTCGTCGTCCCCGCCATCGTTCGCCCGCCCCGAAATTTGTCCGGAAAGGCACGCGGGGGCGGTGTACGGGTTTGCCTTAGCCCTACATCCAGTTTTACGGCCGTCTTTGTGGAGCGAGTCGTAAACGGTTCGCGCTTCAGACTACGGTTATGGAGCGTAAGAGGTAATCTTGCGGCGGTTAGTCGAACGGCGCGGCCGATTCTTAAGTGAAATATGAAATTTCCCGTAAGTAATTTCGTGTTGAGTCCGCAATTCCTGGATACGTAATATCGATACGTGCGTTGGACGTATTCGAGAGTGGAAGCTCGTATGCCGACACCTTTTACGACGCAGCTCGTAAAACTTCGGCCCAGGAAGGGCATTTGCTTCCCTTCTGCTTCCCAAAACCGCGCGGAGAGCCATCGGAGTACTCCTCTGGAATTATAACTTCATGGCAATGGATTTTATTTGCAATGAAAGGAAGTGTGAGTCCTGAGCGAATGAGATTATCTGATTTATTGCAATAGCATCATTCAGTTTTCTTTAGCCTTACTCGTGGGCAGTTAAATTAATAGAACAAAAGAACTTTGCGGATTTATACTTCAGTAATAAGTATTTCATTAAAAATGTGTGCCGTAAGAGAGTACATTGTTTAATATAATTTACAATCTTGATAATATCATCAGCTAATGAAGGCATACGGCACACAGTTCTTGCAGTAAGGTATCAAAGCAGACAGAAACGTGTTTAAAACCGAGACGCACATCTCACTTAAAATTGATGCAAAACACGTTTGGTCCTCACGACAAGTTTGGTTGTAGGTTAGGGGTGGGACACCGTAGACCAGGGAAACGATTGCAAGTTTTTCATTCGTTTAATGTCAGAAAGTTAGTACGTAAGAAAGAACGTAAGTATATTCCTATTTTTCCCTCGAGTTTCAGCTACCTACTCTTGATCACTGTCGTTGACGTTCGATGTTGGATTAATTTTTATAAGCAGTTGTCTGTTACCCATTCAATTACTATTACTGCCTTTCTTTTTAGTGTATTTATTTTCTTTGATTAAAGTTATTTCTTGACATTTTTTTTTCTTTATTCTAGGTGAGTATCTACATCTGCAGCGAATTCCCACCCGCTTAGGATACGGTAAGAAAAGTAGCCTTGTAAAGTGCATCTTTATAGAAGTGATTTACAGTAGCTAAGAAAATTCCAAAATAGATCCATATTATTATGAATTCTTAACTTTACACGTTTCTTAAATTAATTGGAGTGAAAAACATGAGATGAATAGATATATCGAGAGCAATAAAAACGCGTAAATGTGATGGAAATTATAAGAAGGTCCTTTGATTACATTGCTTCCAAACTCGGAGAACAAAGAAATGGCTTTTGTTGTACTAACATACGATAACGTAATGGCCATTACTCCTGTAGCATTCATAGGTTCGAGTCCCAACATTTGCGGATTTTCGACACTATCTTCACAACCTGAGTAGAATTCAGGCACTGTCTGGAGGAAAAATGTATCATTCGGCTACCTTTACAGGTATGTTTCCGTTTTCTCCGACTGACTCCCCGCGAATGCTGGGACATTAACTTGCCACGGACCCCGCGCAGTCTCTCCTTCCTCATCCTTCTCTTAACTTCTCATCTTCCAAAAAATCACTGCACTGCCTCGCATACGGGGATGCCAGTCGAAAGCTCGAAGCTTATCCCGTTGGGATGATAACAAATGAGGGAATATCCCGCAAACCGTGGTGTAGGTCGGCGCCGTTCCAGGGAGGAAAGAACACTGCCATCGCCCGATATACGACATGCGATACACGTACGAGAGCTGCTGTTGAGCCAGGAATTGAATCATTGTTGAGTGTAGTATCTTAATTGACGGTGGAATGAGTATTTGAGGAAAAAGAAAAGGTAAATATGAATTAATTTGTAAACGAAGTTTTTTTTAATTATTTTTTAAGGTCGCTTTTTAACTGCTTGTTTATACAAACAGCGGTCACAGTGATTTTTGACATTTGGGTAGCTGTAAAGGGAACACATAAGGACTACATGAATACACACAAAACTCGTGTCGGGAGAACCATTCGAACCTGCGACCTTCGAGCCGAGGCAGCCGCGGCCCTTCTTTGACCTCGGCAATCCAGGCCGACAAAAAACGCATGTTCACTTAGATGAATTAGTACACGAGTGAATATTTGCAAATTTAAATTTATTTGTGTGTGTGTGTGTGTGTGTGTGTGAGAGAGAGAGAGAGAGAGAGAGAGAGAGAGAGAGAGAGAGAGAGAGAGGGGCAGGCGTTTCGTGTGTGACGTGCAATGTGACGTCAATGGCTGCAAGTCACCGGGCTTGGGATCGCGCTGTGCGTGCACTTGAAACCCGCGGTGCTGCCCGCAGCCCCATTGCGTAAGCTGAAGCTGATGTACGGCGCGACGCAGAGTATGCGTGCGTCTGGGTGCAGGGTCAACGGCATTCCGCCGCGCCGTTGCCATTATCAAGCCGTTGCCTTTATGAATCCGTTGTCATTATGAAACGTCGTTGTCAATCCGCTTTCATTATCAAAACATTGCCATTACCGTTGTCTATATCAAACCGTTCCCATTATCAAACATCGTTACCAAACCGTTATCATTAACAAATCGTTAACATTATCAAACATCACTATCAAACCCTTATCATTATCAAACCGTTGTCTTCATCAAACCGTTGTCTTCATCAAACCGTTGTCTTCATCAAACCGTTGTCTTCATCGAACCGTTGTCTTCATCAAACCGTTGTCTCCATCAAACCGTTGTCTTCATCTAACCGTTTTCATCTAACCGTTATCTGCATCTAACCGTTATCTGCACCTAACCGTTATCTGCATCTAACCGTTATCTGCATCTAACCGTTATCTGCATCTAACCGTTATTTGCATCTAACCGTTATCTGCATCAAACCGTTATCTGCATTAAACCGTTATCTGCATCTAACCGTTATCTGCATCTAACCGTTATCTGCATCTAACCGTTATCTGCATCTAACCGTTACCATTATCAAACAATTGTCATTATCAAACGTCGTTATCAAGCCGCGTCGCGCCGCTTCGCGACGGCTGGCGAGCGAGCGCTCCATGGAAGGGTGGGGTGGGTACCGTGATGCACTCCCTAGAGCACTGCGCCAATTTAATCGTATTCAAATGACACAATCGCCCGAAAGAGAGTGGACGAGTAAACAGGATTTGTGTGCGAGCGGAGTGTATGTTGGATAAAACCTGTTGGTGGTGAATAGTTAATCAAATTGGTCGGGAGAGAACAAATATGAAAATGTCGCTTGGTCAAGGTTTCTAAAGAAAGATCTCCGATATTATAGAACATGGATTTTGTAAATAATGTTTGCATTTTTTAAAATTATATTAAACATTGTGGAGTTGGTAACATTGTTTAAATATTAGTTTGGAAAAGTTTAGAAAATTATTGTCAATAATAAACCTTTAAACTTTTGATGAAGCCTTTGAACTTACTTTTATGTGTTATGTGTTATTTTCTATTCTAACTTTTAATCTAATTTTCATAAGGAGTTTTAAAGCATTTGCCTCCGTAATGAACATATCTTCCGGACGATTTGTAAATTCTTCTATGGGATTCATGAATACTTTCATTCTCGTCCATTGGCGAGATAATGAGATCATTCCATTGTTTGTGAGTTCTTGATATCGAAAAATCGATTGACGGCAAAACGTGTGTCTCTGTCCGTCCGCCTGTCTGTGTTCGAAGTTACCGTCTAAACCGTTTAAATCGTTAGCGTCTAAATTACCGACTTTTTGTAAAATTGATATTCCTTTATTGATCTGAAGAAATTCAAGTCTCTGCGAGTTTGAAATGGACATTTGGGTTTTGGGGGCGCTTTACATGATGCTTCAGCATTTTCGAAATCACCTCAATAATGGCTCCAAATTTTTTGCGTGAACTTTGGTCTAGGAAAGAATAGTGAAGAGGTAAAAATGGCGCTAATATCATTTTCATTGCAATGCCTGTAATTTCGAAAATTGCAAAAGTTCGAACTTTTTCAGCCACTTCTTCAAACTATAGTATTGAAAAGAGACCGTTTGCTATAGTGAAATCTGTCGTTCAAAGACATACCTTGAAATTAGTTCAAGTACAATTGTTCGAAAATATAAATGGTTTTTGTGTAATTAAGGGTGAAATACAGACAACATTTAAACAATTATTTTCCCGACAATTATTCCAAATTTTGTCATTTAATTTTCCCCTCGTTGGTTAAAAGGAGGATACACAATTAGTACTGGCCCTTTTTCAGCAAACACTCCCTATTTTCGAAAATTGCAAAAAGTTAGCATTTCAAAATTATAAAATTAATGATAAATATTGTTTTGTTAAATGAAATCTTATATAAAAAATAGATCTTTAAATAAGGTAATGCCCATTTTTTGAAAAAAGAAAAAGTGGACTTGGAAAAAGTGGATTGGGTTTTTCGGGTAATTTCTGCTTGAAGTTTATACAATTTATAAAAAAATTCTCATAAACGTCTCTAATTTTTTTCATAGATAGAGTAAAGAACTCTTAAAAAAGGCGTAGGTCTTTTTTTCGTTGAACTTTGTGAGATTTCGAAAAGTGCGATAGGTAAAAATAATACGAGCAAGAATGAGCCGTTGTATTACCACTAGTTTACTTTTATCTTTGATACAAGTTCTTAAGATATCGATTTGTCTTCGCCGGCATGGCATTTATTGTATGTTATTTTAAATTTTTCTTTTAATTACCCATTGTTTCTTAAAGGATTCTTTTCAGGCCACGTTCGTCATGTTCGACGGGACTTAATTTGGGAACATGATTCTCATTGATGCGGAACTGCGTTTGTAAGCGCATTTCCTGTTTGCGCAAGCGATCCAAGAAACGTTGCATTCCCCATCCGACCTACCATTCTTCTTCTTCCTCTTCTTCTTCTTTATTATCTAGTTTCTGGATAATGTTTTGCTCTGGAGTATAGGTTGTTAGAGCTAAGATCTGTTGCGTAGGTTGTTTTTCACGTTGTCGGAAATGGAAGTTTTGTGCTGTAGCTACACTTAATGTCCTTTGGTGAGTAACAATAAATATTGAGAAATGACTGGTATAAGCGGCAGACTTGCAGCTCTTAAAAATTTACGTACGATTCTTTTTAGTAAACAGTATATGAAAATTAATTGATTCATATGTAATGTCTGAATGTTCTTTTTTTTTCAATAAAATAAAACTATATTATTGAAATTGATATATTTGAAAGTAGTTGTTTTATAAGTTTGTTGATGTCTTTTTTATTTTTATAGCCTTTCCAAACAGGGTGTTCTTTTAGAAATTTTATTATATAAAACAAGGATAGCAGGGTGCAAATTCCAACAATTATTGCATCTATGCTTTTTCTAATATATGTTTACTACTTTCGATTACAATACTGTGAAGCAAACTCCTAAGCTTGTTCTCATTATTTTCCGACTAATCCGATTACTGTCGCTGTAGTAATTACCATCCCATAAAAGAAAGCGCAGATCCAGGAAGGGCTTCTCCGCTCTCAAGGGCAGTACCTCTGCGACTAGGAGAGCTGTGTAGAACGAGACTTCGCAAAATTTTCGAGCTCGTTCATTTATCAGAGTTTATAATCCTGAACTTCACTGCGGGGCTGAAGGGTAGGTTGCCGCACGCGCTTCAGAATGTAAGAACGAGTCCCACGATAAATCATCCCCGGGAGGGAAATTTGTCTCTCTGGCGTATCTCTCGAAATCCGACCCTGCGTTTGTTCTTTGCGTGGGGGGTCATGTCTCAGTCTCCGCTTCTAGATTTTTTAATCCATACTTTAGAAACAGACCCGCTCCCTCGGTAGAAAACCGTCCGCGCAGAATTTCCAATGCCCCGAGGGACATAAAATAAATATTGAGGGCATGGTATACATTCTCCTTAATAGGTTTTAGAGAAGGAAAGAGATCTAAGAGTACATTTTCTGTAATATCTTTTCTCGAATTTGCTGCAGACGTCACTCTGGGGAGAAGAGGAGAAACGGAATGTGTGACTACATTTTCGAGATATGACCCTCGTGGATCGATCTGGAAAAGGGTCGGATTGGAAGATGAAGTACAGAAAACAAAGAAAGAAATAGAGACGCGGTGGGGCAGTGAGTTACGCGGCAGTGTGAGTAGTGAAGGATAGGAAATGCGCGAGAGTTGATAGGACCGATCCGTCTAGAGCAGGGCTGTCCAACTTGCAAGGCTTCAAGGGCCACAGCTAAAACCTTCAATATGGTTGCGGGCCACACCTGACTTTCCCGTATTGTTTATCTCGGCACTTTGCCCGGTTCATCTGAAACGGGGTGGGGGAATTGAATGATACCCATGCGTGATATCAAACCGTAGCATACGTAACGCAGTGAAACACATTGAGATGATTTTTGAATTTCTGAATTTACTATAAAAATGCTTAAATCTTAACTTGAACCTATTTTTACATTAAGGGGGTGTTGACTTCGACAGAGCCGCGCCAACCATGGAGACGCGACCTGCAGTGACTGTGAATGGAGGGTTACCAGAAATAGTCCTATCGCGGCGATGTGAAGGGTGACGTTATTCCGCTGGCTGCAAGTTAAATAGAAATGTATTTGCAAAGCAAACACTAACATATGTGTGAAGTGGGCATGGGAAATTGTCTTAACCTCGAAATTCACTCTTTTATTTATTTATTTATTTATTTATTTATTTATTTTACGTCAAAAAAACAGTTAAAAACTGCGTATGACGTGCTATGGGGAAAAGTGAATTGTGTGCACATTTCACTCGAAATTCAATAATATTGCTGGAAGCACTAGTAATAGATAATAACTGTGAGTCCTCCATGGTCATATTTGAATGTCTTCAATAATAAGGTCATTATACATTATTAATGAAGCTTTTAGTATTTATCAGTAATTAACATGGAATAAAAATGACATTCGCCAAAGCTGAAACTATCATTCATTTCAGTAACCATAATGACCTAAAAGCAACAAAAAATGTATAATTATATATTCCAGATAATCGATTTCTCCTATACGTACGTATGTATGAAGTAAAAAAATATGCTGTGTATAGAAACTTATAAAATGTTGTGCAAAATCGTTTTCGAGATTTCAACGGAAATACTCGTTTTGGGATTCCATAATATCTAAAAAGTGTAATTGTTTTTCACAAAATGTTCGCCTGTCCATTCCTTTGCCTAAACCACATTAGCGCCTAAACAACAAGTAGAAATTGTGTCAAAATTAATATTCCCCAGTCGATCTGTCCCGACTCCAAGCCCTGCGATTTTTAAAAGAATTCGTTAAATTTTGGGGGGATACCTTCTTTACATGAAACACAAGTGGGGCATTTTCACAAATTTCTCAAAAACCATCTCCAAACAACGTGAAATACACGTGTAAAGATGGTCTATGTCCAATTTTCACGGTTATCCCAGAATTTTCGAAAATAAGTTGGAAAAGTTTTCGGTGTCGTCCTACAACTACAGTATTGAGAATGAAAATTTTTTATTAAAATAAAATTTGTTCTTCACAATAAGTTCTTTAATAAATGTCATGTATAATTTTTTTAAATATTAGCAATTTTCGTCCAGAGTTGAGTAAAATGGAGCAATGTTTAAAAATATCGAAAACAAGATTTTTCTTTGAACTTTTGTTAGTGATAGTGCTAAATGCACTGAATAACATGACAAATGCCATTTTGAAATATTCTTTTCTTTTTTCAAAAATCACACAAATGTAATTTTTATGTACATTTCTCACGACGTTAGTAATCTATGTATTAACATAATCTTTACATTACGGGCGTTTTGAATACATTATTGCATTCAAATATATGCATTGACGTTAATATTACATTTATTAACATAATAATTACATTATGAATGTTTTAAAAATATTATTGTATTTGTGTAAGCAAGTACTTTAAATATTTCCCGAAAACTCAAACATGTTTTGTGAAAATCGCCTGAAAATGGCGCATTTTTAGAAACGCTCAAACGACTCGAGATTTTAAAATGAATATTTGCATATAAAAGAGGTTTCACTCTTCTTTGGAGGAGTGGGCCTGGGAAGGGGACGAAGAAAAAAGCAAAGTCGAAAAACCAAAAAGCTAGCCCGGACTGAACTTACTAGAAAACTATTACGAGAAAGTCTGTGACATTCTAAAGCAGCACTAGTTTACCTCTGGACACGTCGCACACATTGAGAATAATAAATGTTTTTTTTCGGTAAAATGTGCGTAGGAACGTACTCGTTTCAATCCGTCAATCTGGATCTTAAAGTTAAAAAAAATCATAAATTTTGATTTGGCCGCTGGTAAGAAACCCATTTCGTTGTCGATGCTCAGAAACGTACTGAATGCTAGTGTTTGGAAGGAGAAATGATGAATAGTGTGGGAATCAATGGTGTAGTATGTCAAAGTTTAATGTACCCATTAAACTTTGACATACAGCCGCACCAAAAGCAGAAATTTTTCTAAAAGGTAATGTCTACTTAGTTATCTTGGTTGGCGTAACTTTGCGAGGTTGACCTCACTTGACATTTTTAGCTTTTTTGAATTGTCCCAATTAAGTAAATTATTGCATATTATTGGAAAAGTTACAATAATTTCAAAATTTTTGTATCATGCGAATAATAATTGTTATAAGGATAATCTATAAAAAAGGAGTAAGTAATAATGAAACTAATGAGATCCCCTTTCCAAGCTACGAAATTAACTTTCTCATAACTGTAACGAATGGCAAGGCGCCGTAGGAAGAGAGAAGCGACGCTGGTAATCTAGGCAACGTCAGGGGTCAAAAGCTGTGGTCTCCGATGGTTATATTGAAATGATTATTTCCTGCACAGAGGTACAGCGCTCCTCACGTCCCCAGGGAGAAATTCCTTTTCATGTGTGGAGTGCTGAAATGCCAGCGACTGACAAGTTACTGTAGGCTCTCTGAACCTTTCTGATGGGAAAAGGGAATGGGTTGTGATAGAATGTGCAATAAAATATTATTATTATTATTATTATTATTATTATTATTATTATTATTATTATTATTATCATTATTATTAATCTTATTATTATAAACTACCGTACCCGTGCCAAAACTCTCGCACGTTAAACTCCACCCTTTTCCCTATTTTTCCATTTCCATATTAAGTCTGTAATATATCTTTTTCTTCAAGACCTTGTGATCCTTCGTTACTTGTTCTACGAATATGTCTCCTTCTAATTGATAACAATATAATTCACCCTTGTCAATACAAACTATTCTTATTTAACATTATTACCGAGCAGAGAGGTACACCCGTGTAATTCAATCGCGTAGAATATAAAGTAATTTATTTAATTTCATATACAGTTGCCGATTCTATAGGCTCAGTACAGGTGGGATAGAATCGCGAAGCGTCGAACCAGCAGAAATGTAATAGAATGGTCAAGATCTGATCTTGGAGATTGGTGTGAGGAACGTGTGTTTGAGGCATTTGGACTCAAGATTGTAGTTTTTAAGACCGTAAAACGCTTTGTTTAGAAGTTATTTAATAATATTGATTCAAAAATATGTCCGAGTGTTGCAGATTGCATTTGACATGAATATTTAGATGCGCTTTTTAAACAAATCCTTCACATTTTTAAGTCAAAGTGCAACTCGTCACATCTCTGTGAAATTTTCTATGTTTAGAGACCTCATTTATAAAGATTGGTTGCGTGTGAGAGCCACGAAATGTGTGTATACTTCTGAAATAATACAGGAGGCGATAATAAACATTTAATTATTTCATTTTATCGGTTTGAATAGATTTTATTGACTTGTGCTACAGTGCGTAATGAACCATACCTTGATATATGTGTACTCTCATCATGAATATAAATTGTAATTAAAAGAACTTTCTGCAGTAAAACGCTCTGGCCACTAAAATTGATTCATCAGATCAGCTCCCTATTCGCCGATTGTATGTAAATTAATTTAGTTTGAAAATGTTATTACGGTGGGTACAGTTAACTCTATTCCATATTTTTCATACTTATTAAATAAATAAATAAATAAATAAATGATCAACTGTAGAAAACAGACGTCTATATTCACGTCCAAGTATAGAGACGAACCAACTATGAACTGAGATGTACCAGAACAAGAATAGTCGCGCGGTTGAACACGCGTGCATTACATCCAGAAAGAGGTCCCTTACGTGGGTTTCGCAATGCGCGCGCCACTTTTCCTTTACAGAAAATTGAGACAACTCCTGATCATCCTCTCCTGAGACGCTCCCCTGAGTTGCTGGGTTTCTCGTATGTGTTCCTCGTTCTTGGGTATCCTAGTAGGCAAGGCGCTGTCTCCGAGCGTTGGCTTTTTCCTTCTTTCATAACAGCCCTACAATTGTAGAAGAATGTTACGTTCTACCAAAATATTGGAACTTTGTACTAGGGATGGTTTCTAGATACTTTCGATACCTCGATACCCTCGATACTCGGGTGGTATCGAAAGCGATCGATACTTTCGAAAAAATTGACTCGATACTTTTAACTATTTTTGCTATTCCCATATTTCTTCTGATTTTACGGAAGAATTGTCTACTTTAAATTCCTCTTTCTCCTATTTTTTTTCTGTTAGCAACAAGGAAGTGTCCGTCTGTTCGGATTCACATACAGTCGTTGAAATTACTCAACGCTGCAACGTCCGAGCGCCGTGCCCCGCTCTTTATCCCACTCGCGCCCGGCACCATCTCTTAAGATAGCACGCAATTCGCGACCAATTGAGCTTTGGGAAACTCTTCCTTGTGAGCTCCCGGCAATCCAGTGACGACAGGCACGATTAGCAATGCTCGATGACAGCGTATCTTCCCGGAATACTCCCTTCCTCAGCCCACCGCGGAGGCATGTGATGGAGTTCTTGACTTCAGTTCTGGAATTAAAGTGACCGAAAGACGACTAGTGTAATACTTGGGGTTGCTGCTCGCTAAGCCCCGCTCGCACTCACAATGATATAGGCAGACAGGGCGTCGCAGTTAAAGCAGCGACAACGTATCACAAATATTTATATTTGTGGGTTCTTGGGAGCTAAGTCCCTTCAGAAAACTGCAGTACGGTGAATCAGCACAAGTGAGAATAAAAA
This sequence comes from Teleogryllus occipitalis, assembly GCA_011170035.1. Lineage (NCBI taxonomy): Eukaryota > Metazoa > Arthropoda > Insecta > Orthoptera > Gryllidae > Teleogryllus > Teleogryllus occipitalis. Next base: position 193,017 of record BLKR01002211.1, read on the forward strand.
GACAATGTTTTAGCAAATGTCGAAGCAAGAATCCTTTACTTAAAAAAAATTCATGAAAGTGACGTGGAGACCTCCGTCCAAGAACACGGTAGCTCAGAGAGTCCCGCGAGCGGTGCCCGCGCGCGTACTTTATAGTACTCAAGGCTTTGTTCATCGGACGCTTCCACTTGGGTGACACGTGTACCCCCCCCCCCCCAGAAATGACGTGGCCACAGGGTATCGAACCGCCTCTCTATGCTCATGCCTCTGCTCCGGACATATCGTCCGTCACCTTGAGGGCTTACTCTTGGAGCTGGGGCTGCTAGCGGGTGACCTCGTGCCTCGAGAACCCACGTGCCTAAGTGTCCATACTAATGGATACTTCCCAGTTGAAAGCGTCCTGATGCAAACTCTAAATATATTTAAAAGTATGCTTATTCAAATTTTGGTAGTGATTACAATTGCGTACAATCATTACAGTAGTGGTTACAATTACGTACAATCATTACACCTTCCCCCTTTTTCAAAAGTGAACCACCATGTGGATTACTTTTCTTTAACGAACACTAGTGAGAACCCGTCAAAATTTGACGGTGAGATCTGAGATAAATGTAAAATACTGTACCCAGACTAATGTTCACAATATATTGCATTGTTTGGATCTTCAGGGTATAACGAAGATATTCTGTGATGAGGAGTTCCCAAAATTTTGAACACGTATGGCCCATGACCAGGTGGCAATGCAATATCGGCACAAAAGATATAGCACTATTATACTGAAGGATATTATTTCTAAAGTTGTTTGATGTGTCATCATCTCCTATAAACAACTGTTTGATTTCTTCTGGCATATTGCTGGAAGGTATATTTATTTTCCCATTTAAGCAACACAGAGTAAATCGTTTGCAGAATTTCTCTCACATGGAAAGTACAAAGCAGAACAAAACTGACATTTCATAGATAATGACCCAATAGAAAACGAAATGACCTCACTATCACGACACATACGCTGACTTGCTCTTTCCCTTCGTCCAGTTAATGTACGTTGCGTCTTTTGGGGTGCGTGGACAACGATTCGGAATTCGACATAACCTGTAAACAACTTCACTAAAGTACAACCGAGCAAAACCCACTGTGCGAATGTTCTCTACAAAATACACCACAGAAGCAAATACATGAAAACTGTCAACACCACAATGCAATTATTACACTGAAACAAACCTTGACGAATTCTAAACAAATCTCAACAATCAAAACAAAACATCAAGCAGCGTGGACTCACATCTATGGACTCATGTATATCTATTTTGAAACTGCTACCCTTTGAAAGAAAATAATTGACTATTGATAAGCGTACTATTAAAGAATGATTTAATTAATTAATGTACACCGTAAATGTTGGTGAATCAACACAAACAATATCTGATAACACATCTAGGGATCATTTCTTTCATTTAAAAGAAAAAAATACAACAATCGGTTCAGTAGAAGCTCTAAACGAAACCATGGCAGAATACCTTATTTTTTTAAATATATATTTATCGAGTGGAGCGTCTGAGCCTCCTGGACGGGGGATTTGGAGATACACTGGACCTGCTGTCCATCTGCTGTTGCCTCTACGTCTGTAGTCGTTGGCTCATGGGTTATTGGGAGGGAACGCGTTGATAGGACAGGAGATGTTTTATCGAGATCCCTTTGGTAGGATACTACAGGTTGATAGGTATTTATTACCAAGGATCTCTCTCGTGTCTGTGCCCAACAGTCCCTTGGACTCCATTTGTCCCACAGCCATGTTCCGCCTTGGTACCAGACAGAAGGAAGAATACTTTCTTCTTGATCTTTAATCAGCCCTTCTATTTCTGATACCTTGTAGCTCGCAATTTTTAAATCATCTGCAGAAGTCAGAATATTCTGCAGAGGGGTATCCAGATCTAAATTAGTTAATTTCTCCTTTGTCTCCTCATCGAAACAACAATCAAAATTCGGAGATATTACAGATAACACGTCCAGCTCAGTTCGATTAACTTCAATTTGACTGCTAGCATAAAAGGTCGCGGAAGCAGAATATCCTTTGCAACCTTTTGTGAGATGTAGTTTACCTTGATTTTCTAATACAATATTTCGTGTTCCTTGAAGAGGACACAAAATTGCAAATCTTTCGGGATTAGGTGCAACGTATAACCACTCATTACTCAAATATAGCGAGATCCATTGTGTTCTTGTTAGTTTAACAATTCTTTTATCACACACATCTGGAACTCTGTTATTAAATACTTGTAGAAGCGTAGCTTCACAATTTACATCTGGCACATATGTATATACTGGTACTTTCTCTTTACATACAAAATTAATTTCATTAGGGTTGAAACAATTACCTAATTCAATGGAAGTCATCTTCCCATATTTGTTATGCATAGTGTCCTTAAATATATACTCTCTATTAAAATTAAGATACATAAGTGTATCGTCTTTAACTCTTGCTGGAAAAGGTAATACTTTATACAATTAATATTGTGTACGTACTTGAAATGAGAAGTATTTGGTTTACATATACAAAATAGTTCTGAAAAGAATAGATGATAGGAATGATTAATCTACTTAGTTCACTAATAGGAAAAGGAGGATAGTCCAGGTCCTCCTTTGGTTTACCTTGATCCATAAAGCTTTTTATTTTATTTGGTGTGACCAGTTGAGGTTGTAACACACCATCTTGAGCATGAACAAATGCATCTACTAAAATATCAAAAGTATATCGACTTTCCTCAATCCCTCTCTCTACTTCGTTTCAATTGTTCATTTAACATTGATGGTAAAGTGGTTGATTCCTCTAATTTGTTAATTGCCATTGATGCCTTCTCTGCAAAGTTCCTAAATTTATCAGCTAACATATTCTCATTCTTATCTATTTTATACATTGTAGAGTTGAATGTGAGAATGGCTGATTTGATTACTGTCATCTGTCCTCCCGAAATTTTAAAAAATTCTCTTTGCTCTTTCTAAATTGTATCAATATGCTTTTGATAACTTTTAATTTCGGATTCGGTTGCAGTGCCAAACAAAATTTTGCTAACCTCTCCAATAAAATTCAAAACATCTCGTTTTTGCCTACTATAAGTATTTTCATGTAAATAACCCGCAATTATATCTTTTAAAGAGTCTACATAGCGAATCTTTGATCGAGAATAAGTTGAAAATGCTGTACAATCCGTTAAATGATACCATGATTCATTTGCATGTTTTTGACATACCTGGGCCTGATGATTTTTAGTTTGTTTCCATAATTCCTTAATAGGATTTAAATCTATGTAATTTACGAACTTCCATTGAGTTGGTGACAGCAAAAGTGTACCTATTTCGTCGAGATATACTCCTGCTGACGACGATATTGGAGAATTTTGACTTTCCACCGCAGTCTGGTGATGGAGCGCAATTTACAGCAGCTTAAGTATCCAAATCGCGATCATCTTGCGACTTTTTCTCTGAAACAAAGTATGGTTTCAACCTGTTTACATGTACTCTCAGTCTTTTACGTTTTCCTACTTCTTGGAGAACAACATCAGATCCCGAATTCAAAACCTCTTGTATTTCATATGGACCTTTCCATAGCGGATCTAATTTATTTCTTTGCTTTATTTTTGCTAAGACCTAATGTCTGATTTTAAATTCCCTCTTTCTACTTCTTTTCTCATCATAATATTCTTTCTCAAATTTTCTCTAACTCTTTCATGACAAACTTGGATTGATTGATTTATTGATTTTTTCGGTTTCCGGGCGCGTCAACTACTCTGGCCATTAGTCCCGTTAGTGTAGTGTATGTTTTTTCTCAGGAGATGGCGGTGATCTTTCCCCGCTAGATGGCGAGATCCGCCGCCGACCTACCGTCGACTAGTGGGGTTTCCCCCTAACCAGGACTCTCCCACCAGCGGGCACCGCCCCAACCGGAACAAGCTCTAAACTCCCGACCGGTCTCCCGGAATATGTGGTAGTGTAGTGCATGTTAGTGTAAGTGTGTGTGTAAGGGGAGAGGATAGGACAAGGAATGGGAAGGACAGATCGCCCGCGGTCCGTGGCCCGTTTGGTAGGGTTCTGCTCCGGCATTCCCCTGGTGTTAATCGGAGAAACCCCGGGAAACTACCGACCAGAGCAGCCGGCCGCTAGAATTATTCTCCAGACAGCGACTGAATTCGACCTAGCTGAAAAGCTAGTGTCGAAAATCCTGCCGCCGTCAGGACTTGCACCTCCCGGTCAGAGGCGCTGCAGTGACATCAGTTGATGCACTGAGCTACCGCTCCCGGTACACACTTGGTATTTAAATCTTATTTCCTCAACGATATCATCATATGTATACAACGGGTTGTACTCGCGTGTACTTTTACCCGGTAAATTTACTTTCCTTGCAAACAATACTTCATACGGGGTATACTTTGTACTCGTCTGGACTGTTAGGTAAAACTCGCAAATGGTAACCACTCATCTCAGTCGTTATGTGGCTGTTTACAAAAAGATCTTAAATATTCCACTAACGTTCTGTGCGATCTTTCGAGCGCACCATTACTTTCTGGATGATATGCACTAGTATTAATTTTATTTATTTCAAGCAATTTACTTAAATTTTGGAATAAGCCACTCATAAAATTTGAATCTTGTTCGGTTACATCTCGGTTACAATCTCCTTTGGTATACCGAAAATACAAACGATAAAATTATTAAATGCTTTTGCTGTTTTCTCTGCGGCTTGATCCGAGATTAGGACCGCGATTAAGTATTTACTCAAATTGTCCTGGCATGTTAATACATATTTATTCCCTTTAATTGTCAATGGTAGAGGACCTACAATGTCTAGGTAAATCTTTTTCCCAAGGTGCCTCTTTAATATCAGTCACAATAAGTGGTTGTTTCAATGGTAACGGAGTTACTTTATTTAATTGGCATGTTTTACAAGCTGTAATAAATTTCTCTGCGTCATTTGACATATTCGGCCATGAAGTATATAATTTAATTCTCTCTAGAGATTTTTGATTCCTTGGTGACCTCCAATGGGACATTCATGCATTTCTTTAATAATTCTATGCCTATTCTCCATGCTAACCTGACAAGAAACTACTGGATACCTACTCAAAGCATTCGCATTTACATTCATTTTTCCTGCTTTGTGTATCACTTTATAGTCATATTCCTCTAACAATAATCTCCATTTCATTAATCGAGATCCTGGATCGGTTACATTTAAAATCCACGTTAAAGCCTTATGGTCTGTCACGATTGTGAATTTTGTTCCTAATAAGTATGGACGGAAATGTTTACAAGCCCATACAATAGCTGCGAGTTCTTTTTCTGAAATAGAATAATTTAACTCTTATTTGTTAAAAGTTCTAGAAGCATAAGCAAGCGGTTTACCTTTTCCTATCTTTCCTTGACTAAGTATTGCTCCTATAGCATAATTACTAGCGTCCGTTGTTAAAATAAATGGTTGTTGAAAATCAGGATACTGAAGTACTGGCGCTTGTGTTAATGCTTTCTTTAGAGAGTCAGAACTACTCTGCTCTTCTTGTTCCCATTTCCATCCACTATCTTTCATTAATAACTTTGTCAAAGGTATAGCAATTTCACTAAACTTGTCAATGAATCTACGATAATAACCTGCCAAACCGAGAAATGATTTTATATCTTTGATATATCGTCCGTCTTTGATATATCCATACTGATGGGTACTTCCCAGTTGAAAGCGTCCTGATGCAAATTCTAGCTGAACTCGTGGCTCATTGCAAAGTCGCAAGCCTTTCACCACTGAGATCCGGGTTCGATTCCCGTCGAATCTCATGTGAAATTTGTTCCAACAAAACGAGTTCGGCTGCTTCACAAGGGCTAGTCCAACCCCTGTGAAGTGTCCTAAACCCTACCCCTATCCTTATTCCTTCCTAATTCTGGCCGCTGGGTAGTGACGCAGGAGCGCGCGGTAGGAGGCGCGTACGCGGAGATGCTACCTGGCGGTCCTCTTGACAACCGACTACGACGAGACGCGTCAGACAATGTTAACGGAGGATTACTCCATAAAACAAGCGCAGTAATAGGAGGATTACTCCGAGAAGCGCAAAGCGCTCAACGTCCCCCAAGGGGCTTGGAGACGCGTTGCGTCGAAGTAGACGCAACAAATTATATATATTTAAAAGTATGCTTATTCAAATTTTGGTAGTGATTACAATTACGTGCAATCATTAGAATAGATTAGTGCATTCCAAAAACAAAAAGAGTAAAGTGTGGAATTATTTTGAAGAGGACTCGAAAGATGACAATCGTGCTTATTGTAGAATATGTAAAAAACATTTCCGGCTGGTGGAAAACCACACAATACTAGTAATAACAAAAACATGTTACATCAATACAACAGGTAGTATTCAGCTCCACCGAACTCAAGAGAGCAAAGCCAACTAATGTCGCACCAGACGTTGGAATCGTCGCAGATCGTACAAGTGAAGTGGTAGAAGTTCCAACACAAATCAACCAACACTCATTGATTTTTTGGCCACAAAGAACAAGTTTAAATCACGAGAGAATCGTTCAAAAGTAATAACAAGAAAATTTGCTTACATGATACGTAAAGATAATCAATCAATATTATTGAGGACCATATATTTAAGGAATTAATTAAACATCTTGAACCTAGATACACCATGCCCACAAGAAAATAACAACCCTTTAATCACGATTTCGATTCTCCGATATTTCAGTAGTTAAAAAAAATAAATCACTGTATTTAATTCCGAATAACTCATTTTCATTATCTACATTAGAAATTTCAAATTAGACAAGCATTTATTGTTCAAAAGTTTAATTCATTTAATTTATTTTATAGGCATCCTCAACTACTGAACCCTCCAAAATGCATTAACATGCGGTCTCTTATTGAATATTCTGAAGAGTGGCCGCGAAATATAATGCTGTGTATACGAAACCACAGCACAAGAAGATGAATTAAGTGTGCGGACTTTCTTCCTCCTGATGCAAATGTACTATCCTACTGACTAAATTGGGAGGAATTTAAGAAAAAGTTATGTTCGATAGCTGTGCATTCCATCAGCTACAGTGTTTTCGGAGAGACTTTCCAGCACGGCTGGATTTATATATGTGACCAAAAAAAAAGAAATAAAATGGACCCAGAAAGAGTTAGAATGTTAGTTTTCCTTAATAAGAATCTTTCAAAACTTTAAAAAATTGACGTTCACCTCAGTAGTTTTTAAATATTAAAATAGTACATGTAATAGTACAATTCTGATTAAACCACTTTTGCTGCTGAGCTTTTAAAAAAGTATGGTATCGAGTATCGAAGCTCTCAGACATGTAACGGTATCGAGTATCGAGAATCGAGTATCGAGTTCAGGTATCGACCCATCACTACTTTTTACATATTAATATTTTCCTTGCGCAGGTACTGTCTATCCTGTCCTACACTATTAAGAATGCCATCTTTTGAAAGTAGTGAGAGAATGGTGATGAAAGCATTTAACGTAATTCTAATTCTTCCACTAGTAAAATATTTGATGTACGTAGTGGTTTTTTTGTCTATCAATATTCCTGGCTAACAATGGATGACTTTTCGTGTACCAGCATTCTTCAATACAGAAATAGTATGTATGTATTTGGCTTCGGTAGTCCCACTTCGCCGGTCAACTACCGTGTTCCCCTTGCTTGGGCCTAGTTAAATTACCATTCTTGGGGGTAAGAGTGACATGAGGCGAACATGACGTATTCTCTTCACCGTAACTCGCAAGATCCGCATGTTTGAGCTTTTCTTCGTAACACAGCTACAGAAACTGGGACGATTTTAAAGGAAAGATACAACTCTATTTTTGCCTCGACCGGGAATCGAACCCGAAGACCAGAGCACGGGAAGCTAGTACGCTGTCCTTGAGCCATCCCAGAGGCATATAAATAGTAATTCCCTTAAAAAAGTTCACTGTTTGCCTTTATGTACTTTAATGTAGAGGTTCCGAATACCCTTGCACTGAATTTCCCTTCGGATCCAGGTATGGGAGCAATTGTGTAAACATTCTGGAGAGTGCAATGACTGTTCCCCTCGCATTCGTCCCCTCCCACGTGAGATGGTGCACCTGAGATAGCGCCAGGGGGCGCCCGGGCGCCGCGGGGAGAAGGCGCGGCCGGATCGGGGCGCAAAGCGGCGATGGCATCTCCGAGCGGGGTTATCGCATCCCCGATGAATCACCGCGGTAATTCGCCGCCCTTGGCCTCATAACTCGGGGCGTGCGGACCCCGCATGCGACCTTGATCTCCGCCCCGTCCCCTCCTCCTCCGGCGTCCTCCGCTCCCCGCCCCCGCTCCGCGCCCGCCTCGCCTCCGCCCCGCCCCGCCCCGCGCCCGGTCTGCGCTCGCCCCCGCCCCCGCGCCGTATTTCTCGGGCCTCCCTTTCAGCCGGCCCGACCGGCCCCGTAACTCCTGCAAATTTGAATAAGTACCCCCACGATGTTTTTGGTTCCTATACGTTATCGGGCGGAGCGAACAGATTTCTTGCGTGCTTGGGATTCGCTATCTGCACCGAGAAACCTCCCCCTTGCGGCACGTGGAGCGTCCTCCGTCGCCGCCGCGGGCTGTTCCTTCCAAGTACGTAAGTCACACGGGAGTGCTCGTTTTATTTCGGCGCCGGACGCGCCTTTCGAGATTTAGTGCAGGAAAGCGTCGCGCCTGTGCGTCGTTTGGCTTGTTGGCTGGGTGGAAGTTGGTTTTTGGATGATTCTTTCGCTTCTTCTTTGCTTATAATCCTCATTTATGTGGTATCGAATTGACGCGTGGGTTTGCTAAATCGTGATTAACTTGCATATCTTCGAATGGAAGAGTAATATTATGTTTTCATTGTTTCCTTCAAAATTAATTGTTTAAAGCTCAGCCGAATTAATACGTAGTGAGTACAGTGGTAAAATTGTATTAAGTGTTAATCTTCATTTGCAATAAGAACATTTTTATACATTTATATACATTTTTTATTATTTTTTAAATTCATTTACCTTGATACAAGTAACTAAGAAAAATGGAGGAAATTGAAAGGAAAATACTAATTATGTCACTAAAGACCATCTTAGAAACACGGAAATCAGAAGACAATCGAAAATAAAAGATGCAGTACACTGTGCCCAAATACTGAAGTGGAGGTGGGCGGGGCATGTAGCAACGATGAGACATGACCGGTGGGATCCCATTACAACGGTTTAGGATCCATGGATCGGCAAGCGGCAGGCAGGAATACCTAAAAGAAGATAGGCAGACGAAGTGAAGAACCTAAGGAAGACCTAAAAGAAGATAGACAAACGATATGTGGACCCCAACTGCACGAATCCGAGAAGAATGGATGAATTAGAAGAACACTAATATGAACATAAAATTGTGTGAAAATGTGTGATCTCAAAGTGTTAATCTAATAGTCCTACAATCATGTAACTCAATTGTGGGCCTTCGAATTAATGAGCTATCCTCCATTTTGGAGAGGCCTCTGCCCTGTATGAAATCCACTTGCTTTATTATTATTATTATTATTATTATTATTATTATTATTATTATTATTATTATTATTATTATTATTATTATTATTATTATTTATATTATTATTTTTACTTCGATATGATATTGAGGAAAGTATTATTTTATGCCACTACAAAAGGAACGGATTATGTTGTATCATTATGTAAAGTGCGACTAAAGATATTATTTCATTAAGTTTGTTTGACGTCTGAGAATATCAGATACAAGTTGCTGCGTATTCTCAGAGATTGTAATTACTAAATAGCTGCTCACCATTGAATTGCGAAGAAAGGATAATCTTTTATTATTGTCTCGTTATATTTTCATTCACCTCTGAAGTGCAGGAACATGAATTTTAATTTAAATTTATAGATACAGTACATTTTACAGAGCAAACGATAACAAAAAGAAGAAAGAACATTGGAGCTATTCAACTGGAAACATTCGTTTGATAACCTTTGAACAACTTACTCAAGGAAGACAGAACTCATTTTTTGCGAGCCTTGCTCTCGAGTGCATGTAACACGCGTTGTGAACTCCATGCAAAAGCGGTAAGACGTTTCTCCGCCCAGTTTCAATAACCGAGGACCGGGAGCGAATCGTGCCGAAGTTCCGAGCATCTGGCGGTCGCATGGTGGAACGGGGGGCAGGGCGCCGTCCTCTCGCGTCACTCTCACTGCCCTTTTGAGTCCCCTCCCCTTCCCTAACCACCTCATCACCACCCAACCCCACCCATTCCAGCTGTCCGACCACGGCTCTTGCAAAGGCACTCCTCTCCCCCATGGTGTCTCCCATCCTCCATCCCCTGCCACGCCCCTCTCCTCCCCCCTAACCACCGTATCCCCACCCAACCCCGCCCATTCCAGCTGGCCGACTGTGGGCCCTTGCAAAGGCACTCCTCTCCCCGATGGTGTCACCCCTCCTCCACCCCACCCCCACCCCTGATTCCTGGTGGTCGCGCCCCCTCTCTCCGGGCTCCCTCTCTCTCCCGTCCGCCTCTGGTCCGGGTAACATCCCGTGCCGCTGCATGGTGCATCTTGGCCCGCCCCGCTGTCGTTTTCTTCCCACGACCATTCTTACTGTTGCGTGCTGCACTTAAGCGTCCACGCAGCATCGCCGCGGCGCCGCGAAACGGAACGCACTGGCGCACATCTCTCCGCCTTGAACGTTGCCTCCGCCCTTTCCTGCTCTCCCTGCCCCGTCCCGTCCCGCCACACGTTCTAGTGCCGCCCCTCGCGTCTCCCCGCGCTTTCCACTACCCTACCTTGCCCCCGCCGTTCCTCGACCCTGGCTACTGCTGCGTTGCCACCTCTACTCCGCCTAGCCGTGTATGCTGGCAGACGCCCGCCTACTTCACCGATCCAGCCAATTTATGTCGCTGCCTCTTTCTTCATCCACCTTTATCTTCTCCATTCTCATTGTTACTTCCGTAACACTTTTTTTCTGAGACGCATCTTCCCTATCTATTTCGTTATCTTCGAACATTTTTTCTCTTGTCGTTTTTCCTGTGAATGCATCATCATGCTACCTGTCATCTCTTCTTTCTTTCTTTCTTTCTGTCTTTCTGTCTTTTACTCCGTCACTTCATTCGCTGTGGCCGTCTTTTTCTCTTTCTCACTTCCTGCCCTCACCAGTGCCGTCCCCTCCGCCTTGCGGCCGGGCCTTCGGCTGTGCCCCCCGCCCGCCTTCGCTCTCCGAGGCGGTCGCGCATTCCTCCGGAGGATCGGAATCGGTTACGTGCTCGCTTGCCGCTGTCGGCCGGGCGTCGCCGGAAGGGTCTCGCGGGGGCGTGGCGGGGCGGAGCGGGCGGGGGGGACGGGGCGGAGCGCAGCGCGGCGTGGCGCAGCAGGCGCAGCCGCGTGTTTGGCGGGCGGGCGCTAATATTTATAGGGCGACGTGCTCGCGAGGACGTCGGCGACAGCCGGCGCAGCACACGCAGACTTCGGCCAACAGAGGGCGCGGGGGTGGGCGTCATAAATTCTCTCGTCCCAGACTCGCCCCCCCCCCTGGTAGGCCCCGTCCGCTTCCCGCTCGCCCACCCGCGCTGCTTCGCGCCCCGCACCCCCCGTACTGCCGCCACGTCGCCCATGTCCTCCCTCTTTCCCTTGCACTGCTCTCTTCGTCCCTCTGATCCCCATTGCTGCCCCCTCTCTTCCTATTTCCCTGCGCCCTGACTTGTTTTCATGCCAACACCGTTACACACTCATTTGTCATTTCCTCATTTAATAAACTTGCTTCTCTCTCGCTTTTCAAGTCGGTCACCCGTGTTCGTTGCCTAAATACCTTGAGGGCATCTATTAAATATTTGGAATGAGACCCAGACCGTTGGTTTCAAACCTCTTGCTCTTTCCTCCTTTAGTTACGTATCTGTTACTTCTTGTTCATTTGTTTCTCATGCTTGCATTAATGCAAAGTGTCGATTTTAACTTACGTGATTCACGCTGCGTACAGCGTGAATGTCAGAAACGATGAAGATTTCGTTAAGAATCAGGTCAAAAGCAGAGTGCTTCGGTTTAGGATTGCTTTCAGAATAACTGACATTTTCTGGTAATAATTCTTACAACAAATTCATAAATAATTATATTTCTATGATGGCAGTTTGTAAAACTTTTAACCATACCTGTAGTAAATTAATGATTTTTCATGAATTGGCGATTTTGAAATTATGATGGAACAATGGCGAAATAAGGAGCTTGGAAAATGGGAGAACCCCGAGAAAATCCTATTTGTCGTCTGCCGTGATCCCTCTTTGTTCTTCACAAATCCAACATACATATATTGACCTGGATTTACGGTTCCTGGAGATGAAAAAGGAATCGTCCAACCACTACACCATGGGTCAAATCTACGAAAAAGTACGCTGGGATTGAACAATTTACAAATACATACGCGCAGGACGTGAATTTACAAGGGTGACGCCGAAGAGAGTTTGAAGTTTCCTGGTGGAAAAGTATTAAATTGTTCCTACCAACGAGATCGTCTAAGTGCTTATGTTTGATTTACATCCTTTAAAATGTTTAAATGAAGGAAATTTTAAAAGAAACTTTCTCACAAGCTTTATGAGAATTATTTCACATCGTTCTATAAGCGTGAAGACTTCGTTTCACGGTCAATTCATCGGATTGCCAAATGCAGACGTTTCTGACTCTGATTTTGTCATGCTTGTTTTTTAGTAATATTTCTGTATGTCTGATTGTTCACCTTTTGTGTTGCCTTTTTTATTTCCTCTGAAAAAAACGGACACGCAGTCTGCACGAGAGTATTTTCCCCCTTCGTAATGGTTCATTGAAACTTTTTGTTTAATACATTTGTTGTAGTTTGTATTTACACGAGACACTTTTAGGGTCACAGTATAACAATTTTTACATACTTGTGAAAAATAGTAACCACGATACTTTTTGGACATATCACTATCTCCATAAAACATTCCATCACACAAGGTCTTATTCAAATATCCGTGCTTTCTTTGCTTATGGTCGTAGATGGCCTTGGTCTTGGCCCGGTAGTGAAACCCACTCGCATCGCCTTCCCGTCTTCCCGTCTCTTCTTCCCGCTGGACTCCTTCACCGCTGCCTCCTGTCCTCCGCCCGGGGATTTATAGGCCGCGTCAGTCTCGCGGGGAATATGTAATAACGCGCGCGCCCCTCATCCTGCCTCCCCGCCCACCGCCTCCGACCGCTGCGACGTCGTGGGATCGAAAATCGATCTTCCGGTTGTTCGGCGTCGCCTCCGGTCGCTGCTAAACCGGTTAACCGGGTCTCATCCACGTGACGGGGCGCAACGTAGGAAATTCGGAGTCGACGTACTTCTTGCTACTCCTCCCTTCTCTTTGAAGCGGCCTCCGTATCCGCTGGTTCCTCTTTTCCCCTTTTACTAAGGCTCTTCCGCCCAGGACTTTGCGTCTGGCCAGGCCCCTATCTTTGTCGTTTCCACTACTTCTGGATAATGTGACTTAAATTGTGAGCTGTCGTCCGTCTTGCTGTTACTTTCGCCGAAGCGTCCCGTCACGGCCTGATTCATTTCTCACGGTGAAATTTCCCTCTGTCACGTTCCCATCCCCATCCCCATCCCATCTTCATCTCTTCCTCGCCTCTTCCCCTTCCTGCCTTCAGCCTCCTTCACACCTTCTCCCACCTCCCCGTCTACGACGTCTCGTCACCTACGACTCTTCCCCGCCTCCGCCTCCCTCCTTGAGTCCGACCTCACTTCCGCCTTTCTATGTACACCTCCGCCTGCGTGCCTTCTCTGCTTCAGTCGCGCTACTATTTGTCTCACCATTTTTCATTATCCCACCTTCCTACATAAATCACCCGGGGAGACGGTTCAGGGCATCAATTGATGTCACTGCAGTGCGTCTGGCTGGGAGGTTGTTGGTTCGACTCCCGATGGTGGCAGGATTTTCGATACTAGCTTGTCAGCTAGGTCGAAGTCAGTCGCTGTCTGGTGGAGAATCCTAGCGGCCGGCTGCTCTGATCGGTAGTTTGCCGTGGTTTCTCCGATCAACACCAGGCGAATGCCGGAGCCGGACCCTAACAAACGGACCGCGCGCGATCTTTACTTCATTTTCCTTTTCGTATCCTCAGCCCTTCCTTACACAAACACACACACACACACACACACACACACACACATACACAAACATGTACTACATTACCACATCCTGGGAGACCGGTGGAGAGATTAGAGCTTGTCCCGGCTGGGGTGGTGCCCCGCTGTTGGGGGATACCTGGTTGAGGAAAACTCCGCTAGCCGACGGTAGGTCGGTGGCGGATCTTCCCATCCAGCGGGAGATCACCCTACGGGACTCACGAGCAAAAAAATACACTACACCTACGGGACTAATGACCTTAGCAGTTGACGCGCCCGGAATCACTAACAATCAAAAGACAAAACCATTTTCAACTCAAACTCGTTACCAGTAGATTTTGTTTCTGTTACCCTGTGATCCCCGTGATTTTGTGTTATTCAATGCCTGTCTACGCTTCGAAATCAACCTTTGTGAGTATAGTTGCCATCATAAAGCGTTTACCATGTGCCTGGCAAAAGTTATGATATTGAGGTTCCTGCTTGCGAAACTACGTCAGGCACTTACCAGAAGTGCACATGCTCCACAAGCACTCTGTCAGTACAAGAGGAAGCAACTTTTATCGGTGAATTCAAAATTTTGTTCCGGAGTTCGATTTAATAAAATGGATTTATTGGTTCGGGTGACGACGTATGCTTCTCAAAGAAACAGGAATTTTAATATCAGACTTTATAGAAAAAACTTCGACGGAGGGTTAGTGATGGATCTCGTGTGAAAGGGATACGAGACTTTTGATGCCGACAATCCATTGAAGGTTGTTCAGTGCCACGCCTTGGGAAAAAGTTAAAAAGAAAATTTTATTTCCCTTTCACGAATATAGTAGCTGTGCGTCTCCTGTTGAATAGTACAATTTTGATAAATTTACGAATGATTATTCATATCTTACATTTCATCAGTTCTAACATGTGCTTTCATAGAAATTGATATCCATTAAAGTTTTTTCAGTTTGGAAGAAAAGTTTTTGCTGTATATTTAGGATAGTTAAATAGCATTTGCATGTATTTTGGAATGTTGGTGATAGTTTTTTGTCCAATTATTAAATGTGTCGAAATTCTTTAGTTTCTGAAGATTCATCGGCTTCGATATGAAACCATTTGGCATACCTTATAATGAATTAATATTCGCATATAAATAGTGTAATGATTTATAATCATCAACCAAATAAGTATTTCCTTGAAATGAAAAAAAAAGCCCTACAAATGAAATAAATTATACCCGAAGAGGCAAATGACGGCAGCGTCGCCAACGAACATTTTTTCTCAATTAAATGAATGCGCGGAGGAATGGGAAGCATAACGTGAACATTTGATAAAGCACAATTTTAGGAATCATTGGAAACAACAATCAACAAAATCGGACCAGGGGTTTGCTTAATTCGAGAATTTTAGTAATCGTGCATCTCAGTTTAATAAAAAAGAGCATGTAGACGCCTTTGTTGCCGAGAAGAAGCAAATTACGATTAGTGTTTTTTTATAAATAGTAAGAGAATGTCTAAAGGGATCGGGTTTTGGCAGAAGATTTGGCAGAACAAAACAGCAAAAATTATAGAAATTTTTGAGAGTAGTCACTATTTTGGAGGACACCTAGGAGGCGAAATCAAAATTAAGTGTTTAAATTGTTATTTAGAAAAGACATGAGACACATTGTCGTGAAGTCATGATAAGACGACGAGGGGCGAATTGTAATATTTTATTTAAATAAGGCGCTGAGGGGCGAAGAAGACAATATGACAATTATCAGCGAAATTTCGGACATAATATAGGGGCAATGATAAGGCAGGTAAACGTTAATAAATGAAAAGAAGAAATACTTTTCGTTATGATGTTCGGCGCATTAAGCGGGTGATCTGCTTATTTTGGCGAGAAAAACATATAAGCTGAGGACAGCAATGCCCAGGGCGAGAAAGTTTCGAGCAGTGTGTAAACGGGAGGTCCGTGTTAGGCGCTGCATTTTTATGATTGTTCGGAATTTATAGTTTGAAAAACAGTTTATTTTTATCTTAATGGCGCACGAACTTTCTACAAAACGTGCACATTTATTGGCAAACAGTGGCGCATAATTAGTAAATAGTGGCAATGCGGGATAATAGTTTTTTTTGTGATCGCGGCCTGAAGCGGTAGTAGGCGGACATTTTGTATCGTGTTTAATAATACGAATTTTACGCGATCTCGTCTGAATATTGAAGGGAAGTGCAAGCGAAGTTTTGTTTTGTAAAAGGACATAGTGCATCTACGCGCCGTGATTTTAAACATTCAGCGGGAACTTTGTGTTGCGTTTACGTAGAATATTTCGGGCTTTTCCCGAATTGTGTAAGCTTCGCGCTGTGAAATGATCCCTGATATGGTGGCTAAAGCTTTGGCATTAATTGCGCACTGAGGGTGTGCAAATTGGTGGCTGGCGACGAACGTGACCTCCACTGCGTGCCGCGACGCCGAACCAGCAGACAGGGAAGTGACACGATTGATTTATTTTGGTTGCTGCAAAAACGCATTTCTGTCCAAGATCAAGTCATGTTAAATTGGTACAAATTAAAAGTCAATAAGTTGGTATTGCAGAATGCGCATTCGGTGTGAATGATATTGTTTTTGTAAAGTTGCAGAGTGAATGTTTTTTCTTTGTTTTTATGTCAAGTGAATTTTTATGTATGCCATTGAAGGGTATTTTTTTGGTTATGTGTTCATTGTTGGTGTTTTAAGAACGAGAGAATCAGTCATGATAGAATAAATCAAGATGAACACAATCGCGTTTATCGATAAAACCCTTTCAATGACGTGTTGTGATTTACGGTAGTTAGACGCTGACCCACACACGCGTTGCCCGAGTATTACGTTTCGAACCCTGTACAGGGCCCATCACAAATCCACGACCCCATAAATCTTCAGAATTACGAAAAGTTAGCTAGCAAACGGACTATTAATGTATTTAATAGAGGGAGGAGACGATTTTGTTACATTGGCGCCCAATATATTAGCGTATATAATAATAGTGGAAGGAGTCAAATTGTTAGATTGACAGCCCAACGAGAGGAATAAATGGAATTTGTCACATTAGCAACACAACGCGAGGTGTGAATAGGCTTGTTAATTAATTCGCCACAGTGGCGCACCAACGGGGGGCTGGAATATGCTATTAACTCACCACATAGGCGCACCAACGTGAGGTTGTAAGAAGGCAATAATGAATCCGCTACAATAGTTGGATTAGTACAGGTATTTGGCTATGATGTCTACTTTTCATGTAGGTTTGAGTATACATTTAGCTGATGGTTACCAGCACGGATCAGCACAGTACAGAAAGGCTTTCGAACATTTCCTGGTTCATAACTCGGATTGTTGTAGAAAATTATTTTCCTTTATTGATATCGGAATCACAAATATTGTATATTCCTATTTACAAACGATGATCCTTAGTGTTCATACTCTCGTAGAAATTTCATGCAGCATGTAGATTGCACACATTACACCAATTACGTTTGCTTTGTGTTTAGAGTCACGGAACTTGTCTCATCCATACCTTATTTATTTAGTAGTGATGAGAATCTCTTTTTTCCATTTGCCAGTCGCGCAGTAACGGGTGCGCCTCATGCCGTGCATGTGGCAAGAGGTGCATGACACTCCTATCAACATCTTGAGCAGTGTTTTTCTCCTTTCCGATAGACTGATTGTTCTAGAAGAAATCTGACGTGCTCGGATTGCATAGCTTCTGCTGTGGTGTGAGTCGTCAACACGCCAACGACGGAGACGCGACGGCAGCGTCAGCAACGCCAACCCCACGTTTCAGGCCTTTGCCAGCGCACGACCAGCTCCAACGCGAATGAAGAGTTTGCCCTACTCCAAAGCCAATAAAGAGCGTTTATAGTCGTAGACGTTGTGACAAAAAATGTGTAGTGATGTGCGGCAACAAATTTTCTTATTAATTTTTAACACACTACTACGTACTAAAGATTACATTACAAAATTTGTAGTGATGTGCGGACGACAAATTTTCTTATTCATTTTTAACAAATTACTACGTAGCCGATCCGATGGCCGAGATCGTTAAGACAGTAGTGCAGTAGCGATCTGAGACCAGAGGATCGTGGGTTCGAATCCCGCCTCAGGCATGGATGTTTGTGTGTGTGTTTGTTGTCCATACGTGTTCTCCCTACAGTGTCCCTACAGTGTTCCTACAGTATAAAAATCAAATTGTTCGCTATATGACCTAGATGTTGAAAAGCGACCCTTCATAATAATATTAGGTTAGGTTTTCTGCGAAAACTGCGATTTTTCAGCAGAAAACTAGTTTTGTGGGCTCCTGATGCCGAAAAAGGGGATATCTCTTGCTTCTCTATGTAGAGAATTACCTCTCCCTGTATAGTCACAATTCACGTTTCGCGGCACCTTGAGCCAAAAATTTGGTTTACGGCAAAACGTCCGTCCGTAGAGACTTTGTGCGCCCGCGAACGTTAAAGCACTAACGATCTTCTGCGTATATATACGCAGTTCAAGTTTCGGATCACTTTTGTGCATCTGCGCGTACACAGAATATCGAAGAGCGACCCGCTAAGGCGTGGACAAACTCTCTCATGTCTGTGAACAGCGGTAGTGGCTAGGTGATAAACAGGATTGTCTACAACACTGATATTCCTCAGTCGTTTGGCTGATGTTGCTGCAGCGCTTCTAACCGGGGAGTACTTAACATGGAGCCTCG
Organism: Teleogryllus occipitalis; assembly: GCA_011170035.1. NCBI lineage: Eukaryota > Metazoa > Arthropoda > Insecta > Orthoptera > Gryllidae > Teleogryllus > Teleogryllus occipitalis. The sequence goes on from BLKR01002211.1 coordinate 211,798, forward strand.
AGAACATATCACCGGTAGCAGTAGCTCAGTGCATCAACTGATGTCACTGCAGCGCTTCTAACCGGGAGGTCCTAGGTTCGAGTCCTGTCGGCGGCAGGGTTTTCGACACTAGCTTTTCAGCTAGGTCGAATTCAGTCGCTGTCTGGAGGAGAATTCTAGCCGCCGGCTGCTCTGATCGGTAGTTTTCCGTGGTTTCTCCGATCAACACCAGGCGAATGCCGGAGCAGTACCCTATCAAACGGGCCACGGACCGCGCGCGATCTGTCCTTCCTTTTCCTTGTCCTATCCTCTCCCCTTACACACACACTTACACTAACATGCACTACACTACCACATACTCCGGGAGACCGGTCGGGAGCTTAGAGCTTGTCCCGGCTGGGGCGGTGCCCCGTTGGTGGGAGAGTCCTGGTTAGGGGGAAATCCCACTAGCCGACGGTAGGTCGGCGCCGGATCTCGCCATCCAGCGGGGGAAGATCACCGCCATCTCCCGAGAAAAAAACATACACTACACTAACGGGACTAATGACCGAAGCAGTTGACGCGCCCGGAAACACGAAAAAATCAATCAATCAATCGAGAACATATTCAAAATATTCTGAAAATTGACTTTTAAGAACAGAGTTTACCCCTTTGACATAGAGTGGAAAGCTAGACTTTTCATTCCTCTTCCTTGTCCTATCCTTTCCCCTTACTTACACACGCTTACACTTCCACGCAGTACACACGTTGGGAGCTTAAACATTGTTCTGGCTGGAGCGGTGTCGCGCTAGAAGTGATACTTTCTTCAAAAGCTGGCGTGTAGGTCGGCTCAGGATTTCATCATTAGCCGGTTGGAACACCGCCTTCTCCAGGGAAATAACATTTACTACACTAACGGGATCAAAGCAGTTAATGTGCTCAGAAACATCAATCATGATGTGAGAATAATATGACATCCTTCGAAAATTCATTGATTCATTGATTCGATTAACGAAATCACGTTTGAGGAGAAGGAACTGCTAGTGAGCTCACCCGCCAACGTGAATATACGAAGTAGTAGCCGTTTTCTCTCTTTTCTTACGACAGTGCTCGAGAAAAGTTGAAAAATGACGCATGGAGTGTTTAACTGTGTATCCTGGCTGTCTTGTGAAGTATTTAAATATTTACTAGTAAAATGAGAGTATTTTCCAAGCGTATATTTTTCTTCACTAATAATGACGATTCTCGAGAAAAGTTGCTATTCTTGTGCACCGTGGATAGAGAGATCAGCGCCTCGGCTCCGTCGCTGCCTGCGTAAGGGGCCAATGTAGGTGCGCGAGGTAGCCCCGGCAGCGTGGGGAGAGTTGGGGACGGCCTCGGGAGAGCAGGTGAATAGTGCATGCGGCAGGCAGCTGCGGCCGCCGCCCGCCTCGGCGTCGAAGGTATTATACGCGCACGTTTTCTTGAGCCCCGGAATACCTACCCCCACTCCTTTGCCAACAATAATTGAATTAACAATAAACGATAGCAACGAGCGTCGTTGATGAAATATGACCATCTGAAACCAGAAATGTTTGCTTCCATGTAATAGAAGCTCTTTTGCACCGGAAAACAAAATAGAAATTCGATATAAAATTCTTTTTGTCAAAATAACCAAACTTCCAACTCCTCTCACAACTCGCGCAGAGAAGGCTCAAAACGTGCGCGGCTTATACACGCACCGCGCCTCTCTGCGCCAGCACTGGGCTCGCGCGCCCAGCATGCTACTGACGCGTAGCGTTACAATCGACAGATCCATGGGACTGATCAAAAATGAAACACCCATGTTGAAGGTAGGGTTTCCAAAGCGATCGGTATTGATTTCCTGGAAATCGATGATGATCAAGGTGTCAGTTTGGGGTCGTTAACCGAATATGCACCCGCCGACGGATCGGTACAATAAACAATAACATGCCGTTGAATACTACACGTATTCATCAAGTTGATATATTGTTTTCTTATAAAGCTTAAAAACACTTAATAATATATTATAAATTGTCTCCTCC